>MCJB01011233.1:41403-57791 GCA_002018475.1 Nicotiana obtusifolia | reverse complement strand
TCTTGGAAAGGGTAGTTTCATCCGGGTCCACTTCTACATGGTATAAATACACCAAAATTACATTTTTGAAGGGACTTTTGATCTACGAAAGATTGGAGAACCAACCAAGGCATGAATACTGAAAAAGTCATCAAGATTTCTACTAACGATCGGTGCAATACGAGAGTTTGTATCGAATCATTAGAATTGATGTTTTCTTTGTTTTTGAACCTTATTGAGATATCATACTCCATTGCTATGGAGGTGTTGACAAATATGGTGTTTAGATAACTTGATTAGGGATTCGATTCTTGATAATTGTTAGAATTAATTGATGGAGTTTTAATTCGTATTGTGGAGTTATTTCTTATTTTTCTTAATCGAAAGCGGAGCTTTATATTGAATTTTTTTTACATCTTATTCTGTAGTTTAAATTCATGATTCAAATAGGTAATCGTAAGAGCCCCTTGATTTGTTAATTGAACTAGAAAACTGGGAAATATTCGTGAGAAATCACCCTTTAGATCATAATCATTATTTTATTGTTGCAATTGTTTACCGTGCTTCAATTGAATTAATTACTGAAATTAATGTTTAATCGAAAGAGGAACATTAATTTCAAGTGTAATCTGATTATCGGTTGAATTCCTGACAATCAACCGCATTATAGAGTGAATTAACTCAAGAATTGGATCCCGAGTCAGTTATCTTGTACCTATCTAGTCAATTACCCTTATTTCTCTCATTGATATTTCTTCGTTGCTCATCCCCTGTCTTTTGTGATCAATTTAATTGCTTAATTTTTAGTAGTTAATCGTAGCAATAGTCATCAAATCAAGTGTTAATTTTCCTGGATAGTAATCAACTGAAGATTATTCGAACACTATTTAAATTCAATCCCCGTAAAAACGATAATTAAACTATATTATCTTTGGCTAGAGAGCAATAATTTTGTGTTGTGTTTTGCGCTCGTCAAATTTTGGCATTGTTTCCGGGGATTGACAATCAATAGTGTTTAAAATAGTTTTTAGTGCTAATTCAAGAACCAATTTTTACTTTAGTGTATTCACATTTTCTCAGTTGTGTGCAGGATACATGTTTGATTTCTCTGGTGTATGACTCGATCTTTTTCAAAGGAAGTGATACCCTACGAACCAGAGTTGGAGAAACACATGCGACAACTGAGAAAAGAAAAATAATTAACAGAAATTTCTTGGGTTATACTTTGACGCAAGATAACATGGCAAACAAAGAGAATAATGGAGTAGACTTAGCTGCAAGAGAGGTAGCACAACAAGAAGCTGTACGGATAGCAGCTGAAGCAGCCTAGAGAATTGATGATGAGACTGTCGAAGATAATGGGGGTTGAAGATTCAATCTAAACCGGCCCTTGGTTGAAGACTAGTTCGAGAACGCAGCACCCAAGCTTGGAATATCATTGGGTGACTATGCCAGACCAGTCTACAATCAAGGACTGCCAAGTGTCAGACCTCCACCCATAGCAACAAACAACTTCGAATTGAAGCAAGGCTTGCTTCAAACCTTCCAAAACAACTGTATTTTTAGAGGGAAGGTGAATGGAGATCCTAACACTCACTTAATAGATTTTGAAGAGATCATGAACACCTTCCAATACAACGGAGTATCAGCGGATGCGGTCTACTTAAGGGCATTCCCCTTTTCATTGAAAGATGACGCAAAGCACTGGCTTCATAGCTTACCCACTGGTTTGATCAGGACATGGGAATATATGACCAAAAAGTTTCTTGACAAGTACTTCTCAGCTACAAAAATAGGAATGTTTAGAAGGGAAATCCACAATTTCTGCTAGAAGGAGACAGAAACGATTTTCAAAGTATGGGAAAGATTCAAGGAGATAGTCGGAAAGTGTCAGCATAATAGAATTGATTTGTGGATGCAACTTCAGTATTTTTGGGATGGACTGACACCTTCCTCGCGACGAACTCTGAATACTGCATGTGAAGGTCCACTAATGAAGAAAACTCCTAAAGAGGTTGTCTTAATTCTTGATGATTATTTAATGATGCTAACCAGTGGCCTGCTGAGAGTAATAATAGAAGAAAATCAGTTGGGATTCAACATGTGGACTCTAACACGTCTATGCAAGCCCAGCTAGGCACTATGGCAAGGAGATAAGGATGCTGACATTGGCCAAGGTACAAAGTGAACCGCAAGTAGCATGTGACTTTTGTGGAATGGGACACCCTACACATGAGTGTTAAGCATCAGCAGAGGAAGTCAACGCGGTGGGGAACTTTAATAGAGGAAACTACCTAGGTGGGAACAACTATTATGCTATGGGTCAAAGACATCCAGATTTTTCGTGGAGTTCACCTAATGGGAGCTTGAACTCATGGCAGCACAATAATCTCAAACCCCAAGGTCAAGGACCACCAGTTTTTCAGAACTAGCAGAGGCAGCAATACCAGCCGCAACAATCAAATCAGTCTAGTATGGAAGATCTCATGAAGGAATTCATCAACAAATCAGATGAAAAACTTGAGACTCAAGGCATAACCATCCGAGAGTAGGGCACAACTATCCGAGAGCAGGGCATGACCATTCGGAATTCAGAAAGACAATTGCGACGGATTGAAAATTTGTTACCTGAGAGGGCTCCTGGGACTTTACCCTGCGACACTGAAAAGAACCCAAAGGAAACAATCAAAGCTGTATCTCTAAGAAGTAGCAAAACATTGTCTGACCCAGTGGTGAAAGCAAGACTCGAGGTGGTGAACAAGTAGACCAAGACACTAGAAGCGAAAAGAGTGAGGAATAGAAAGGCTAGAGTAGTAGGGTACAAAAGGAGATTGAAGAAAATAAACATATGCCAGCTCTACCCTTCCCTCAAAAGATGAAGTGGGAAAAGATTGACAAATGTTTTGGGCAATTCTTGGAGATGTTCAAGAAACTTTGTGTGAACAATACCTTCACAAAGGTACTCACTCAGATGCCTGCTTATGCAAAGTTCTTGAAGGAAATCCTATCTAGCAAGAGAAAGTTAGAGAAGACAACAGTTGTCAAGATGAATGCCCACTACAGTGCCAAAATTGCAAAACAAAATTCCCTAAAAGTGTGGGGATCCAGGAAGCTTCACCATACCATGCTCGTTGGGGACTAAGAAATTCGATAAGGCCCTCTGTGATTATCACGACCCAAATCTCATATGTCGTGATGACGCCTATCACAGTACTAGGCAAGCCGACAACCACAATAAACCACACATCCTTTAAGTTTGAAAACATAATAAAATGAGATTAAGAGTAAAATGTCATAAATACAGATACAAAAATACCGCGACTCAATACAATTTTCCCCCAAAATCTGAGTGTTTCTGAGTACATGAGCATCTATACAATAACATGGTCTGAACCTTCGGAGAGCCGCTAAATAATGAGGTTCGACATCTGCTTGAGAAGGAAGAAGAAAGGTTTGATCCGCTCGGTATAGATAATTTCCATGGGCTAATAAGTAATGCTGTATAGGAAGATAGAACAATCTAGATAATAACTAAAAGACAAAGGAGGAGAGTCAAGGTCAGCGGATGCCAAAGCAACTACCTCGAAAATCTCCAAACTAATACTGCTCCAAAATCAGCAACCACCATACCCGGAAGTACCTGGATCTGCACACGAATTGCAGTGTAGTATGAGTACAACCGACCCAATGTACTCAATAAGTAACAAGACTAACCTTGGGCTGAAAGCAGTGACGAGGTCAACAGGTACAATCTAAATATAGAAATAATAGTAGATAAATGTAGACATAATTTTAAATTCAATAGTTAAAGCTCAAACAGGTACAATATTCCAAGTGTAACTGAAATGAGGAATGATACATCTTGATATTTACATATCAATTATGTATGCCAACTGTAATGCAAAACAGTGATGAAATCATATGCATACTCTCTGGGTAACAAATCACTTAGTCTCCCATTCACTCAATCCTTACAGTCACTCATTCCTCACAGTCACTCAGTCCTCACAGTCACTCAATCCTAATCGCTCCGCACTTGCTCTCAGCACTCACGCTCGGCACTCGGACTCAGACTCGGCAGTCGCACTCAGTAGGTACCTGCACTCACTGTTGGTGAGTCATACTCCTGAGGGGCGAATCCTTCCCAAGCGCTATAACAAGCCAATCATGGCGTGATTCAATTAAGCATGCTACGTCGTGCAACCCGATCCCATAAATATCCTTACAATCAAGCCCTCAGCCTCACTCAGTTATCAATCTCTCCAGTCTCTCGGGCTCACAAGTATCATGATAATCAGCCCAAACAATGATGATTGATGTATAATGGCAATAGAGACTGAGATATGATATGAAAATAATAACTGTGATTGAGTACATAATTGAAAATTAAGCAAACAATTCAACATGCAACATGACCTCTGTGGGTCCCAACAGTACCAGCTTGTAGCCTAAGCATGATTTCTAACATGAATCACTATTCTAATTTCTTTAACACATAGGAAATACGTGGAAGATAACAAGTTATATGATTACACAGTTCCACGGATTCGACCGAGTCACAATATTTATGGTGCATGCCCACACGCCCGTCACCTAGCATGTGCTTCACCTCAACACCAATCACATAACATGTAATTTCGAGGATTTATACCCTCAGAACCAAGTTTAGAAGTGTTACTTACCTCAAACCGTGCAACTCTCTACTCTGATAAGCCCTTGCCTCTCAAATTGGCCTCCGAACGCATCGAATCTAGCCACAAATAACTTGATACGATCAACACAAGCTATAGGAATCAATTTCATATGAAAAAGCTAAGTTCTTAGTCAAAAGTCAGAAAGTCAACTCAAAGCATGTCTCGGAATCCGACCAAATTAACAAAATCCGAACACCCATTCAACCACGAGTTTAACTATACCAATATTACTCAAATCTGATCACAACTCGACCTTCAAATCCTCAAATTAAAGCCTATGAAGTTTCTGTAATATTTCCCCAATAATTCCCTTGAAAATATCTCCAAGAATCGCCTCAATCCGAGCTCCCTAAATCAAATTATGAAAAATGACTCAAACCCTCGTTTTTGAGATTTTTTATTCTGCCCAGATATCTCTTCTTCGCGATCGTGGAAAAAGCTTCGCGATCGCGAAGAACAAACTCGGCTGCCCAGAACTTAACTCCACGTGAATGCATAAACACCGATGCGAACTTGATGCATAGGCTTCCCAGACCTACGCGATCGCGGACAGTACGCGTGAAATCCGCAGCTTCTTTTCTTCTACGCGAACGCGACTTAACCCACGCGTTCGCGATGCAGTTATGGCCAAAGCTTCGTGATCGTGGAACTTCCTACGCGACCGCATAGCACAAAATCCCAGCTTCCCAAAGTAAGCCTACGCGATCGAGGACCTTCCCATACGATCGTTGTATAAGGAACCAGACCTGCAACATCAACAATCTTGTAAGTCCAAATTCCAATCTGTTAACCATCCGAAATCTACCCGAGGCCCCTGGAGCCTCAACAAAACATACCAACAAGTCATAAAACATCATACGAACTTAGTCGAGGCCTCAAATCACATCAAACAACATCAAAAAAACGAATCACACCCCAATTCAAACCTAATGAACTTATGAACTTCTAGCTTCTATATTCGATGCCAAAACCTATCAAATCAACTCCGATTGACCTCAAATTTTGCATACAAGTCATAAATGACACAACGGACCTATTCCAACTTCCAAAACCAAAATTCGAGCTCGGTAACTACAAAGTCAACTCTCGGTCAAACTTCTCAACTCTCCAAATTTTTAATTTTCCAACTTTCACCATTTCGAGCCAAAATCACCTACAGACCTTCAAATCAATATACAGACACATTCCTAAGTCCAAAATCACCATACGGAGCTATTGGAACCCTTAAAACTCCATTCCGGAGTCGTTTACACATAAGTCAACATCCTGTCAACTCTTTCAAGTTAAGCTTCCAATCTTGGGACTAAGTGTCCCATTTCATTCCGGAAAATCCCTGGAACGGAACCAACCACCCCGGCAAGTCACATAACAGCAATTGAGCATTGAATAAGTAGTAAATGGGGGAAGGGGGCTACAACACTTAAAACGACTGGCCGAGTCATTATATCCTCCCCCCTAAACAAACGTTCATCCTCGAATGGGTCTAGAATCATACATGGAGTCTCAAATAGGTGTGGATATCGGCTCCGCTTCTCCCGCTCAGTCTCCCAAGTAGCCTCCTCGACTGGGTGACCTCTCCACTGCACTTTCACTGAAACTATGTTCTTTGACTTCAACTTTTGAACCTGCCGGTCCAAAATGGCCACCGGTTCCACATCATAAGTCAAATCACCATCCAACTGAACTGTGCTGAAATCCAAAACATGAGACGGATTGTTGACATACTTCCGGAGCATGGATACATGAAACACTGGATGAACACTCGATAGATTAGGCGGAAATGCAAGCCTGTAAGCCACCTCTCCAATTATCTCAAGCACCTCAAACGGGCCAATATACCGAGGGCTCAACTTGCCCTTCTTCCCGAACCTCATAACACCCTTCATGGGTGAAACCTTGAGTAGTACCTTCTCCACCACCATGTAAGCAACATCGCGAGCCTTTCGATCGACATAACTCTTCTTCCTAGACTGCGCCATGTGAAGCCGATCTTGGATCAATTTAACCTTGTCCAAAGCATTCTGAACTAAGTCAGTACCCAATAGGTTAGCCTCACCCGGCTCAAACCAACCCATCGGAGACCGACATCGTCTCCCATACAAAGCCTCATACGGAGCCATTTGAATGCTCGATTGGTAGCTGTTGTTGTAGACAAACTCAGTAAGCGACAAAACTGATCCCAAGTTACCCCTGAAATCTATTATGCAAGCGCGCAATATATCCTCCAATATTTGAATAGTGCGCTCGGACTGTCCGTCTGTCTGAGGGTGGAATGTTGTACTCAACTCAACCAGTGTGCCTAACTCTCGTTGTACTGCTCTCCAAAACTGTAATGTAATTTGCGTGCCCTGATCTGAAATGATGGACACTGGCACACCGTGAAGGCGAACAATCTCTTATATGTATATCTCAGCCAACCGCTCTGAAGAATATATAACCCCAACCGGAATAAAATGCACAGGCTTGGTCAACCAATCCACGATCACCCAAATAGCATCAAACTTCCTCGAAGTCCGTAGGAGCCCAACAACAAAATCCATGGTGATATGCTCCTATTTCCACTCCGAAATATGAAGTCGCTGAAGCAATCCGCTTGATCTCTGATGCTCATACTTCACCTGCTGACAATTTAGGCACCAAGCTAAAAACCCCACTATGTCTTTCTTCATCCTCCTCCACCAATGGTGTTGCCTCAAGTCCTGATACATCTTTGCGGCACCCAGATGAATGGAATATCGTGAACTGTGGGCCTCCTCAAGAATCAAATCACATAACCCATCTACGTTAGGCACAAAAATCCGACCCTGCATCCACAACACCCCATCATCCCTAATAGTAACCTCCTTGGGATCACCGTGTTGGACTGTGCCCTTAAGGACAAGCAAATGGGGGTCATCATACTGAAACTCTCTGATGCGATCATATAAGGAAGACCGAGAAACCACACAAGCTAGAACCGGACTGCGCTTCGAAACATCTAATCTCACGAACTGGTTGGTCAATTCCTGAACATCTGATGCAAGCTCCCTCTCACCAGGAATGAATGCAAAGCTACCCATACTCATTGCCTTTCTACTCAAGGCATCGGCCACCACATTGGCCTTCCCGGGATGATACAGAATGGTAATATCATAGTCTATTAGCAGCTCCAACCATCTCCGCTGCCTCAAATTAGATTCTTTTGTTTGAACAACTGCTGGAGACTCGGATGATTCGTAAATACCTCACAAGACACACAATAGAGATAATGCCTCCAAATCTTCTCATTTGCCAACTCCAAATCATGAACATATTAGTTGTTCTCATGAGGCTTCAACTGGCGTGAAGCATAAGCAATCACTCTACCCTCCTGCATCAAGACAAACCCAATAGCAATCAGAGTAGCATCACAATGCACTGTATACGAGTCCGATGCTGAAGGCAAAACTAGAACTGGAGCTGTGGTCAAGGAAGTCTTGAGCTTCTGAAAGCTCTCCTCACACTCATTCGACCACCTAAATGGAGCACTCTTCTGGGTCAATTTGGTCAAAGGCACTGCAATGGACGAGAAACCCTCCACAAAGCGACGATAATATCTGGCCAAGTCGAGAAAGCTCCGAATCTTCGTAGTTGAAGACGGTCTGGACCAACTCTGAATCGCCTCTATATTTTTTGGGTCCACCTTAATCCTCTTATTGGACACCAAGTGCCCCAAGAACGCCACTGAACTGAGCCAAAACTCATACTTGGAGAACTTGGCATACAACTTCTCATCCCTCAACCTTTGTAGTACAATCCTCAAATGATGTGCATGTTCTTCCTGACTACGTGAGTATACCAGGATATCATCAATAAATACTATGACAAACGAATCAAGGTAGGGCTTGAATACACTGTTCATCAGATGCATGAATACTGCTAGGGCATTGGTCAGCCTAAATGACATCACAAGAAACTCATAGTGACCACAGCGGGTCCCGAATGCCGTCTTTAGAATATCCGAGTCCTGAATCTTCAACTGGTGATACCTAGACCTCAAGTCAATCTTAGAGAACACCCTCGCTCCCTGAAGCTGGTCAAATAGATCATCAATGCATGACAAATGATAATTGTTCTTGATAGTAACTTTGTTCAACTATATATAGTCGATGCATATCTGCATAATACCATCCTTCTTCTTCACAAATAGAACGCGCACCTCAAGGCGACACACTAGGCCTAAAAGACCCCTTATCAAGAAGCTCCTGAAGCTGCTCTTTGAATTCCTTCAACTCTGCTGGTGCCATACGATAATGAGGAATATAAATGGGCTGAGTGCCCAGCACCAAGTCAATACCAAAATCAGTGTCCCTGTTGGGTGACATACCCGACAGGTCAGCAGGAAAAACATCCGAAAAGTCTCGCACTACTGGAACAAAATCAATAGTATGAGTATCAGCACCAGCATTTCTCACAAAGGCCAAATATGAAAAACTCCCCTTCCCAACCATTTGTTGGGCCTTCAAATAGGAAACCACCTTGCTGGGCACATAATCCAAAGAACCTTTCCACTCGATCCTTGGCAACCCCGACATCGCTATCATCACGGTCTTAACATGACGATCCAGAATAACATGGCTTGGAGACAACTAATCCATACCCAAGATCATGTCAAATTCAACCATACTAAGCAATAAGAGATCAACTCTAGTCTCCAATCCCCCAATAGTCACCACACACGACCGATATACACGGTCCACAATAATAGTTTCGCCCACCAGCATAGATACATGAACAGGTGAAACTAAGGACTCACGGGGCATATCCAAATAACGAGTAAAATAGGATGATACATAGGAATAATTAGAACCAGGGTCAAATAATGTGGAAGCTAATGAAAAAGCATAAGAAGGCCATTGGCTGGAGTATAGCTGATAATCAAGGAATCAGTCCAGCCATTTGTATGCAGAAAATTCTGTTGGAAAAAAATAGCAAGCCAGTGGTGCAGCCCCAACGCAAGTTGAACAAAAATTTGGAGGAGATAGTGCATAAGAAGATCATTCAATTGTTAGATGCGGGAGTGATTTTTCCCATCTCTGATAGCCAGTAGATTAGTCTAGTGCAAATTGTACCCAAGAAGGGGGGCATGACAGTGGTGAAGAATGAAGACAATGAATTGATCCCCGCAAAAACAGTCACTGGGTGGAGATGTGCATTGATGATCAAAGGATGAATGATGCAACAAGGACGAATCACTTCCCACTTCCCTTTAATGATTAAATGCTCGAGAAAGTAGATGGACATGGATTCTACTACTTCTTGGATGGGTACTCAGGCTACAATTAGATACCTGTTGCCTCAGAAGATGTTGAGAAGACCATATTCACTTGCCTGTCAGGTATTTTTGCTTACAGGAGGATTGTCGTTTGGGTTGTCTAATTCACCTGCCACTTTTCAGAGGTGCATGATATCTATATTCTCCAATCTAAACGGGAAATGTCTAGAGGTATTCATGGATGATTTCACCCTCTTTGGTGATGACTTTGAGGATTGCTTAAAGAATTTGGAGCTTGTGCTTGAATGCTGTGAAGCCATTCACTTGGTTCTTACTGGGAGAAGTGCCACTTCAAGATGAAAGAGGGAATTGTCCTGGACCACAAAGTGACTACGCATGGCATTGAAGTTGATAGACCTAAGGTAGATGTAAATGCTAGGATCCCTCCACCGACTTTTGTAAAAAACATAAGGAGTTTTTTGGGACATGCTGGGTTCTACAGGAGGTTCATCAAAAAGTTTTCCAGCATTATCAAGTCGTTGACTGCATTGCTAGTGAAAGATGTCAAGTTTGTTTTCACTGTGGAGTGCTTAAGGGCATTCGAATTGATAAAGGAAAAGCTTGTGAGTGCTCCTATTATGGTGACACCTGATTGGAGCCAGCCATTTGAGATAATGTGTGATGCTAGTGATGTAGCTGCGTGGGCAGTTCCGGGGCAAAAAAAAAACAAGATGTTTAGGCCCATATACTATGCAAGCATGGCGTTGAATAATGCTCAAGTCAACTATGCCACTACTGAGAAAGAGCTCCTTGTTGTGGTCTTTGCTTTTGACAAGTTTGGATCGTATCTGGTGGGGAGTAAAGTGATTGTACATTCTGATCACTCAGCCTTGAAATACCTGTCAAGTAAGAAGGAGTCCAACCCGCGTCTGATGCGGTGGGTGTTGTTGCTCCAAGAGTTTGACTTGGAGATCAAGGATAGAAAGGCACAAAAAATCAAGTCTCAAATCATCTATCTCGACTTGAGAGACCTCCGGTTAAAATAGTTGAAATAAGAGAAGAGTTCCCTGATGAGCAGATTTTCTCCATTGTTGCGGTCTCCGAAAGGCTGCCTTGGTATGCTGATGTAGCAAAATTTTTGGCTAGTGGATGGTTGCCTCGTGACCTCTCTCGTGATCAAAGAAGGAAGCTTCAAGGTGAGGTAAAAAGTTATTTTTGGAATGACCCTTTCTTGTTTAAACTGTGTGCAGATGGTTTGATTTGAAGGTGTGTGCCTGAAGGAGAGATGGAAAACATTCTTTCACATTGCCATGATAGAGCAGTTGGAGGACACTATGTTGGAAATCGCACTGCAGCAAAGGTCATGGAATCTGGTTTATATTGGCCTACTTTGTACAAAGACTCACGGGCGTATGTAGCTGCATGTGACAAGTGTCAAATGGCAAGTAATATTAGCAAGAGGGACGAAATGCCTCTGAACTCCATTTTTGTATGTGAAATTTTTGACGTTTGGGGCATCGACTTCATGGGTCCGTTCCCATCGTCGCATTCTTGTGGGTATATTCTAGTAGCTGTTGACTACGTCTCTAAATGGGTCGAAGCAATCCCTACTAGGACCAATGATGCTCGGGTGGTGTATGAGTTCTTACGGAAGAATATCTTTACCCACTTTGGGACACCTGGAGTGATTATCAATGATAATGGGTCGCACTTGTGAACAAGCAGTTTGTTGCATTGCTGTCTAAGTTTAGGATCACCCATAAAATAGGAATCCCATACCATGCCCAAATTAGTGGGCAAGTTGAAGTAGCTAACCATGAACTTAAATGAATTCTCGAAAAGATGGTTAGTGCTTCTCGTAAGAATTGGTCTGTAAAGTTGGATAGATCTATGGGCGTACAGAACTGCGTTCAAAATAACCATAAGGACTTCACCATTCAAACTAGTATATGGAAAATCATGTCACCTACCTGTTGAGATAGAACATAAAGCTTATTAGGAAATTAAGATGCTTAATCTTGATCTTAGTCTTGCAGGTGAACACAGGTTGTTGCAGATGAACAAATTGGAGGATCTTAGACTGGACGCGTATGAAAATGCACGAATTTTCAAGAGAAAGACAAAAAGGTGACATGATCGTCTGATTAAGCCAAAGTAGTTTCATGAAGGGGGCAGAGTCTTACTATACAATAGTAGACTTAGGTTGTTCCTCGAAAAATTCAAGTCAAGATGGACAGGTCTGTATGTGGTGAAATACGTATCACCGTATGTCGCCAACCCCTTCCCCTCTTTTCCCCATTCTTTCATTTCAACTCATCTCTAACTATTCTCTCTCCTACTCTGAATCCCTCAATTCTTCCTCACATCCTTCATTCATTCAACTTTCTCTCATTTCCATCATTCATCAAGGTAAGTTCTTCTTCTCTTCTCTTATTTTTGTTTTTCTTACCATTTAGTTGTAGAATTAGATAGTTTTAGTTTGATTTTCTTAACCCTAGGTAGATGATTTTTGCTAATCTTTTAGTTAATTTTTTTTTCTTTGGTAGAAAATTGTGCTTAACCTTGTGGGTTTTTCGTTGTTATTATGATTGGGGATGATTTTTGGTGTCTCTTGATGGTGTTGGGATTGTTTTGTGATGAAGCTTTGTGGGGGTACCTATATGGCCGAAAATTCATGATAATTTTGTGCAAATTGGAAGCACTTTGTGCTATTATTACAATGTTGTGATGTTTTGGTTGTTGTTGGGTGGTTGATTAGTGTATAAGTGTGGTGGTTCTTGACCATATGGAGTGAAAATAAAGGGGTGAACTTAGTGCCTACTATGTGTTTGCAAAAACGATTTATTGAAAAAGTTATGAAGTTTGTTGCTTAATTGGAGGATAATTGTTTGGTGCTAATTTGAGAATAGATGATAAGTGTGTGGTGGTGTTCTTCGGTTGTGAAACTTTAACGTGTTAGCCCCAAGTGCTAATCAATTAACCATCACATGCTAGTGTATAGCTAGTTGCTAATTGGGATGTCCGATTCATGCGAAATATTTGTGTAGTGTTGTGTTGTAACTTCTTGATTTTGTAGTGGTAAATTAGTATAACTTTTTCTTTCTTTTCTTAGTTATTAGTTTAGCTTCTGGATTCTATATTTTACGCTAGTATAGTCCGTGGTTATGTTGTTGTAATATTAAGCTGGTGATTGGGTGGGTTGTTGATTACTTGTGGCGTGCTTTCAATGGGGTAGTCTGAGTCCTCGATATATATTGTACTTATGAACATGCCAATAACATAAGTGTGGGGTGGTTACCCCGTTTGATCTTGTTTTCTTTTTTTTTTTTTAAGTGTTGTGGCTAATATTGTTTGACTTGTGCAAGTACAATGTCTCGCCGTCCTAACAAACGTTCTAACACAGGTTCCTCCGAGATTGCCTCTAGTAGACGTCGAGGAGGTAGGCGGGCACCTACCCCTGCCCCAATGGAGGAGGAATATGAGTGCATTGATCCAGATGCAGATGTAGTACCAGAGTGCAAATTTGGTATTCAGGCTGTCCCAGCCCATGCGAGACATTGGTTGCAGAAGTTTGTCCCTGCCGTGAACCCGGAGCCTGAGATTGCTATCGACGCTGGGAAGTTGGCCCCAAAATATAATGAGATATACAACAACATTCGGGCTTTGGGTTTAGACAGTCTGTTCCTTCGAGGTGATGTGGTGAACGTGAACCTGGTAAAGGAGTTTTATGTCAGCTGGCAACCTAAGACTAGCCTGGATGTTGTGTACGAAGTATGGGTATGAGGTAAAGTGATTCCATTCTCCTCTCAAGTGATCAATCAGATTTCAGGTTTCACAGAGCATTTCCACAAGCTTTTTCAAAGGTTTCTCTGTCGGTCAGACTATCTGGATATCCAGTGACAACTATGTGGTACTGACTCTTTTGCCACATAGACGTAGGATGTTAATGATTTCCAGAAGGACATGAATAAGGGAACTTTCCAGCGTCCGGCCAGGGTTATTTTGCGGCTAATCAATGCCAAAATAATGCCAACCTAAGTGTCACTGATGTCTCACGGCTGAAAGTGTGTTTGATCTATGCCTTTTTGACAAGGATGCGGTTTGATCTTGGAAAATCATGTTGGACCACATGGCGAGAGTGCGACCATTTGGGGCCTCCCGCCTATACCACCCCGAGTATGATCACTCGGCTGTTGCGGGGGCACCATGTAGAGGAGGGGTTTCATTGTGACCGAACCATCCCAGTGTCATATCCTATCAAGGCCTTTGATATCTTGACAGTGATAGATCCTTCTGCTGCTATTGTTACTTCGGGCCAGAAGCTGGTCCGTGTTGAGGAGACACTGCAACTGCTCTTTGCTAATTTGCGCCTTCGCTCTGCTCAAGGGAAGACTGACTTGGCAGAGCTGCAGCAGGACCACCTCTTTTCTACTGTCACTCAGTAGTGGTTGGGCTTGGCGGAGGGAGGACAGCTGCCATCGGATGAGGATGTGAACTCCGTTCCCTCCGACGATGAGGAGTATTTGCGTACCTTTGAGGGTGCTGGTGATAAGGTCAAGGGCTTCAGGGAGTCACCTTTTAACTCTTGTTTTACTGTTTTACATTAGGGACAATGCAATTTCTTAAGTGTGGGGGTGGGGTGCTCCTATTTGGTTGTATTTGTATTTGTAATTTGTTTCTTGCTTTTGTAGACAATATGGCCTGTAAATTATAACTCTGAATTCTATTAGTTTGTAATAGTTAGTAATTAATTGTTTAGTTTCGACTCTTCCCGACGATGAATTTCGTCGATTGGCTTCTTGAGGGATTTGAAGTCGAATGAGAAAAATACAAAAACATCAACAAATTGAAAATCCAAAAATATATTTTTTATTTTATTTTATTTTACTTTATTCGGTTGTGTAAAAATTTTCCCTTGGTTTTCTTTGTGCCGCAGTTTTTTTTCAAGGGTTTTACGTGTAGTTAGTTTTTTTTAGTTTTATAGAAATAAAGAATCTTGAGTCACAATACTAATTTGAAGCTATTTCCCTTGACCGCATATGCCTTGAGAGTGGAGAGTGCCTTAGTTGTGACGCCCAGGCTCAGTTCTTGACTCTTAAATAAGTACCTTAAATTGTGTGATTACGACTTTGCTTAGCTGCTTAGACTAGAGAGTCGGGATAGGTCTGATCTTGAGTGAGTCATGTGCTAATGTGTGTGTGAGGTTGTGGTGATATTCTGCGCATGTCAGTGATGTCTAGAACTTGCCCCGTAAATTTACAACGCGAAATAGAAGTCTTGTTCAATCTAGGAAGTGATATACGCATTTCTTTGTTGAGCCAATAAGATGTTTGTGACATACCTAATTATTTTGTATCCTAGTTATCCCCTTGATCCTGTAATCCTATTTCTTTGGCAACCATTCTGCAAGCCTGGCCTCTTTGTTTGAACTGACTATCTGTTTGAGCCGTTTACCTCTCTTGAGCATTTGATATACTTATGAGTTTGTTAAAAGCTAAGTGGGGTTATGGTTGGATTTTGAGTGGAACTATAGAAAAGGAGAAATGTGCACTGTTTGAAAAAAAAATTGTTATGAGAGCCACTTATAGGAATTGGAAAAAAGAAGAAGAGAAAATCAGAATCTAGAAAAAGAAAAAAAAATTGTTGGTGTTTGTATATATTATAAAGAAAATTATTCCTTGCTAGTGGTAAATCTTGCTTCGTCTGTGCTTAAAGAAATTAAGAGCTTGATGATAATATGATGTGAAGGTTGGGGCTTGGTACAACACAGGTATGGGGTTTAAATTGTGAAATTGTAAGTATTAAAGTGCTCGGGGAGGCGTAGCCACTATATCCATATGTATCCTACCCGTCCCGCAGCCTACATTACAACTAAAATAAAGTCCTACTTGATTCTTGACTGAATGAGTTAAGTGAGTAGAGTATTACACTACGGGCAAGCCTATGGTACATCTTCTGTGGCACATGAATTTTAATTCTGAGAGTAAGTGAATTCTTTCTATCTTGTGTTACTATTTGTTCTTGAATTTTATTGTATGTGGAACTACTCTCTATTGTTTGTGTGAAGGCACATGACTTGTAAAGGTATGGTAAAATCTTTCACCTCTGTTTAGAGTAAATGAGCAAGTTGCGAAAAACACATAGTGCTTTTGAGTCGAGTCTTGATGTTAGGATGTTATGATATGGTGCTTACTCAATTTTTAATATTCTTGACATGATGTGTTAAGGAAGTTGTTTAATGGAGAGGTCGTCCCTATGTGAAGTGTAGTTTGATTGCTCGAGAACGAGCAATGGTCTAACTGTGGGATGTTGATGGTAGTCTAGCACGTGTTTTAGCTGTTACACCTTGTGTGTTCGTGCGTTGTCGTACCGTAAGGTTGCTAACATGGTAAGAAGGTATTTGTTTTTTTTTAGGTATTTAAATAGGATGATAGTCATACGTTAAGTTTTGAAGTCAAATGAGTTGTGACACGGAAGTTGAA
>MCJB01011233.1:0-33657 GCA_002018475.1 Nicotiana obtusifolia | reverse complement strand
CCTAGAGTTCATACCAGTTCGGCCGATTGCCCCAGTTCAGCCCGAGTTTAGGGCAGCAGCTTTTGACGGGGAGCAACTCAGGCTCGAGAGGTAGAAGTAGTACCACCCTCCTAGTTTCAGCGTTTTGGCTTTAGAGGATGCCTAGAGTTTTCTTGAGGAGTGCCACTCTATCCTCCATGCCATGGGTATTGTGGAGTCGAGTGAGGTTGTTACTACGTTCCAGCTTAAGGGAGCGGCTTATAAGTAGTGGAGAGCGTATGAGTTGAGTAGCCCGGCCGAGGCGGCTTCACTCACCTGGGATTAGTTCTCAGAGATGTTTATGAGGGAGTTTGTTCCCCAGAGTCTTAGGGATGCATGCTGCGCAGAGTTTGAGCAGTTGCACTAGGCGCTATGACCGTATCGTAGTATGCAGTCTAGTTCAATGATTTGTCCAGGCATGCACCCGCCTTGGTTGTTATGTGAGAGAGCGAGTTCGTCGATTTATCAAGAGGCTCAACCCTAGTATAAGATTTAGCATGGCCCGAGAGTTGGATATGGACATCCCATACCAGCACATAGTGGAGATCGCTCGGAGATTGGGGTTATGTGGGCCTGGGAGAGAGAGAGGAGAGGGAGGCCAAGAGGCCTCGAGATTCTGGAACATATAGTGGTGCTCGTGCCCTAGTTGCAGCCCGTCATGATAGGGGCTATGTGAGCCGCCCCGTTCATTCAGCACTTCAAGCTTCCAGCTGTATTCCAGCCACTCCGGAGCCCTAGGTTCCCTATTATGCACCGCCACTGTCTAGTGCACCTCCTACACAGAGTGCTTTCAGTGGTCAGTCTAGCCGACCGGGCTCGAGTCAGTCTCAGTAGCCACGTCCTCTAAGAGCTTGTTTTGAGTGTGGCGACACTCGTCATATGGTGAAGGGCTGCCCCAGACTCAGGAGGGGTGCACCTCCATAGACTTCTCAAGCTCCGCATATTCCATCGGGTCCTTAAGATTCTTAGGCAGTGGTTACTGCACCAGTTGCCACTCTACCTACACAGCCAGCTAGAGGTGAAGGTCGGGCAGGTACAGGTCACCCTAGAGGGGGAGGCCAGGCTAGATATTTTGCTCTTCCTGCTAGGACGAATGCGGTAGCATCCGACTCAGTTATCATAGGTATTATTCCGGTTTGTCGTAGAGATGCATCAGTCTTATTTGATCCAGGCTCCACTTATTCCTATGTATCATCTTACTTTGCTCCATATTTGGGTATATCCCATGATTCTTTGAGTTCTCCTGCCTATGTGTCCGCGCCTGTGGGAGATTCTATTATTGTTGACCATGTGTATCGGTCGTGTTTAGTTGTTCTTTGGTGGTTTTTAGACCAGAGCTGACCTATTGTTGCTCAGTATAGTAGATTTTGATGTTATCTTGGGTATGGACTAGTTGTCGCCCTATCATGCTATCCTTGATTGTCACGCCAAGACGGTAACGTTGGCTATGCCAGGTTTGCAGTGGTTGGAGTGAAGAGGAACTTTAGACTATGTTCCTAGCAGGGTGGTATCTTTCCTTGAGGCACATCGAATGGTTGGAAAGGGATGTGATGCGTATCTAGCATATGTGAGAGATGTCAGTATTGATACTCCTACCGTTGAGTCAATTCCGGTAGTGAGGGACTATCCAGATGTGTTCCCAGCGAATCTTCCGGGCATGCCGCCCAATAAGGATATCGATTTTGGTATTGGTTTGTTACCGGGCACTCAGTCTATTTCTATTCCACAATATAGTATGGCCCCAGCAGAGTTGAAGAAGTTAATGGAGCAATTGCAGGAGTTTCTTGATAAGGGTTTCATTCGATTCCAGTGTATCACCTTGTGGTGCTCCGGTCTTGTTGTAAATAAGAAGGATGGTTCTATGCGCATGCGTATTGATTATCGCTAGTTGAACAAGGTTATAGAGAAGAAAAGGTATCCATTACCACGCATTGATGACCTATTTGATCCGCTACAGGGTGCTAGAGTGTTCTCAAAGATTGATTTATGGTCAAGCTATCATCAGTTGAAGATACGGGAGCCAGATATTCCGAAGATTGCCTTCAGGACTCGGTATGGTCATCACGAGTTCCTTGTGATGTCATTTGGGTTGACCAATGCCTCAACAACATTCATGCACTTGACGAACAGTGTATTTTAGCCCTATCTTGACTCATTCATCATTGTGTTTATTGACGACATTCTGATGTACACAGAGAGCCGGGGAGGATCATGAGAAGCACATGAGGACCGTGCTTCAGACCTTGAGAGAAAAGAAGTTGTATGAAAATTTTTCAAAGTGTGAATTCTGGCTTGATTCGGTGGCATTTTTGGGTCATTGTAGTGTCGAATGAGGGGATCAAGGTAGATCCGAAGAAGATTGAAGCAGTGCAGAGTTGGCTTAGACCGTCTTCAACTATTGAGATCTGATGTTTTCTTGATTTGGCAGGGTATTATCATCGATTCATAGAGGGTTTCTCATCTATTGCTGCAGCTATGACCAAATTGACCCAAAAGGGTGCTCCATTTAGGTGTACCGAGGAGTGTAAGGAGAACTTATAAAAGCTCAAGATAGCTTTGATTGTAGCCCTAGTGTTGGTGTTGCCTATGGGTTCGGGGTCTGATAATGTTTACTGTGATGCATCGCGTATTGACCTCCACGCAATGTTGATGCAAGAAGGTAGGATGATGTGTATTTTGCCAGGTTTTTGAGGGTTGTATATGTTGAGTTGCAGATTTTATTTTACGTAGTTCTTGAAGTTTTGAGACTTTAAATTATTGCTTCAGTTATTTCTGCATGAATGTTAGGCTTACCTAATCTTAGAGACTAGGTGCCATTACGACATCCTACGGAGGGGAATTGGGGTCGTGACACTATTTCAAAAGTCTCCAAGCAGGTAATGCTTCAAGTTTAGAAACCACCGGGTCCAGATATACCTGGATCTGCACAGTCATGACCCCAATTTCCCTCTGTAGGATGTTGTGATGGAACCTAGTTTTTAAGACTAGCTAAGCCTAACACTTTTTGAGTTAATGGCAAAATCAACCAACAACTATCAAAATATGAAACAGAAATTCAATACAAAGCCAACAATCCCAAAACCGGTAGTACAAGTCATAAACTCTACTGAGTTCACTAGAAAATCTCTAAGTATAATTGTTCCGTAATAGAAATAAATTGTACACAAATAACATCCGAAAGTCACTACGAGGCCTGCGAACACGACAACAGTTATACCTTGAAGTCTCCACGGCAATATCTGATCTGCTAGCTAACAATCCACATACTCTGAAGTACCTGGATCTGCACAAAAATATGCATAAGTGTAGTATGAGTACACCACGATCGGCGCCCAATAAGTATCAAGACTAACCTTGGTGAACTAGTGACGAGGTACAAGTCAAGACACTCACTAGGTAAAATAACATGTGCAGTATAGAAGTATAAAACTAATAACGGAAAGCATGAATCAGTAAGTGGCAACAAGAATCAACATGTGATATAAACAGTAAGGCAATAGGAACACCATAAAAGAACAGTTGAAATCAAATAAGGAACACAATGACAACCAATAAATCAAGTCGTTCTAATACAAGGTTCACAACGAAATCACTCCATAATACTTCATCTCTTAGTCACAAGTCATAGGTCTCAACCCACCATCATCTACTCACGGCACCTCGTGCCTATATCTCAAATCACAACAGCGGGGACATCTCGCGTGCCAATATCTCAATCTGCCTTACATGATCACAGACTCACATTCATAATCCACCCGGCATAGTCACAGGCTCACAATCACATTCCGCCCGGCATAGTCACAGGCTCACAATCACAAGCCGCCCAGCATGGTCACATGCTCACTATCAACATGGAAATAGATAATACAAGAACACATGGTCATGATCAGTAAATGTCAAGTTTCATACTCCTGAGCTACTATAAGTGGGATGCTACGGTGTATGCTTGTACGAGTGTAATACTGCAGCCCAAGTCAACAAGTAATATCAAAGAAATCAAATAGCTCATTGAAACAAAAAAGCAAGTCACGTAAGGTGTACACAAACACAAGAAAAAGCACACCATCACACGAAAATCACCAACACAATGTCTCACAACCATCACACATCATTCCTGACGTTGCCACCCTTATCTCTCCGATAGCCATTCCGCCTTGACACTATCATTAGCCACCCTTATCTCTCCTATAGCCACCCGTATCACTCTGTATAATAGCCACCGTTATCGCTCCCGCCGGACAATAACACATTTGTCACCCGTATCACTCAGCCCTGACATTATCATTAGCGACCCTTATTTCTCCTATAGCCACCCGTATCACTGCGCATAACAACAACAGTGAAATGCCACCCTTATACACCATATAACAACAACGGCGAAATGCCACCCTTATACTCCGCATAACAACATCCAAACCACACAACAATTCACATGTGCTTGCATCACAATAACACAACATATCAACTCGTATCACAAGTGCCCGTAGGCCACAACCTTTCCAAAGATTCAACGACATCAATATTTTCACACCAAATGGCCAACGGCTCAACACAATGTATATAGAATCTCAATAACAACAAATGAATGTAAAAGTAACTCAATAAGGAACAACACCCTCTTTAAACAAAAATTCAATTAAAATAGATTAATGTCTCTCGATAACTTCAATTCCAATTAATTATTTAAGGATAACCTCGATAATGAAAGTTCTTCCATGAAATGACAAACTTCAGACTCTAGTGTATGAATTAGGCTAGGAATGAAGAAGATGGCATGAACCGATACTATGTCTAAATGCATGAGAACAACTCCGCAACAAAAGGTTATCATGTGACAACAATTTCAACTAAGAGTAGCTCCAAAATAAAAGAAATCACATAATGATAAAAGTGATAACAACTACAAATAAAGCATATAAGAGCAAACTCGACAAGTAAAGAATGTGACATGTAACGACAACTTCAAATAAAGTATATGATAGTAGACATGACGAATAAAAGATATAACATGCGCTAACAATTCGAAATAAGTACATAAAAGATGCCTAAGAGTCTAGACTGGTCAATTTCCACATATAATCCCAAGTAACATACTTGTCACCTCGCGTACACGACTTTCACATGACACAAATAGCACAAACGACTCAAATCCTAAAAGGTAGTTTCCCCAAACAAAGTAAGGCAAGATACTTACCTCAAAGAAGCTAAACTGATACTCAAAAATCACCTTCTCGCGTGAAACAACTTCTGGAACTTAAATCTAACCAAAATAACTTAATATTATAAATAAAAACTATAGGGAACAATTCCGGAAAATAAAGCTTCGATCTTTAATAAAAACTAAAAAGTCAACCCCAGGCCCGCACCTAGGAACCCGATAAAATTTACTAAATCCGAACACACATTCTGATATAAGTCCAACCATACAAAAATTATCCAATATCGACATCAAATCGTCCTTCAAATTATTATTTTACATTTTTGAAAGTTTTCACAAAAATTCCCATTTTTCTCCCATTCAAGTTACTAATTTAATCTTAAAAACAAAGATGAAATCACGAAATAAAATCAAATCCGGGTAAAGAATACTTACCCCAATCCAACACGTGAAGAACCCCTCAAATATTGCTCAAATCCGAGGTCTACAACTCAAGATATGATAAAAATATCAAACCGACGATATATAATATGTTTTGCCCAGAACTTCCACTTTTGCGTACCAAAAATGCGCACCTGTGCGCTCTCTTTTTTGAGCCAACAATCGCACTTGCAGTTTCCACTTACCGGGCCAAAACACGCACCTATGTAAAAAAGGGTCGCACCTGCGACAACGCAGAAGCGCCCAAACAACCGCAGAAGCAGCCTTCCTCGCACCTGCGATTCATTACACGCAAATGCGATGATCGCATCTGCGGTCCATCACTCGCAGAAGCGAAGCTCCCGTCCAGGCTCCAACATCGTAGAAGCGACACACAGAACATAGAAGTGACCCCGCACCTGCGCTCCAAAATGCACAGGTGCGACGCACCAGAAGCAGACCTTACCAAAAGCATGAAAACCATCTGAAGCTCGTTCGAAACACACTCGAAGCCTCCAGGATCACGTTCGAATATACCAACAAGTTCCGTAACATAAAGCGGACATGCTCGAGGCCTCAAATCACATCAAACAACATCAAAACTATGAATCGTGCCTCAAATCGAACTTAATAAACTTATAAACCTTCAACTTCTACAACTCGCGCTGAATCATATGAAATCAACCCGGAATAACCTCAAATTTTGCATGCAAGTCCCAAGTGACATAACGGAGTTAATCCCAACTCTTAGAAACGCAATCCGAGCCCGATATCACTTTTCCAAACCTTCAATTTTTCAATTTTTGCCAAAATGCATCAAATTAACCTACAGACCTTAAAATTTGGACGCACGCCTAAGCCAAAAATCGCCATACGAAGCTACTGAAATTATCAAAATACCATTTCGGAGTCGTCGACATAAAAGTAAACTCCGGTCAACTCTTTTACTTAAGCTTCTAAAGCAAGAATCATTTTTCCAAATCAATCCCGAATCATCCGAAAATCGATCGCAGCCACACACGCAAGTCATAATACATAATACGAAGCTACTCGAGACCTTAAACCACCGAACGGGATTCTAATTCTCAAAACGACCGGTCAGGTCTTTACAGAAGTGCAAAGTGTAGTATGAGTATAACCGACCCAATATACTCAACAAGTAACAGGACTAATCTTGGGTTGAAAGCAGTGACGAGCTCAGATAGGTACAGTCCAAATTCAGATAATAACAGTACATATATGACAGGAAAATGATAGTAATAAGTCAAAGAAAATCCCATAATTAGTTGTACACAGTGCAGAAAAATAGACATGCTTTCAAGTTCAACAATTTAGACTGAATACTGGTAAAATGTGTCAAGTATAGCTAACATGAGGAATATCACATCTCTATGTCTACATGTCAAATATGCATGTCACGTGTAATGCAACAAAGTAATAAACTCATATACTTATTCTCTCGGAGTTTTCAACCTTACTCAGCATGCTCAATCACTCAGCACTCCTAATCACTCAACACTCTCAATCACTCAGCACTCGCACTCGGCACTCGCACTCAACACTCAACGGCACCTGCGCTCGTTGTTGGTATATCAGACTTCAGAACCTGTCCAAGCGCTAATATAAGCCAATATGGCATGCTGCGGCTTGCAATCCGATCCCATCATAAATCAATAAAGCATGTTACGACGTGCAACCCGATCTCATAAATATCACTCACAAGCAGGCCCTCGGCCTCACTCAGTCATCAATCTCTCCACTCTCTCGGGCTCACAAATCTCATGCTAATCAGCCTAAACAATGATACATGATGTAACAATAAATGATAACAGAGATTGAGATATGATATGCAAATGATGAATGCGACTGAGTACATAACTACTCCCTCCGTTCCAATTTATGTGAACCTTTGACTGGGCACGGAGTTTAAGAAAAAATGAAGACTTTTTGAATTTATGGTCCTAAACAAGTCAAAAAGAGGTCCAGAGTATTTGTGTAGTTGTAAAAGCTTCTCATTAAGGGTAGAATTGGAAGTTTAAGCTAAATTATTTCCAAATTTAGAAACGGTTCATTCTTTTTAGAACAGACCAAAAAAAATAGTTTCACATAAACTGGAATAGAGGGAGTACACTTTAAGCAAATAACTCAACAGCAGAAACGACCTCGATGTGTCCCAACAGTACCAGCATATAGCCTAAACATGATTTCTAACATGGATCACAGCTCAATTTCTCTAACACATGGAGATTAATTGAATAAATACAAGATTGGGTAACTACACAATCCCACGGAATCAACGGAGTCACAATTACTATAATGCACGCCCACAGCCCGTCACCTAGCATATGCATCACCTCAACACCAATCACATAACACGTAATTCAGGATTCATACCCGCAGTATCAAGTTTAGAAGTGTTACTTACCTCAAACCGCGCAAATCCCTACTCCAACAAGCCCTTGCCTCGCGATTCGACCTCCGAACGATTCGAATCTAGCCACAAATAACTTAATGCAATCAATACAAGCTATAGGAATCGATTTCACATGATAAAGCTATATATTTAATCCTTCTTGATATCTAAAAAAAATTAAAAATTATGAATAACAAAAAATATCAAAAAATTTAATTAAAGTGAATCGGATAGATGAGTATAGTTACTAGTGTTGATGGTAAAAATCTTAACCTCTATCAGATTCACATTTGTCGAAAGTTCTAAATTGGACGAAAAAGTTGTGAGTCATTAGCAATTAGACAAATTCACAAATTTGTGATAAGTTACTCTTTGTATATCTTTGGATTTTCGGTAAATTCTTAGCTCAATATTGGTATTTAAGTTTTAACATAGAGAAAGATTTTCTTAGCTCAATATTTTTAAAATAGAAGTACATCACTTGGGGCAATTTAGTCAAAGGCAGTTAAAAGCCTGTACAACAGCTGTGCTATAATATTTTTTTTTTAGCCAATCATATTGCCTCATTTATCATGAAATGACCAGATTGTCCTTTGAACAGTAATACCGTGAATTCAAAATTGAGTCTGTATCATTTTATAAGCAAATTACTCTTTTCTTGTTTCATATATATATATATATATATATATATATATATATTTTAAAAATTTATCATAATATTTTAAATTAAGCTGAAGCAAGTTTTTACTAAATGAAAATAGCTTAATTAACAATCAATCTCAATGTTTTGGTTTGAAATGGCATAATAATATTTACGGATTAGTCTTTACTTAATAATTTTGTATTCTGCTTGGTTATAGTAGTTAATATTCAGTTTGTTATTATTTTTAATATCAAATAGAATATTAAGGCAAAACATGTTTACTCACTTCAAAACATTAAATCAAGAGAAAAGAATATTTACACACTTTAAAATTATATAAGTGTAATGTTTAATTAGTGCAGCCATTTAAGTGCGAGAGTTGGATGTGAAATGATAAATTGGATCTCACAGTCACTGACAGAACTTGTAAAGATTGAATATTGTTTAATGGCCTCTTACTAGTTTGCACTTTTTTGTAAAAGTTTGTTGGTTCGGCAAATTATTAAGTGGCAGTTCGGTCTTCCCAGACCGTTAGATCAAGATAAGAAAGATAATAACGGTATTAGATAGATATCTTCTTTTTTACTGAGGGAGTAGGTATAGCGCACACTTACTTTTTGAATGAGTTACCTTAGGCATTACTAACTAATCCACTATGTCCGCTATCGAATAGCCTAAGCAAGATAGAAAGTCTCTCTTATTGTGAGGCTTCCCTTCCCTTACTCTAGGGCTTTTCTTTTCTTCTTCTCTAAGGACAGTGAAAGCCATTTGATATAGGGCTATCGATCTATTACGACCAGTGCGGTTGTTCCTATTTCATTTTCTTCTTCCAAGCCCTTCTTAGAAAGCACTCACTGAGTTACTTACGGAATCTCAAATCTCTCTCGACGCCGAGAATTATTTATGTGTCCAAGTCGATTAGAGGTTCGACTTCCTTCTCCCCACCTTTTAGCCTTCTGCATCCCTGGAAAAAAAAAAAACTGAAATCAAAAAGAAAGAAGAGAAATTGGGTCATCTTTCCCGAGAGAATCTTGATTGGTAGAGGGTCAAGCTGGTACTAATCAAAAAGGGGTGCTCGGGGTGATTTGGTTGGGTAATTAAACTATTTTATGCTACTACTTAATTGTAATATTTAATGTGGGGGGATGGAAAGCTACGACCGTTTATGTGATGAGTTTGTATTCGGTCGGTCGATTAATAGAGGTGAAAGATTGAGAATAAAGTCTGTTAGATATAGTTTTTATCGGAGGAATATGGTTTTTATCTTATATATAAAGTCATAGATATCTTGTAGTGCTAGCAAATAATGTTAACATACAGTTTTTTGATATATTTGGATATAGGTAATTTACTAAAATGTTACCTCAATTAGTTTCTAAATATCATAACAGACCTATTTTATGTTTTAAAATTAAATTTCGAGCTCGATAGCTAAAAGTCATCCTACGATCAAACTTTTCAACTTTAAATTGCTAAATTTTGACAAAACAACACAAATCAACCAACATACTTCCGAAATCAATTCCCGGCATACGCCCAAGTCCGAAATCATAATACAAAACTATTGGAGCCGTCAAAACACCGTTTTTACAAAAGTCAAAGTTTGATAAAAAACACACATAAATCATAAATACACATATGTAAAACATAAAAAGAGAATAACGAAGTGCGATTACACAAAACAAAGAATCGGATCATTACAAATGTGTCCCAGTTCTTCCACGAAGGGACAAAACTTCCTTCTAGTGATGCGAAAACTCGGCGAATTTATCATTTTCCATCTCATATCCTTGCTTGTAGGGCCATAGAATCCAGTAATCCAGTAATATATGTTGGTACTTCATGAGGATACTCTAATATTACTCGCAAGAAGTTTGTTAAAGTTGTTACAAAGACAATTTTTTTATTCTTCCAACCGGCAAATAATTAAGCCATTCATGGAGTAGTAAAATACGAGAAGTAATTGATCGCCTACCCTATTTGTGAATATCCCAACATTTACATCATGCTTTACTTACCAGGCAGATTGTCCATTTTAATTGTACTCAGTTTTAATATAGCAAAATGGCCTCTAATAATTGTGGTAGGATTATCTGTTTGATCCTAGTGAAAACTCCATCATCCCATGGCTTTCCACCATCTCCACCCAAAGTATATTTAACAAAAATTGGTCTAAATTTTTGTTCTTTGGTTTAAATAATTAAGGTAAGTAACAAGTTACGGTATAGTATTTTTTAGCCAATAGAAATGCACTATTTAGTTGAATACAAATGAGTGAAAGTTGGGGACATGGGTCGGCCACGTGAAGGAGTACACTGTTGAGTAAAAAGAAAAGTGGACAAATTGGTGATGACTGTTTATGTAAGCAAAAGGGCAGGATAGTCAAAGCACATAAAATTTGTATAACAGCCTAGGATGTTCTCCTATGTAAGAAGTGCCTAAGTGTGATGTTCTCTTTCATGTCATTTTCAGTTTTAGCCTTTATTTATGTGTTTGGAAATTTTAATTAGTTTGATTTACGTGCACAATCAGTATCTTTTTCGGAAGATTTTTATGTGAAAAATTAACGAAATGTGAAATCGTGCCTTAAAAATTCATTTGAGTTGACTTCGGTCAATGTTTTGAGCAAACGGACCCGAATCAGTGTTTTGACGGTCCTGGTGGGCCAAGTATCGTGATTTAGGACTTGGACGTATGCCCGAAATTGAATTCGGAAGTTCCTGACTTGATTTATCGTAATTTGTTGAAAACTAGAAGTTTAAAGGTTTAAGGAATTCATAAATTTCACCGTAGTTTGACTTTACTACTACTGGGTTCGGAATTGATTCCATAACTTGGTATAGGTTCATTTCAGTATTTATGACTTGTCTGCAAAATTTGGTGCAAAACGGAGTTGATTTGACGTAATTCGGACGTCCGGTTGAGAAATTGCATGTTCTAAAGTTTCATTGAGAATTTTATTAGTTTTGGTGACCGATTCATAGATCTAAGTGTTATTTTGGTGTTTTAATAGCGTGAGTGAGTTCGTATGATGTTATTATACTTGTGTGCGTGTTTGGTCTGGAGCCCGAGGGGCTCGTGTGAGTTTCGAATAGGCTACAGAGTAGTTTTGGACTTAGAGGAATAGCTTATGCATTTCTGTTTCTTGTGTTGTCTGCAGATCTCGCATTTGCGAGGTCTAGCTCGCAAATACGAGCCTCGCTTTTGCGAACAATGTGTCGCATTTGCGAGCATGGGCTGGGTTTGGGGGAGTTCGCATTTGCTAGAAATTCTTGCGGACTCTGCATCTTCGCAATTGCGAAGGTTTTGGTCGCAATTGCGACCACTGTCCACTTGGTGCTTCTTCGCATTTGCAAAGTATAGTTCGCATTTACGGACTGCTTTGGTTCGCATTTGCGATAAAATTATTGCATTTGCGATGACAACAGGCTCATTGGCTTCTTCGCATTTGTGAGAGGTTGATCGCTTTTACGATCATCGCAATTGCAAACTTTGTATTGCAATTGCGATAACTGCAGCTGGGTAAAAGAGGGGGGGAAACGGGATTTAGCTTATTTCATTCAAACTCTCAACCCTAAACACCCTAGAGGCGATTTTCCCAAGAGACTTTCTTCCTAAATTCATTGGTAAGTGACCTTAATCTACTTCTTTTCAATTGCCCATTACATTTCATAAGATTTTAACATCAAATCTAGGATTTTCATGATCGAAATTAGGAATTTGGGTAGAATTAGGGATTATTGTAAGATTGGGATTTAGACCTCGAATTGAGGTCGGATTTCGAATTGAATTGCATAATCGGGCTTGGGGGTGAATGGATGATCGGGTTTTGGTCCGAACCTCGAGTTTTGACCAAGCGAGCCTTGGGTTGATTTTTGTTGACTTTTTCAATAATAATCTAAATTGAACTTCTTTCATTTGTTGGTAGTTTTTAAGGCTTATGTTTAATCGTTTGGTTAATAATTTGCTAGATTTGGTTGGTTTGGAGGCTTGTTCGAAAGGCAAATCTAGGGTTGAATCTTGAGTTGATTGCGGAGTGAGGTAAGTGTTGGGCCTAACCTTGATTTGAGGGAATTAGGAGCACTTGAGCTATGTGCTATATGAACTACATGTGTAGCAGCGGATATGCGAGGTGACGAGTGCATATACACCGTCAAATTACTTGTTTCCATGCTTTCCCCTATTTCATGAAATTACTTTATCCATGACTTAACCGTTACATTATTTGTTTTCTCTATCTTCATTGCTTAATATTATGTCGTGTTTTCATGCCTTAATTGCTACATGCTTATTTGTCTTCCATGCTATAATTGCTTCTTGCCATTTAGCATTTCTTGTATTAAGTTGTCCATCCCCTCCCTAATTCTATACTTATTTACTACTTGTCTCTATTTGTTTCTCTCATATATCTAAATTATCTTATGCTTTGTTGCCTTATAGTTTCGTATTAATTGTTTCCTTCATTGAAGTAGTTTCACTTGTACATATTGTTAAAAATCAATATCGTTGAGTTGGTAAGTTGAGACATCCGAGCAGTTCAAGTCTTTATGATTATCATGTTATTCTCTAATGCTTGTACAATTGTATTCTTGATGTATGATTTCATGTAAAACTTAGCTATTAATTTACTATTGTTAATTGATATGGTTTGGGGAGCGGGTTGCACGCTGCAACGGAAATTGAAAAGGTAGAATAAGGATGGACTATGACATTGAATGATGATTCCAAGGAGGTGTCAGGTTGTGCGCCGCAACGGATATGTTTGAAGTTCATATTGTGGGATCGGATTGCATGCCGCAACACGTTGATGAAAGTTATATTTGTTGTGATTGTTGGTTTGGCCTTGGTTGTTGAGATGAGTTACATGATTGGTTATTCAGGACTCTCTGCTGGTTGATTTGAGTTTCAATGATATGAGTTATCCGCTTTACTTCTATTCATGTCTTTCTGTTGTTATTATTATTACCGTGTAAAGGTTAATGTAAGTGACCCACCTTAGCCTCATCACTACTTCGTCGAGGTTAGGCTCGGAGCTTACGGAGTACATCGGGTCGGTTGTACTCATACTACACTCTACACTTCTTGTGCAGATACCACAGTTGGTCCAGCGGCATACTGTAGACTTGCTCGGATCCAGCTACCTAGAGGAGACTTGAGGTATAGTTGCACGGCGTCCGCAGCTCTGAAGTCCCCTTCTACTTCTTTTAGATGTTCATTTGATTCAGACAGTTATGTTTATTCAGACCATTATTTGTAGTATTTTAGATATTCATGTGTTCGTGACACTAGATCCGGGGTTGTATTTGAATTTAGTCACTTATTAGCTTATTTATCTTATTTCAGACTATTCATTTTCTTTATTGTCATTGTATTTGATGTTTGTTAAAATAATAATAAATATATCTAACATTGACTTGCCTAGCAAGTGAAATGTTAGGCGCCATCACGGTCCCGAGAGTGAGAATTTCGGGTCGTGACAAGTTGGTATCAGGGTACTAGGTTGCCTAGGTCTCACGAATCACGAGCAAGCTTAGTAGAGTCTGGAGGATCGGTATGGAGACGTCCGTACTTATCTTCCAGAAGTTATGGAGTTTGGAAAAATATCGCTTCTTTCTTATTTTGTTGTGCGATTTTATTCTATCATTGATGATTGAACCGTTCCATTCTTGTTCTCTTGCAGATGGCGAGAACACGCACGGCATCAGCAGCAGGGCAGGAGCCAGATCCCCCAGTGGCAACTGTGACCAGGGGAAGAGGTCGAGGCCGAGGCCGAGGCAGAGCTCAGCCTAGAGCTCGAGCAACAGCACCCATAGTGGAGCCTCAGGTAGATTTTGACAAGGAGGTTCCAGCTCAGACTGTACCCATCGGACCAACTCAGGTCCCGGAGGAGTTCATAGCCACATTTGGTGGGCCTAGTCCTAGTCCTAGTCCGTTTGGTGGGCCTTATGAAAAGTATGGCCCATACCGGCACATTCCTGGTGGCATCAGCCGTCTCTCGGGCTGGGGAAAGAGCACAGTCTCCCGCTGTTCACACCCAGGAGCAGGTGGCTCCTCGGTATCAGACTCTAGCAGCCCAGCCAGTTGGGGTGGTTTAGCCGGTTATTGCGGCAGAGGCTGGTGATAGACCCGCTTTGTCTTCTAAGGTTATGTTAATGTTGGATAAGTTTACCAAGCTCTTTCCAGTTCACTTCAGTGGTACACCTTCTGAGGACCCACAGGATTTTCTGGACCGTTGCCACGAGGTGCTATGGAACATGGGTATAGTTGAGACCAATGGAATCGATTTTGTAGCATTTCAGATGACTGGTTCCACCCGGAGATGGTGGAGAGATTATATGTTGACTAGACCAGCTGGATCGCCTGCACTTATCTGGGATCAGTTCTCACAGCTATTTCTAGAGAAGTTTATTCCTGTCACTCTGAGAGAGGAGTACCGCAGGCTATTCGAGCGTCTTCAGCAGGGTAGTATGACCGTCACCCAGTACGAGACTCGCTTTTTGGATCTAGCTCGTCACGCCACCATCATGCTACCTACTGAGAGGGATAGAGTGAGGAGATTTATTAATGGGCTCACTTACACTATCAGGCGTCAGATGGCCAAGGAGACTAGAGTGACATTTCTTTGCAGACCTCCGTAGATATTACGAGATGGATCGAGTTGGTCCGTGCTCAGGAGAGGGGGTCAGTGTCAGATAAGAGGCCTCATCACATCGGTGGGTTCAGTGGTGCCTCATCTAGAGGCAAGGGTTCTTTTGGTAGAGGCCATCTTCTTAGGCTGTTTCAGTCAACTCTTCAGGTAGCCCACAGTGCTTTGGGCAGTCGTGGTTCTTACGGGTCTCGTTCTGAGCAGCCAACATTCAGTGCACATTCATCTCCTATCAGTGCACCACCACTCCAGCATTACTACAACGTCTACTCAGACCGTCAGGGTCAGTCCTTGTTTCAGCAGCCGAGAGGGTACTTTGAGTGTGGGGGCATAGATCACTTTAGGAGGTATTGCCCTAGATTGGAGAGCAGCAACTCTCAGCATGGTTCTCGTGCCATAATTCCAGCACCGGTTGCTCCACCGCCGGCTCTGCCAGCTAGAGGTAGGGGTCAGGCAACCAGAAGTAGAGGTCAGCCCATAAGAGGTGGAGGTCATGCCATTAGAGGTGGAGGCCAGCTAGCTAGAGGCCGTCCCAGAGACATGGTTCAGAGTGGTAGGCCCAGCTCCGGTGTTATGCTTTCCCAGCCAGGCGTGAGGCCGAGTCATCTGACGTCGTTATCACAGGTATTGTTCCAATTTTCCATAGAGATGCTTCAGTTCTATTTGATCCTGGATCTACTTATTCCTATGCGTCATCCTATTTTGCTTCATATCTGGTTGTGCCTCGTGATTCTTTAAGTGCTCCTATATATGTGTCCATACTTGTGGGAGATTCTATTGTTGTAGATCGTGTTTATCGCTTGTGTGTGGTTTCTATTGGGAGTCTTGAGACTAGCGTAGATCTTCTACTTCTTGATATGGTAGATTTTGATGTTATCTTGGGTATGGATTGGCTGTCACCTTATCATGCTATATTGGACTGTCACGCCAAGACGGTGACCTTAGCCATGTCGGGGTTGCCTCGATTAAAGTGGAGAGGGACTCTTTGCCACTCTATCAGCAGAGTTATTTCTTATATGAAGGCTCGACGTATGGTCGAGGAGGGATGTCTAGCTTATTTGGCCTATGTCCATGATTCTAGTACGGAGGTTCCTTCCATGGATTTAGTACCAATTGTTCTTGAGTTTCCCGAGGCATTTCCTGTAGATCTGTCGGGGATGCCACCCGATTGAGATATTGACTTCTGTATTGATTTGGCTCCGGGCACTCAGCCCATTTCCATTCCTCCATATTGTATGGCCTTGCTGGAGTTGAAAGAATTGAAGGAGCAGTTGCAAGATTAGCTTGATAAGGGTTTCATTAGACCTAGTGTTTCGCCCTAGGGTGCGCCCGTGTTGTTCGTGAAGAAGAAAGATGAATCGATGAGGATGTGTATAGATTATCAGCAGTTGAACAAAGTCACTATCAAGAACAAGTATCAGTTGCCGAGGATTGATGACTTATTTGATCAGCTTTAGGGTGCTAAGGTATTTTCGAAGATTGATTTGGGATCTAGCTACCATTAGTTGAAGATTAGGGCATCCGATGTCCCTAAGACAGCTTTTCAGACTCGGTATGGGCATTATGAGTTCCTAATGATGTCATTTGGGTTGACAAATGCCCCATCAACATTTATGGATTTGATGAACCAGGTGTTCAAGCCCTAGTTGGATTCTTTTGTGATCGTATTGATGATATCTTGATTTACTCATGCAGTCGAGAGGAGCACGAGCAGCATCTTCGGATTTTACTTCAGACTCTGAGAGATAGCCAGTTATATGCCAAGTTTTCAGAGTGTGAGTTTTGGTTAGACTCAGTCACCTTTTTGGGGCATGTTGTATCGGCAGAGGGCATAAAGGTGGATCTTAAGAAGATTGAGGCAGTTCAGAACTGGCCTAGACCTACTTCAGCTACCGAGATCCGAAGTTTTCTGGGTTTGGCGGGTTATCATCGCTGGTTCGTGGAGGGGTTATCATCCATAGTAGCCCAATTGACAAGATTGACCCAGAAGGGTGCCCCGTTCAGATGGTCCGAAGAGTGTGAATTGAGCTTTCAGAAGCTCAAGACTGCTTTGACTATGGCGTCAATGTTGGTGTTGCCCACAGGTTCAGGATCTTACACGGTGTATTGTGATGCATCACGTATTGGGCTCGGTGCAGTGTTGATGCAGGATGGCTGGGTGATTGCATATATGTTGCGGCAGTTGAAGGTTCATGAGAAGAATTACACTGTTCATGACTTAGATTTGGCAGCCATAGTTCATGCACGGAAGATTTGGAGGCACTATCTTTACGGCTTGTCGTATGAGGTATTCACGAACCATCAGAGTCTTCAGTATTTGTTCAAACAAAAGGATCTCAATTTGAGGTAGAGGAAGTGGTTGGAGCTGTTGAAAGACTATGATATCACCATTTTGTATCATCTCGGGAAGGCCAACATGGTGGCCGATGCCTTGAGTAGAAAGGCAGTGAGTATGGGTAGCCTTGCGTATATCCTAGTTGGTGAGAGGCCACTTGCAGCAGATGTTCATACTTTGGTAAATCAGTTCGTGAGGTAAGATGTTTCAGAGCCCAGTCGTGTGCTATCTTGCACAATCGTTCGATCTTCCTTGTATGAGCGCATTAGAGAGCGCCAATATGATGATCCCAATTTTCTTGTCCTTAAGGACACGGTGCGGCACGGTGGTGCCAAGCAGGTTTAATGTTGGAGATGATGGGATTTTGAGGATGTAGGGTCGTATTTGTGTGCCTAATATGGATAGGCTTCGTGAGTTGATTATTGAAGAGGTCCACAGTTCTCCGTATTCTATTCATCCGGGTGCCACCAAGATGTATCAGGACTTGCGGCAGCATTTTGGTGGAGGAGGATGAAGAAGGATATAATTGCATATGTAGCTCGGTGTCTAAATTATCAGCACGTAAAGTACGAGCATCAGAGGCCTAGTGGTTTGCTTTAGAGGTTAGAGATTCCTGAGTGAAAGTGGGAGCGTATCACTATGGATTATGTTGTTGGACTCCCACGGACTCAGTTCGACAAGGTATGGGTCATTGTGGATAGGTTGACCAAGTCAACACATTTCGTTCCAGTGGCAGTTACCTATTTTTCAGAGCAGTTAGCTGAGATCTACATCCGCGAGATCGTCCGTCTTCATAGTGTGCCCGTGTCTATCATTTATGATCGAGGTACGCAGTTCACCTCACACTTCTGGAGGGTCGTGCAGCGTGAGTTGGGCATGCAGGTTGAGTTGAGTACAACATTTCAACCCCAGACAAACGGATAGTACGAGTGCACTATTCAGATATTGGAGGATATGCTTCGCGCTTGCGTTATGGATTTCAGGGGTTCTTGGGATCAGTTCTTGCCGCTTGTAGAGTTTGCCTATAACAACAACTACCAGTCTACCATTCAGATGGCTCCCTTTGAGGCATTGTGCGAGAGGCGGTATCGTTCGCCAGTTGGATGGTTCGAGCCAGAGGAGGCTCGGTTTTTGGGTACAGATTTGATACACGATGTCTTGGATAAGGTCAAGATTATTCAGGATTAACTTCGCACCGCTCAGTCCAGGCAGAAGAGTTATGCCGACCGTAGAGTTCGTAATGTTGTATTCATAGTTGGAAAGAGGGTATTGCTCCGGGTTTTACCCAAGAAGGGTGTGATGATGTTCGGAAAGAATGGCAAGTTGAGCCCTAGGTATATCAGACCTTTGGAGATTCTTGAGAGAGTGGGTGAGGTGGAATATAAGCTCGCATTGCCACCTAGCTATCAGCAGTTCATCCGGTGTTCCATGTATCTATGCTCCGAAAGTATCACGGAGATCCGTCCCATGTGTTAGATTTCAGTTCAGTCCAATTGGATAAGGATTTGACTTATGAGGAGGAGCCGGTGGCTATTCTAGCCCGGCAGGTCCGGCAGTTGAGGTCTAAGAGTTATCCTTCAGTTCAAGTGTAATGGAGAGGTCAGCCGATCGAGGCAGCCATGTGGGAGTCCGAGTCGGACATGCAGAATAGATATTCACACCTTTTCACCAGTCAGGTACTTTTCTATGTCCGTTCGAGGACGAATGTTTGTTTTAGAGGTGGAGAATATGATGACCCGATAGGTCATTTTTAGTTTTAGCCCTCATTTCTATGTTTTGAAACCTTGATTTGCTTCGTTTAACCTTTTTCAATTTGCGTGCGCAGTCCGTGTCTTTTTCCAAAAGGTTTTTATGTGAAAAATTGATGAAAATATGAAATTGTGCCTTAAAAATTTATTTGAGTTGACTTCTGTCAATGTTTTGAGCAAATGGACCCGAATCAGTATTTTGACGGTCCCGGTGGGCCCGTATCATGATTTAGGACTCAGGCGTATGCTCGGAATCGAATTCGGAAGTCCCTAACTTGATTTATCATAATTTGTTGAAAACTAAAAGTTTAAGGTTTAAAGAATTCATAAATTTGACAGCAGTTTGACTTTGTTGCTACCAGGTTCGGATTTCGGTTCTGGAACTTGATATAGTTTGTTTAAGTATTTATGACTTGTCTGCAAAATTTGGTCCAAAACGGAGTTGATTTGACGTGATTCGGACGTACGGTTAAGAAATTGCATGTTCTTAAGTTTCATTGAAAATTTCATTAGTTTTGGTGTCCGATTCATAGTTTTAAGTGTTATTTTGGTATTTTGATCATGCGAGTGAATTCGTATAATGTTATTACACTTATGTGCATGTTTGGTTTGGAGCCCGAGGGGCTCAGGTAAGTTTCTAATAGTCTACGGATTGGTTTTGGACTTAGAGGAATAGCTTATGCATTTCTGCTTCTAGTGTTGTCTGTAGATCACGCATTTGCAAGGTCTGGCTCGCAAATGCGAGCCTCGCTTTTGCAAACAATGTGTCGCATTTGCGAGCATGGGCTGGGTTGGGGGGAGTTCGCATTTGCTAGAAATTCTTACGGATTCTGCATCTTCGCAATTGCGAAGGTTTTGGTCGAAATTGCGATCACTGTCCATTTGGTGCTTCTTCACATTTGCGAAGTATAGTTCGCATTTGCAGACTGCTTTGGTTCGCATTTGCAATAAAATTATCGCATTTACGATGACAACAAACTCACTGGCTTCTTCGCATTTACGAGGGGTTGATCCCTTTTGCGATCATCAAAATTACGATACAAATAATTGCAGCTAGGTAAAAGAGGGGAAACTGGTGTTTAGCTCATTTCTTTCAAACTCTCAACCCTAAATACCTTAGAGGCGATTTTCCCAAGAGACTTTCTTCCTAAATTAATTGGTAAGTGACTTTAATCTTTTTTTTTCAATTACTCATTATATTTAATAAGATTTCATCATCAAATATAGGATTTTTATAGTAGAAATTAGGGATTTGGGTAGAATTAGGGATTATTGTAAAATTGGGATTTAGACGCCAAGTTGAGGTTGAATTTCGAATCGAATCACATAACCAGGCTCGGGGGTGAATAGGTGATCGGGTTTTGGTCCGAACCTCGGGTTTTAACCAAGAGAACCCGGGGTTGACTTTTTCAATAATGATCTAAATTGAACCTTTTTCATTCGTGGGTAGTTTCTAAGGCTTATTTTGAATCGTTTGGTTAATAATTTGCTAGATTCAGTTAGTTTGGAGGCTTGTTCGAAAGGCAAGGACGTGGTTGAATCTTGAGTTGAGTGCAGAGTAAGGAAAGTGTTGGGTCTAACCTTAATTTGAGGGAATTAGGAACCCTTGAGCTATGTGTTATGTGAACTACATATGTAGCGGCATATATGCGAGGTGACGAGTGCAGATACCCCGTCAAATTACTTGTTTCCATGACATTACTTTATTCCATGACTTAACCGTTACATTACTTGTTTTCCCTATCTTCATTGCTTAATATTATGTCGTGTTTTCATGTCTTCATTGCTACATGCTTATTTGCCTTCCATGTCGTAATTGTTACTTGCCATTTAGCATTTCTTGTATTAAATTGTCCATCCCCTCCTTGATTCCATACTTATTTACTACTTCTCTCTATTTGTTTTCCTCATATATCTAAATTGTCTTATGCCTTGTTGCCTTATAGATTCGTATTAATTGTTGCTTTCACTGAAGTAGTTTCACATGTACATATTGTTAAAAATAGATATCGTTGAGTTGGTAAGTTGAGACATCCGACTAGTTCAAGTCTCTATAATTATCATGTTATTCTCCATTGCTCGTACAATTGTACTCTTGATGTACGATTTCTTGTAAATCTTAGTTATTGAGTTGCTATTGTTTATTGACATGATTTTGAGAAGCTGGTTGCACGCCGCAACGGAAATTGAAAAGAAATGAATTGAAAATGTGGAATATGGATGGACTATGACATTGACTGATAATTATATGGAAGGGTCGGGTTGCGCGCCACAACTGATATGTTTAAAGTTTATATTGTGGGATAGGGTTGCACGCCACAACATGTTGATGAAAGTTATATTTGTTATGATTGTTAGTTTGGCCTCGGTTGTTGATATGAGTTACATGACTAGTTATTCGGGACTCTCTGTTGGTTGATTTGAGTTTCGTTGATATGAGTTATCTGCTTTACTTCTATTCCGGTCTTTCTGTTGTTATTATTATTATCGCGTACAGATTAATGTAAGTGACCCGCCTTAGCCTCATCACTACTTCGTTGAGGTTAGGCTCAGAACTTACATAGTACATGGGGTTGGTTATACTCATACTACACGCTGCACTTCTTGTGCAGATACCGAAGTTAGTCCCAGCGGTGTACCCTAGACTTGCTCGAATCCAGCTACCTAGACGAGACTTGAGGTATAGCTGCACGGCGGTCGCAGCTCTGAAGTCCCCTTCTACTTCTTTTAGCTGTTCATTTGATTCAGACAGTTATGTTTATTTCAGACCATTATTTGTAGTATTTTAGACACTCATGTGTTCGTGACACCAGATCTGGGATTGTATTAGAATTTCGTAACTTATTAGCTTATATATCTTGTTTCAGACTATTCAATTTTTTTATTGTCATCGTATTTGAAGTTTGTTAAAAATAATTAATAAATACATCTAACGTTGGCTTACCTAGCAAGTGAAATATTAGGCGATATCAGAGTCCCGAGGGTGGGAATTCCGGATCGTGATACTAAGAAGTTGCTGAAGGAGGCACCACTCATCGACCTATCACCTTAAACTTCTATATTCTCACCCTTGTTTTTCAATAATATTACGTTTGTTGCCATCGAAGTTTGAGTTCCAGCCGCAACTCTCAAAGTACAGTATATGGGCTGCCCCCCAATTTTAGCTTTACATACCACACATATGACGTTGTTCTTAAGAGTAATCATAGGACCTGGGCCCCATTTAATCTTCTCACACTTGACTCTTCAAAATTGCATTTGCACAGTGTTTATGTGTATATTCTGGAGTAGGCGAGTAGCTAACAGGTTTAGTTGAAAAAAGTAGTATAAAAAAAAAAAGAAAAAAATCAACGTCTTACTTAGTATAGAAAGAAAAACTTGGTTAAATTAATCAATCATTATTGAAGCTACATTTTCATTTAAAAACCTAGTCATATTATAAAAGTCACTTAATATTTTCACTTAAAGTAAGAACAAGGGAAAGAATCATTTCATCTACGATCCTACTGAAAGCCAACAAGCATTTCAATATTAGAACCCGATTTTTAAATTCTCGAGGTTATGTTTAATGTTCACATATATTCAGTTCGTTGCTAATTGGTTAATTAAGTTCGTTACTAATTGGGAAAAGAAAGGTTTAAGCACGATATGAATTATAGAGCATGGTCAAGCGTCTAAAATTATCTCATTTTGGGAAGTGTTATTTTTAAAAGTACTTTTTAAAAAAATATTTTGGTGGAAAGCAACTTGTATTTGACTAATTAATTTGAAAAATATTTTTAAACAGCAATTAGTATTTGGACAAACTTTTAAAAACTACTTCAAAGCGCATTTCTCTTAAAAGTGCTTCTCAAACAAGCACTTTTAGGGATAAGCTACTTTTTTTTTTCTGCTTCTCAACTTCTACTCAAAATAATTTTTTTGTCCTTCTAAAAACTTAGCCAAACACCTCAATTTTGAAAAATTATTTTTTTTTAAATATATATTTTTGGCCATGGAGAAGCTTGGCCAAACGGGCTATTCATCTAGAAAAGATAATTACATCAATGTACTATTGTCACGATCCCAAATTTTTTTCCGTAGGATGTCGTGACGGCACCTAGTCTCTAAGACTAAGTAAGCCTAATAATATGCGGAAACATTAAATAAGAGATTAAAACTTGAACATTCCAACAATTTCATAAAAAGAATCTACCAAAACTCAACACGTAAAAATCTCAAAACTTGGTGAGATATAAGTCACAAGCTTTAAGTATATTACCGAATAATCGTATACATCACCATCTATCAAAATATGAAAAAAATAAGAAAAGAACGGGATAGGAGGGGATTCTGAGGCCTGCGGACGCGAGCAGGTGTACCTTGAAGTCTCGAAAGCAACAACTCAGCGCACTAATATCGATGCTGATAGGATGCACCTGGATCTGTACAAAAACATGTGCAGAAGCATAGTATGAGTAGACCACAACGGTACCCAGTAAACGCAAGCCTAACGTTGGTAGAATAGTGACGAGGTCAGGTCAGGGCCCTACTGGAATAATAGGAAAAACAAGGCAGAATATATAATAAAGTAATGAGATGACAGAGAAGTGTAAAAATAGAAATTCACAGAAGATAACAACACGGAATTCAAGAAGACAACTACAACACGTAAGGAAACAATAATCTTATAAGTTAAAAAACAACAACAACAACAATACATCAAATAGAGGTAAATAACAGGGGCGTTCTCGAGGTACCGCCTCGTAGTCCCAAAAGTAAATATCTCACAATTGCACGGCAGAAACCTCGTGCAAACAGTGATAACCGCACGGCATAAACCTCGTGCCACAATAACACTCTGCACGGCATAAACCTCGTGCCACAATAACACCTCGCACGGCAGAAACCCCGTGCCACAATAACACTTCGCACGGCAGAAATCTCGTGCCACAATAACACTCTGCACGGCAGAAATCTCGTGCCACAACCAAACAGTTATCTCAATAAAAACCACAAAAACAACACATAACAAGTGGAACAACAAAATTACAGCAAGGAGTCCTACAGTTAAAGAGTCATGTTGCACAAATTGCAAGTAAGAGATAAGACACGTAGACATGTGACATTAGGCTAAACATGATGACCATACGTGCTAGAGTAACTCAATTACGAATAAAAAGGAACTATTTAGCAAGAACCGAATTTTCAATATTTAGCCCGAGTACGCACTCGTCACCTCGCGTACACGGTCTTCACATATTGCAAATACAATAATAGTACCAACTCCTAAGGAGAATTTCCCCCATACAAGGTTAGACAAGACACTTACGTCAAACCTTGCTCAATCAATCAATAAGAAGACAAATGTCCCTTGATTTTCCAATTCCGATCGGCTCGAATATAGCCAAAACAATTACATACTATAAATATAACTATAAGAAACTAATTTAAATGATGAAACTACGACTTTATTAAAGAATTGAAAATTGCTCCAAACAGTCGATCGGAGCTCACACCTCGAAACCCGACCAAAATTATAAAATCCGAACACCCATTTGATATCGAGTCCAACCATATAAGAATTACTCATATCCGGTCCAATATCGCATTTCAAATCCCCAAATGCAAGTATTTTTCTTTTTAAAAAAAACGGAAACATAACAAAATGGACATTAACTTGAGTTCCCTGATTTATCATAATCAAAATAAAAATTAAATTTATTAAGCATATCTAAATTTGCAAAGACAGAGAGTCAGGTCATTCAAATTTGAAAAGACATAAGAGTCAAGCTATCGGAAATTGGCCCGTGCGCAGCACGGACTAACCATCCAAATATCCCCAGTGGACAAGGATAAATTTGAGGAACCGAGAATCCATCCTTACTTATACCGTGCTCCACAGATAGACCAATTTATCTTATGAACTTAAATAGTCACTTTGACATAACGCACGGATATTATATGTTGCCAATGATTTTTTCTTTTCTTTTTTTTTTGGTAATCCTAGGCAGTATGCCTAGTGTTAGTTTTCATATATATAACAAAGGATACAGAAATGGAGGGGGGCATAAACCTTGCCTCCTGATAGTGATGGTGTATACTCTTGGTCATCCAAACTTGACGACCAAGTATACCTAAATAGATATGATGGGTTAGACCTATGGTGATATAATGATTGTTTATCTTATAACATCGGATAAACAATCATATGTACAAAAACAATGTGAAATGAATCTAGGTCAATTATACAGAAAAGTACGTGTGTTCCTAATTCTACTAAGTGAGTGATTTGAAGTAGAAACCTCCCTGTACTATTAGATCTACTTCTAGCAATAAATTGAAATCTTCTAAATTGTGTGCTATACAGCCAGGAATAGCAATCTTCAATTTTGCTTTGGCTTTGATAGCCGGGAAAGCAAAATTGAAGATAGCTAACAAAAGGGGGCCATACGGCTGGGGAATAGTAGTGACATTGTCTGATGCTTGTGGTAGGGACCTGAGTTGTCTTAATCTTCCAGTGAGTGCTGTAGTTTGTGTCCTGCTGCTTGTGATGTTTGGCGTTGCCATGCTGGATATTGATGAGTTGAGTACCTTTTGTCTCTGTGTGTTGTGGCTTCTGCCGATGGAGAGAGTTTAGGATCATATTGCTGTTGCAGTTGATACTGCTGCAATGGAGATGTTCCTGTGTGATGCATATGATGTCTGGCTGGTGTGACTCTGTTTGGGACTGAGACACTGCTGGCTTGGTGTTTGCTGGTGGACTTCTGCTGCTGCTGCTGCTGCTGCTACTGTTACCACTGCTGCTGTTCCTGTTGCTGGCGTTGTTCCTGTTGTTAGTTCTGTTGCTGCTGTTGGAGTTGAGCTTTTTGCCTTTGTTACTTCTGTTGTGCTTATGGGGGGACTGCATTTGTGTTGCCGGTACTTGTATCAGCTATTGAGATGTTGGATGCCTATATGTGTTGTTTCTGTTCCTGCTACTACTGATACTGTTGTTGCTGTTTTTGGAGTTGTTATATCTGTTGCTACTATTGCTGTTTTTGTGAGAGGACTGGGATGTGGTGATTCTGTGAACAATGGTGCAGGTATATGGCCATGGTAATTGATGCAATTGTATTAGAATGAGCACTAAAAGTGCTAATACCACACAATGCAATTGCATCAATGACCTGGACCTATGTGAGCTGCTGGTTTTGAGATTTCTGCCATTTCTGTGAAGTTGGTGATGTTGTTTGCATGACTATGTTGGAAAGTTGGGATATCTATCTCTTTCTGAATTCATGTGATGATGAATGGATGGCATAGTGTATCTGTGACTTGGAGAATGAATATTTATCCTGCTGTTGGTATTGGGGTTGTTGCTGCCTATATTGTTGTAAGTGTTGTTGCTGCTTGTGGTGGCCCTAGTGTCTTTCTGCATTGTCTGCTGATAGTTGCACTTCTGCTTTAAAACTGTAGCTTGTAGGTTCTGCTGAAGTGGTGAGTGATTGTCCTTGTTGTTTCTGTTGTTGGTGTTATCGTTGTTGCTATTATTATTGTTGGTCTTATTTTTACTGTTGCGGCTTCTGCAACTGTATCTTGCAACAGCTGTTGAAAATGTACCTTGCAACTGCTGTGACTATCTGTTGTTTTGGTGCTGTGCTTTGTAGCATCTGCTGAAGCTGTTTTCTACTATTGCTGGTGTTGCAACTGCAGTGCTGCCTGTTTTCTGCTGAGGTTGTGTGTTAGTTGGCTGGTGCATATGTGAGGGCTGGCTGGTGTGAGCTGAAGTTTTTCCCTTGCTGCTGCTGTTTCTGCTTCTGCAATATTTCTGCTGCACATATTGATTGTTGCTTCTGTTGTTGCTACTGGTCAGATTCATAGCAATCAGTTTTCCTGCAAAACTAGCAAGCATATTAAGGTAGTAGAGGGCCAGAGGGTTGTTGCAGTTGCTAGAGAGATCTGCACTGAGTTTTCCTGCAACAGAACAAACAAAGAGATCAGAACAAACATATGTGTGGGGCAATATTTTTCTGTTCTGGAGCTTAGTTTACTGCTCTTTTTGGTGCTATTGTTCCCTATTTGTGTGGTGAGTTGATCTACTGTTACTTCCCTCGGGTGTGTATTCATTTTGATCACTCAACTGCATTGTGAAGTATCATGTGTGATGGGAAGTGAACTTTTTTGGACTTCTTGTGCCTAAATGCAGGAATGCCTTGGCTATCCAGGCAGACCTGTCCCCTTATGCGTGCAGGCAGTTCCCTTTGGCTGTTGTAGTGTCTTAGGGAATTAATCTCATGGCTCAATTTAGATAGGGTGTCAGCCGGGCCATTGGCTTCCCTCAGGACATGAGTGCACTCAAAAAATTCACAGTATTGGCTCAGATTCTTGATTTCCTGTATTAGCATATGTAAGGTCCATGGTGGCTTAGACTGGCTTGTTAGCCATTGAGTGAGCATCTTAGAATCTGTTTCCAGGTGGATCTTGGTGTAGCCATTTTTCATACACCAATTGATGCCAATGAAAGCTGCTTGAGTTTCTGCTAAGTTATTAGTACCCTCTCCCAGCGGGCTTGAAATGGCATGAATGAAATGGCCTTGATGGTTCCTAATAATGACCCCTGCTCCAATTTTCCCTGGGTTGCCTAAAGCACTGCCATCTGAATTGATTTTGACATATCCAACTGATGGCTTCAACCAAACTACTTGTTGCACATTAGTGTGATGCTGTAAACTCTCTATAGCCATGTACATTTCTGGCCAGGTGGCTGGCCATTTGATGTTATCATAAGAGGTTCTTAGCAGTAGGAGTAGATCAGATGTGATCGAGTATTGTGTTCTGGTAATTGATGATGATTTTCTCCCATATTTGGCTGCACATCTGTTCTTCCACAAATTCCTACATATAATGATTGGCAGCGTGTCTAAGACCAGTTTCTGCACCTCATTCTCTCTTTTTTGCAGCCACCAGTTCATTAGTTTCATTGTTAAGGGTTGTCTGTGGTTTTGGATCCCAACTGGTGCATTGAAGTGCTTCCAAATGATTTGTGCAAAGTGACCTGAGTTGAGTATGTGCTCCGCTGTTTCATTCCCTGCTTTGCAGCATACACATTTGTTCACACTTGGAGCCTCGAACCTAGCCACTCTGTCATCTGTGGGCAACTTTTTCCTCAGTGCTCTCCATAGGCAGAAGGACCATTTGAAGGGTATTTTCTTGTGCCAGATCATCTTATTTGTGAGCAGCACCTGGTTCCTTTCTCTCAACACAGTCCATGCTGATGCACAGGAGAAATCCCCAGAGGCAGAAGGTTGCCAAATGGCTGTGTCATTGATGTGGGGGTTATAGTGGATTTTGACTTGGAGAATGTGTGAGATTATAGAAAGGGGAGCTATTTGGGATGTTATTTGACTGAGTTTCTGGATATCCCATTGCCCATCAGTGCAGTATTGTGAGACCTTGATGTTGCTAGCCTTGCCCTGTCCTTGACTGAAGGCAGCCAAGTGCCCAATACCTAACCAATTATCCCACCAGAAACTGGAATTTCCTGAGTGCAGTCTCCACTGAATGTGATAATCAGTAGTTTCTTTGTTGAGCATCATTCTTCTCCATGTCTGTGACTGTCCAGAGGCCTTTTTTTTTTATCTGGGGTATGATCTCTTACAATATTTGGTCAGCAGGAAGTTGCTCCATAATGTCTGTCCTGAATCCCAACCATTGTTTGTATTCCATAGATTTACATATCTCTGCTATAGGTCTCAGTCCAATACCCCCTTCTTCCAGTGGGTATGATAGTGTGTGCCATGAAGCCCAATAGTATTTGCTCCTTTCTTTGTTCATTCCCCAGAAAAAGTTAGCTGCCAGTTTCTCAATCTGTTTAAGGACAGCTTTAGGAGGTGTGACTGCTGACAGCAAGTGAATAGGGAGTGATTGCAGGACATGCTTGATTAGGGTCAGTCTACCCCCATAAGACAATAATCTGCCATGCCAATCTCTTATCCTACTTACCACTTTGGAAATGATGCCATTGAAGTGCATAATCCTTTTTCTACCAGTGTCTAGAGGGCAGACTAAGTATGTTAGGGGAGATTCCTTTTTGGTAAAGCCTGTGACCTGCTGGATTCTCCTGGTTGTATATTGGATGACAAAGGGGGGCAGTAATAAATAGGGGTGTATTATGGTCCGGGCCCGGCCCAGGACCGGCCCGCGGGCCAAACCGGCCAAACGGGCCGGTCCCTAGTGGTGCAAAAGCCCACCGCAGGCCGGTTCGGACCAAGAAGCCCACGAGCCCGGGACCATCAGGCGGGCCAGGGCCGGGCCTAACGAGCCAAGCGGGCCTGGGCCGGGCCCAACGGCTATAATTTTTTTAAAAAAATATTTTTTTTAAAAATGGCCAACGGTCAGATTTTTAAAATCTAGCCATTGGCCTTTAATTTTTAGCCGTTTGAAGTTTAGAAAAATAGTCATTTGGCCCCCAAACTTTGTTTTAACCCCAACCTTTTTATAAATACACTTTTTACCTATTCTCAACTATAAATACCCCCTCATTCTTTCATTTTTACTCACAAATTCATCAATCTCTCTCAATCTCTCTCTAATTTTCTTCCATAATTGCTTACTTTGTTATTGCAATTTCGTGAAAAATTGTGAAGTTGGTGAATTGACGTATTTAAGTCTTCAAGTCTTCAACGATATTCAATTTTCAAGAAGTTGTTCGTCATTTCGGTAAACTCGTTCCAATTCTTTAAGTTTTAATATTATTGTTCTGTTTGTTTTATTTAGTATAATTATAATTAATATGAATTTTTCTTTGAAAAAAATATTTGGTAGTAAGGGTAAGGGAAAATCTAAAATTAGTGAATCTAGTCGCCAAGCTACTACTCTTCCCCTTGTTACCCGTCCTCCTCCACCCATTATTCTTGATAGTGATAACTCTTGTTTTCAATTTTTCGGTAGTCAATTTTGCTATGATGTTGCACCGGGTCAACAATTAGATGAAGAAATTATGAATGCTCTTTATCCTAATCAAACTATATTTGAAAATGATGCGGAAAATGATGATTTAGATGAAACACAGCCGGATTTAGATGATACACCTACTAGTCCTGTTAATAACCCAACTGATGCCCCGCCTGACCCTCCTGTAGTAACCCCTACATTTAATAGAAAACCTGCTAAACGGCCCGAAACATCTCTTGTTTGGCACTTTTTTACTCAACTAAGAGAAGAAAATAAGGCTAAGTGTAAAACTTGTGGGTCTTTGATGGCTCATAAATTTACTGACAACCGTAGCAGTACGGGTAGTTTGACTAGGCACATATTGAAACACCCTAGAGATAAAGCTAGATATTTACAAATGAAAGCTGCGGAAGAGGGAACAAGTGTAGATACTACGGTTCACCCTACTACAGGTTCAAATTTAGTTCAACCAGGAATTAACACTGTTACCGGTGGAATTTTATATTACGATCCAAATAAAGATCGTGAAGAATTAGCAAAAATGGTAACTGTTATGTGCTTACCATATAGTTTTCCTTCTAACCCCCATTTTGTGCATTATATTAGAAAAGTTTATAATCCTACTTATAAAGGATGGCCTCGTGCAACCGTAAAGGCCGATATTTATAAATATAAACACGAATATGAACAATATTTGTGCTATTTATTTACTCATATAGATTGTCGCATTGCTATTACTACTGATATAGGTAGAAGTGCCAATGACTGTGATTATCTAACCGTTACAAGTCATTGGATAAATGAGGAGTGGATAATGCAAAAGCGCATTATTGCTTATAGAATAATTAATTCACGCCACATAGGTAAGTTTATTGCTAACACAGTAGCAGATATTTGTAGATATTTTTATATTAGAGATAAAATAATATCTGTTTCAATGGATAATGCTTCTAGTAACACTAATGCAATAGGCTTGCTTACAAGTACATTAAATCTCGCATTTAGTAATATTTTTCATGTTAGATATATTTGTCATATTTACCATTTAATTGTTGGTGATGGTATGAAAGTGTTAAATGTAGAAATTGAAAAGGTAAAAATGGCTCTTAAGTGGCTTTTTTATTCAAACCGTAGAAGTAGACTTAGAGAATATTTTAAAAAATATGATGAATTTGGCCTTAGGGAAAGAAAGGTTCCTAAACCTTGTCCGACTAGATGGAATTACATGTGTGTTGTCGCCTATGAATATAGAAACCCAATTAGCGCAACCTATAATGCTCGTGTAGGTGATGGTGATGATGATGATGACGAGCACCTTACTAATCAAGACTGGACTAATGTTAAATGCTTGTAGATTTTTTAGAACAATTTCATGTTGCAACAAATGAATTATCTGGGCAGTACTATCCTGCTATTTCTAATTGTTTAATTTATATTGTTGTACTTACAGATTTATTTTATCAATTTTCAGAGGGCAGGTAATTTATAAACATGCTATTAATTCTATGAAAGCTAAGTTTAAAAAATATTTTTTTTCCTATCCCCCTATTTTTGGTGTTGCTGCACTGTTAAACCCTACAATAAAATTAGGAGGTCCACACTTTTGGTATTCTAAAATTTATAACTCTTTATCACTTTCACCTTTGGAATTTGCTACACTTGGAGATGCAAAAGCCTCAATTAAAATAAATGCACAAACAATTTATAATGCCTATCAAACTGCCTTAGATCATGTTAAACCCAATATTCCAACTCCTACTTCGTCTACTTCACGATCATCTAAAAGAACTGCAGGTCTAAAAGCCCTCAGTGCTTGGTCGGAGTTCAGGGGTTCTCAAGGTGATAATATTGGTGATAGTTCACAACTAAATGAGCTTCAAGTTTATTTGTCGCAGGGACTTGAATCAGAGAATCCCGACGGCTCCTTCAATGTTTTGGAATGGTGGAAGGACAAACAAAAACACTCTCCGGTTCTTTCAAGGATGAGCTCGAGATATTTTAAGCGTTCAAGCTTCAACAGTGGCATCGGAGAGCGCTTTCAGTCAAGAGAGACTTCAAATCGGTGATCATAGAGCGTCTATGAGGGAGAGCTTGGAAAAATCAGTACTCTTCGGAAATTGGATCCGTTCGGAAAGAAGAAATTTTGGACTTGCAGAATCACAACGGGAGATAAACGAAGCTTATGAAGAAATGCTAGCGGAACTTGCGCAGGATGCTGCTTCGCCCGGAAGCGGTGATGAACAAGCTTCTTTTCCATCACCAGCTATGGAAATTCCTCCGGACCTTGAAGGATATATGAGATTTGTTAGAGATAATACATAGACTAATATGTAACTTGTATTTTGGCACATCTTCCTTAGTTTTTTTTTCTTTTAATGGTGGTATTAGTACCTTGTTGTGCTCATTCCATTGGGGGGAGGAAGACTAAGAAAGATATTTCCATTTTTTGTTAATGTCATAATAATAAAAATTATAAGACATTCTCTTGAATATTTCTTTGCAATTTATTTTGTGTTTAAATATAATATAGTATATGTATATTATATATCTAATACATATATACAATATATATATATATATATACACATACATATATATATATACACATACACACACACACATATATATATACAATATATACAAGGCTTATGTAAGGTAATATATATATATATGTGTGTGTGTGTGTGTGTGTGTGTGTGTGTGTGTGTGTGTATGTATGTCTAATACATATAAACTCTATATATATATTGCCTTATATATATGTATGTATATATATATACATATATATAAACACATATATATAAGGCAATACATATAAACTATATATAAGACATTCCCTTGAATATTTCTTTGCTATTGTATTTTTTGTGTTTAAATATGATATAGTATATATATTATATATCTAATACATATATACAATATATACACACACACACACACACACACACACATATATATATATGTATATGTATATTGCCTTACATACACACACACACACACACACATATATATATCTACATATAAATTAGGCAATACATATAAAGTATATATAAGGATTGAATATGAAATAATGGAGGAAAGAGGGATAGGTAAAAAGGGAAAGTTTTGGGGCAATATATATATATATATGCAATATATATACAATATATACAAGGCTTATATAAGGCAATATATATATATGTCTAATACATGTAAACTATATATATATTGCCTTATATATATGTATATAAAATACATAACCCTTTTTACTTATCCCCCTTTCCTCCATTATTTCACATTCAATCCTTATATATAGTTTATATGTATTCCTTATTTATATGTAGATATATATATATATATATATATATATATATATATATATA
>MCJB01011222.1:272455-291889 GCA_002018475.1 Nicotiana obtusifolia | reverse complement strand
TAAACAGAGTTGAGGGAAAACAAAAGTTGACAATATGGAGGAGGCCGATAATCATGAAGGGGCTAGGAATTGTTTCAAGGATCGAGCTTTGCTTTTTTGTCATGTTCATCGCACTTTTAGTCTGGACTTTTGCGTCTTACTTGCATATTATCTTTCCCACTATTACACCAAAGTCTGTAGCCAAAAGTGGGGAGGAAGTGTAAGTTATCATCTAATATTCGAGATCGTGATAACACTTGTTTTACATTTAGACCTATAGACACTCCTAACCATAAGTTTGCAAAACTTAATGTTTCGAGATCGAATTCCAACCTTTTATATATATATATATATATATATATATATATGCGCGAAGAACTAGTACTCACTATGGTTCATTTTGTGCTGTTTGGTTCAAAGTACGAGTCACACTCCTTAGTTTAAGGATTGTACTTTGTAGAATTATCAATTTTCTTTTAATAATATATATATATACATATATTAGTAAGTTACAATAATTAACCATTAAAAAAATTAAAACCATTTTAAAAATCATGGTCAAAGGAAAATCTCTATGGCTCTCTAAATAGTGACAGTGCCACATAAAATGAAACATAGGGAATACGGAATACAAATTACAGAACAGTTGTATATCATTGGACCTTTAAACTTCTGAATTTTGGATTCGCCATTGACTTAATTTGTTACCATTTATATGACGTTTTTTCTTATTATTTTGAATTGGTAATGACAGATGGGAAGCCAAGTTGGAAAACTCAGGCCTGAGGTTAGGACTTGTTGGAAATATAGCGCTTACGTTTCTGTTTGTACCAGTGACAAGAGGTTCCTCAGTGCTGCAAGTCTTTGGTCTGACTTCTGAAGCAAGTGTTAAATACCATATATGGCTTGGCCATATTGTAATGGCCCTTTTCTCTGCCCATGGCATTTGCTACATTATCTATTGGGCTGTCACTCATCAATTGTCTGAGGTAATTTAATTATATAGCTTATAATAATTTAAAAGTAACCTTATTCATTCCGTTAAATATTATATTTATATATAGGGAAGATGTATATACACTCAACTAGGTTAGGATGATATAATTATGACGTAAAGGTAGAGGTCATGATGGAGTGAAGTGAACATAGAAAAGATCAAGAAAAACAGAAAGTGATATTGTGCTTTGTTTGTTTGTATTAAATTTGTTTTAGTTTTTTAATTTTGTTTTATTTTATTTTATTGGGGTTATATCAACTTTATATCACATATTCCTTTGCAATACGTCAAGTCTATGCTAGCAAGAAAAGCAGAATATCACTTTCCATATCTAGATGACACGCTTACAAATAAAAATTAAGATATAAAAAAGGAAAGAGCAAATTTCTTGGATCTCCATGTAGTCAACTCTTGAAGTGTTCTAGTGGAACAAGCATTTTTTAAGAAAATATTCCGTACAATCAAGTTTTTATACTTTTCAAAGGGAATAAAGTAATTGACCTTCTTATTCTTTCTGTTCTTCCTACTATATCAACTGGTAAAGACAACTCAAAGGGGTGCACAAACTAATTACAGTAGAATCACATTAATTAAATAGTACTATACCTATTGTATTATTTATCCTGAGAGGTACTAAAACTCAACTAAATCCAATTCTTGGTGAATTTCTAACTAGATAGTTTTCTTGATTCAAATGAAACAGATGCTTAAATGGGCAAAAACTGATATCTCAAATTTGGCTGGAGAGTTGTCGTTGCTTTCTGGATTGGTGTTGTGGATAGCAACATTTCCTCGCATTAGGAGAAAGATGTTTGAGCTCTTCTTCTATACTCACCACCTCTACATTCTCTTCGTCGTCTTCTTTGTTTTCCATGTTGGCGTCTCTTATGCTGGAATTATGCTTCCCGGTTTCTACCTCTTCATTGTTGATCGATATTTGAGATTCTTACAGTCGCGATCAAATGTTCGTTTGGTCTCAGCTCGAGTTCTACCATGTGAAACTGTTGAGCTAAACTTCTCCAAGAGTAAAGGTAATGAAGGAACTAACATCATTTACATTGACAGTGATTGGGGCAGAATGTTATAAGATAATTCACATAGCCAAATTTGACATTTTTATCCTTTTTTCAATCCACAGGTTTAAGTTATACACCAACTAGCATCATGTTTGTGAATGTACCTAGTATTTCAAGAATGCAATGGCATCCATTTACCATCACTTCAAGCAGTAGTTTGGAGGCAGAGAAGCTCAGTGTTGTCATTAAGGGTGAAGGAAATTGGTCCAAGAAGCTTTACCAGATGCTTTCTTCCCCTATTTCTATCGATCGTCTTAATGTCTCTGTTGAAGGACCTTATGGACCTCCTTCCACACATTTCCTAAGGTATGTTTGAAAAAGATAACATGGAGATAGTTTCATTTGTCATCTAAATTATGGTAAGTTTCACTGTGCAATTGACAACTACGTCCTCATACATGCCATCAATAGATGCAGGGGGCGGGCAACACTTAATGGTCTTTTTGGTAATGGAATTGGTAAATTGTCACATGAGATGATGCGACAAACTTAACATGATTGAAAATATTATATTGTGTAGCAGAGGTTTAGGATCTTATTATTTTATATATACATTTTAAAACTTTTTTGCATTTGCTTGCTACAGGCATGATTTATTGATTATGGTGAGCGGGGGGAGTGGAATCACCCCTTTCATCTCCATAATAAGGGAGCTAATCCACACAAGTGAGTCACAGAAATGCAAGACACCAGAAATCCTACTCATAAGTGTGTTCAAGAATTCAGAGGACCTTACCATGTTAGACCTTCTCCTTCCCATTTCTGGTGCCCCTTCAGAAACTTCCAAGTTAGGCCTACAAATTGAGGCTTATGTAACAAGAGAAAAGCAACCCATATTAGCAGAAGACAAGAAGAACTTGAGGACCATATGGTTCAAACCCAACCCATCTGATCAGCCCCTCACTCCTATTCTTGGCCAGAGCAATTGGCTTTGGCTCGGTGCTGTCATATCATCTTCCTTCATCATTTTCTTGATTTCTTTGGGGGCTTTGAATAGATATTACATCTATCCAATTGATAAAAATACCAATGACATCTACTCTTATCCGATAAAGGCTGTGCTGAATATGCTTCTCATTTGCATTTCCATAGTCATCACAAGTTCTGCAGCATTTCTTTGGAACAAGGGACACACTGGCGCGGATGCCAAACAGATTCAGAACATGGAAGGTGCAACTCCGACGTCTTCGCCTAATTCTTGGTTCTATAATGCTGATAGGGAAATGGAGAGTTTGCCCCAACAGTCACTTCTTCAGTCAACTAATCTCCATTTTGGTGAAAGGCCAGACCTCAAAAGTAAGTCTATCAAAAAAATATACTGAATAAAGCATCCCCAGATATCACTCGTCATATATCAAGTTTATATATTAATTTGAAAAATAGAGAGATAACATATTTTAATCCGTTAAATTTATCTATGGTTTTTTGTATACAACTTAAATCCCAAGATGATTTAGCTGTAGAATCGATCAAATTACCTAACTTTTTACTAATTAATAGAACTACTGGAGACTCTTACCTGCTACAATTTGAAGAACTCTCCTTTAAAAAATCTGTAAATTTGATGCAGGGATTCTTTTTGAGAGGAAAGAATCAAGTGTTGGAGTACTAGTGTGTGGGCCAAAGAAGATGAGACATGAAGTTGCAAACATTTGTTCCTCTGGTTTAGCTTCCAACCTTCATTTTGAGTCCATCAGCTTCAGTTGGTGATTTTTTTTTTTCCATATATAATTTCAAGAGACTGTAATGCATTATGCATAGTCCATGGAATGACAAAATATTCATCCTTCCTTATCCTTGCCCCACCCCTTACACGAAGGAAAGATAAGATAATATCTTTTTTTTTTTAATTTGTGGTTATGCTCCTGGGTGATTGAGTTTTTCAAGTGCTCCTGTAACATGTTACCTTTGTTGTGAAATGTAAAAAGTACTAATTCTCTGTTTGAATTGTTCTTAATCATACTCTTAATGAGAAATTGCAAAAAGGTAAGATTAAAAAGATTGAGATATTCAATCCGATTATTTGTTTCTAACAAGTAAGAATTTCGCAAAGGGAAAAAGAGGAAAAGGAAAAGAACGTTCTAAATTGACTAGACAAGTAGATTAGATATGGAGCACGACAGTTGTCCTAACTAAGAGGTCCTAGTTTCAATTCGATTGCACCACTAAAAGTTCCAATCTAAGTGCTTTCTTAACCACTAGCATCCAATTGAGAACTCCATAGTTCCATATTAACCATATGAAATTTTATATAAAATCATTCGATGGATTTCGAATGAGGTCAAAATTCAAGTTCTGATGAGAAATTCAAAACTTCGGAAACATTTTCTCTGTGTTATAATGTTTGAGCTTCTAATGGCCGGTATGATGAGATGTCCGCGTAAAGATATTAATCTTGAAGCAAGGAACAGACGTAGTCGATTGCAAAGGCAAACTTAGGATTTGAAGTCTATAGATTCTTAACTCAAATCAATATACCATAATAATCGAATTAAGGAATGAAGAGCGATATTTAATTCTATCTCGGACTGATCCCCTAAATCTTCTTCAACCGCGGGAAAACTTAGGCCTCATTTGTTTGCATTTAATGGAGGTCTGAATCTTAATCATTTAGATCTCATACATTAAGTGCGTTTGTTTTTTAAGTCTGAATTTTAATTATTCATATCTTAATCATTAAGTGTGTTTGTTTTTTTAACTTCACAATCACTTAATGGATCTGAATAGGCTTGTATGATTAAAATCTATAATAAAGGCTTAATTTCATTAAGATGCTATTGTCCATATTCATTAGTAACTGCCGCCACAGCTTACCATTATCAACTTCCATCATGCCGCCACCACCACCACCATACTCAACCACTACCATCAACTCAATCATAGCCGCCATCATTATCGACTACCACCACCCACCATCCCCACCACTCCAACTACCATCATTCTCAACCACAACCAATATTCATCCACCTCAACTACCACAACTAACTGCCCCATCACCATCAACAACCATAGCCGGCACTAGGGGTGGGCATAATACCGACCGAACCGAAAAAGCTGGCCGAACAAAAAATTTCGGTTTATTCGGTTGCGGTTTTTCGCTTTTTCGGTCGGTTTGTGGTTTATAATTTTTAAAAGTTTGATTTTCGGTTTTAACAGTTCGATTTTTCGATTTAACCAAAAATCGAACTTTTTACCAGCCTGCTTTTACCTTTTGGATTTGGACTCTTAGTTTCTGAAGCCCAATGGCCAATCCTACCTTCGCCCATCTAAAGCCCACCCCTAATCAAGCCCAGCCCAGGTAGTTTACCCAAACCCAAAATCCAAATACCAGTCCTTTTAGTTTTCAACCTAGGTCCAATAGACGTTAATCCCTAAGAAGCTAAGACCCTAATCCTTTTAGTTTTCGACCTTCCTCTGTTCCTTAGACCTCTTCCTCACGAGTCACGACCCACCTACCACTGCCGACGCCCTCACCAGTGACCTCTGAAATTAGGGTTGAGAGTTAAGAGTTGAGGCTGTGTGACTGTCCACCCCTACAACTGCCTATGCCCGAGTTCCGAGTTCCGACTGTGACGCCTTCTTCCTCCGCTCGTCGCTCTGAGATTGCAGAGAGGAAACAAAAATTGGTTTACTGGTTACCTCGCTCGTCGCTCTGAGAATGCAGAGAGGAAACAAAAATTGGTTTAGTGGTTAAACCGATCTTGAACACGCTCATCCTTCTTCCTCAGGTGTCAGGTTAGTGGTTACCTCCGGCTCCTTGCTCCTTCTTTTGAGTTTCTTTTTAGTTTTCCCTCGTCGCTCCTACTGCTGATTTCGTTAAATTTTTGATTTTTTTGCTATTGTTTATAGCATATATGCGCGTTAATTTCTCCTACTGTGCCAACTGCTGTTGCTGTAACTTGTGAGCCTGTGACGCCTTTTTCGTCCCTCGTTGGCGTCGCTCCTCCTCTTCCTGCTGGTTTCTTTAAACTTTCGATTTTTTTGCTATTCTTTATAGTATATATGCGCGTTTGCGTCTTACTTTTGGGACTCTTTCGAGTTAACAACTTAACATTTGCCAAAAAGAAGTGACAGTTGCATCTTTATTTTTTACTTTTTTTGCCTCTGTGTTTGCTTTTGTTCTTTTGTTCTTTTGCCTCTGTGCCGACTGCCGACTTGATTTTATGCGAGTTGCGACATGCTAGATTTATATCGTGTACCAGTTTGTATTTTTAATTCTGTTTTCATTCGATTTTTTATAGATGGCAGAAGTTGAAAGTAGAGTAAGTGAGATGGGTTCATGTGAAAGTAAACCTACTTCTTCACCTACAAATTCAGTTGAAACTAGTCAAGGCCCAAAAAAAAAAGAAAATCTGTACAGTGTAGATCAACTGCTTGGGATCATTTTGAAAAGTTTAAAGATGATAATGGAGGTGATAGAGCAAAGTGTAAATATTGTGGTCGTGATTATAAAGCTGATTCACGATTGAATGGATCAACAATATTGAATATTCATTTAAAGAAGTGTCCAAAAATACTACGAAAAGTTGATAATACTCAACACAATTATGTTTACAGAAGGATGGGCAAATTAATGGTGGGGTGCTAGGGAAATTTGATCAAGAACTAGTTAAGAGGGCTTTAGTTGAGATGGTAATTACGGAGGAATTACCTTTTAGCTTTGTTGAAAAGAAAGGCTTTAAGAAGTTTATAAGCATAGCCCAACCTCTATTTAATGTTCCTTTTCGTAGGACAATTACAAGGGATTGTTTTCAAGTTTAATGTGAAGAGAAGCTTAAAGCTAATGAAAAATTTCAGAGAGGTAAAACCAAAAATTTGCCTTACCACAGACACATGGACTTCGTTACAAAGAATTAACTATATGTGTTTGACGGGTCATTTTATTGATAGAGATTGAGTGTTGCATAAAAGAATACTAAATTTTTGCCCTATCTCTAGTCATAAGGGTGACAAAATAACAAAAGTTATTGGTAATTGTTTGCTTGAATGGAAATTGGATAAGGTATTCACTATTACTATTGCTAATGCTTCTTCGAATGATGTCATGATCAAAGAATTATCTAAACAACTAGATATGTGAAAAACTAATTCGATGAGTGGTAAGCATCTTCATGTCAGATGCATGACTCACATACTTAATCTAATTGTGCAAGATGGTTTGAAAGAAATTGATATTTCTGTAAAACATGTTAGACAAGCTATGAGGTATGTGAGATCATCTCCACAAAGGACTTTAAAAGTTTACGGAATATTGTGCATATCAAGAGGTAGAATGTAGTAAAACATTGTGTTTGGATGTTCCTACTAGGTGGAATTCCACCACTTGATGTTGGAAACGGCGCAAAACTTTGAGAAGGCCTTTGACAATCTTCATCTTTTTGTTGATGGATTTTCTACTCATCTTTGTACGCATTGTTTTGAGGATGGGAATGTTGCAGATCCATTTATATGTGATGATTGGGTGAATGTGAGAAACGTAATAAAGTTTCTTGAAAGATTTCATGAGCTTACCGAAAAAGTTTCAGGTTCACGTTATGTCACTTCTAATTGTCATTTTGAGGATATATGCGAGCTTGATAGTCATTTGAAAGCTTGTTTAGCTAGTGATGATACTAATTTGAGTAAGATGGCAGGGATGATGAAAGAAAAGTTTAAAAAATATTGGGGTGAACCTGAAAAGATGAAAAGTCATTGCTTTTGTATTAGATCCTCATAACAAATTAGAATATGTTGGTTTTGCACTTGAGGAAATGTTCGGGGAGGAACCAGGGAAGAAATTAACTGCCGAAGTGGATGCTTATTTGAATTCTTTATTTGGGGAGTATCAAAAAAAATATTCAAAAGGATGTTATCTTCAATCATCTCAATCTAAATCTACTTCATCTGATGACACATCTGATTCATCTAGTAGGAATATGAGAACAAAATCTGTGAGAATAAAGCAATCGTTGAAAAGGCAAAAGGAAGACTCTGGAAGTGGAGGTACTAAATCTGAGTTGGAAAGATATATTGGTGAAGGACAAGAGCCATTGTCTGATGATTCTGATGACTTTAAAATCTTAGATTGGTGGAAAATTAATGCGCCTCGATTTCCTATTCTATCTGAGTTAGCTCGTGATGTATTGGCAATTCCAATTTCTAGTGTTGCATCAGAATGTGCATTTAGCACTGGTGGCCGCATTTTTGATTCATTTAGGAGTTCATTGACTCCTCGGTTGGTGCAAAGTCTTGTTTGTGTTCAAGATTGATTTAGATGTGAGGGTACCCCTATTAATGTTGAACAAGATTTGGAGTTTCTTGAACAAATTGAACTTGGTAAGATTTTGTGTTTTATAAGTGTTTTAGTGAAAATTAATTTACTTTGTAAGTTTAAATAAATGACACACTTTATCAAATTTTATTTAGATATGGCAAAGAGCGGCAAAGAAACTTGCATTGTTGAAAGATATACTAGCATTATTGATGCATAGTTTGAACAAGTGGTAAGTTTAAAGATTTGCTTGTCTTATGATATCCTTTTGTTATTTATAATTAAAAATATTTTATTTAACTTGTGATCTTATCTTATTTTGTAGGTTCAACTATGACTCGTGGTCCTAAAATTTTAAAGCATGGTTATTTTCTGGATTTTAACAATCTCCTCGAGCAAAGCAGCAGCACCTCCACCATTACCAAGCAGCAGCAACAGAACCACCACTAAGCAGCAGCAGCAGCAGAACCACCACCAAGCAGCAGAGGCAGCAAGCAGCAGTGGCAACAAGTAGCAGGCAACAGCGGCAGCAGGCAGCAACAGCAAGTAGCTACTGCTTAGTTGGATATGGGGTTTGAACTTTTTTATTGCTCCATTCTCATGTTACATTGCCTTATTTTGCTTATTGTAGATATTTGTGAGTCCAACATATGAATTCTTGGATACAAAATATGGGATTAAAGAAAGTGCAGTTGCTGCTCGAAATCTAGCATTTAGAACTCTAGTTAGAGGTGGTTATCTAGTGACTACTACTTTCTTATCTTCTTTATTACCTTTCTTGGGAGATTTCATGAGTCTTACTGGTGCTATCAGCTCAATTCCGCTCACGTTTATTCTTCCAAATCATATGTATCTGATTGCCATGAAAAAGCAATTGTCGTCGTTACAAAGGAGTTGGCATTTGCTTAATGTTGTCTTGTTTAGTGTTATATCTGCTGCTGCATTAGTAGCTGCATTCAGGCTTATAACAGTGGACTTGAAGAATTCAGGCTTATGCATTGTCGCTGCATTCAGGCTTATATCTGCTACTGACATAGTGGCATTCATATTATTTTCAACTTTCTCGTAGAGATATTTGTACTGTATATTGGATGGCATAGTGGCATTCATACTGTATATTTGTACTATATATTGTATATTGTATATTGCAGTGAGGTATGCGAGATTCAACTTTATGTTCAACTTTCTCAATTCTTGGCCTCAGTGAGGTATTTGTACTGTATGTTGGATGAATGATATTAAACAAATTCACATTGATTTGGATGAAACAATCTGTTTAAGATTCATTAAACAATCTGATTTGGATGAAACAATCTATTTCTACAGCTCGATTTAATATCTTTGTGAATGAAATGAAACAGATTGTTTAGCGTGGTTTCTAAGATGATACGATGATACCACTGGAAAGGATATCTTGTTTTGAAATATATACTAGCATTGAACATATTGAGTCTACATCGGATATAAAAATCTTGAACCGTTAATAACCGAAAAACTAAACCGGAAACAACCGAACCGAACCTTGAAAAAACCGCACCGAACCGTAAAAACTTTGGTTTGGTTTGGTTATTAATATTATAAAATCGAAAACCGATAAACCGAACCGTACTTTCATACTAACCGACCGAACCGACCGATGCCCACCCCTAGCCGGCACTGCCCATCATTATAAACTACCACCACCTATCAACACCTTCCTCAATCACAACTACCACCACCACCCGCCATTATTAACTATCCCACCACCACCATCCTCAATCATAATCATCACCATTACGAATCACCTAGCTACTACCCTGAACCACCACCATCAAACAAAACTACCACCAACCATCGCCTCTAGTTGGCAGTCACAAGCATCACCATTAACCATCACCACTAGCAACTACCATATTTTAAAAAATATATATAATTTACTGATCGAAAATTAGATTATTTAGTATTTCATCTGAATTTTATGTTTATTAATTTTCAAATAAAGATAAATTTTATACATTTAGATATTAAAAATTAAACAATCTTAATCATTTAGTATTCAGATCTTAAATATTCAAATTTGTATTCAAATTCAGATATTTTAATCTTAATACACATCTTGATATTCAGATGTGTATTCAGGTTCAGATATCTTAATCTTAAAAAAAAACAAACGAAGACTTAATTCTGTTGAAGAGCTAACACCCCTTCTAGAGTCTCCGCCTTGTATATCTAAAAACTAATGAATCACTTAAACACATATATAAATATAAACATTACCTTTTGTTTGACTTTTGTCATTTATTATGTTGTTTTTAAAAAAAACAATAAAGAAATAGAATGAGGTGTAGCTAGTAGGACCGATTTTTGTGATAAAAACAAACGGAAAAGGTCAAAAGTGCTCAAACGGATTGAACTCGCATCAAATCAAGAACACATCTAAGATCCCATCTAAGTCCTAATAACTTAGTAAATTTCTTAAGATAATACCGGATCGGAACAAATATTACCGGATTTCGAGAAACCCATATCCGATTATGTGGATCCGCCCCTAATTGATTGATAAAAATAGGAAAATTAATAAAAAAGAAAGAGATTAATGTTGTTGGTTTTTTAGTCTTTGAAATTAAGTTGCTAGAGGAATGCAGGCAGGAAATGAACAAAATAACGTCTTAAGAATTTCTCTAAGATATTCAAGAGCTTTAAAATTTTATATATATATATATATATAAAAAAAATTTTCTTTTAATTTATACACACTATAAATTTTCAGCAAAAAATATTCAATTGACCACCTTTTTAAGTCTATGCGGCTCTGCCACAAATGTAGATGAGATAGTTAAAAAAAAAATTCTTAATCAGGTGAAGGGTGAAAAAAAAGAAAGAAAATGAAGTTTGTGAGGTGAAATCTACTTGTTTAAAGTAATAAATTCCCTATTTGACCAACGGTCACAACGTTATATTAACAGTCACATGGGACGAAGTTATGGCTTATGAGGTTTTTTTACCTCCATTTTGAGTATTTATTTGCCCATTAAACTCTCATTATCCTTTTCGTTGTTGGTTTCCCTTTCATCTTTCTGACGATCCATCTGTTTGCGGTGTAGTTTCATTTTTCTCCCCTGACTCTTTTCATTCAATTCATGTTAAAAAGCCAAAAGGATACTCCCGTAAAGAAATAAACGTTTCTGCTACTCCTATTAGAGGGATCAAAACGTCATCATAATTCATTAATTTGTATGAATAAATAACTGTTCATTGTAAACTCCTATAAGACAATCCAAAAGTCTCTACCATCATTTGCTTCTTATAAGTAAAGGCTCAAAAGAAGAACTTGCATTAAATTGAAGGAGATAGAAAAAGTAAGGAATACTAAAACTCAAGGTGAAGGGAGAACGCGAGTGGCACCAAAAAAATGTGTTATGCGGATGGGAAGGAGTTGGTTTATGTATTTTCCTTAAATGGTGACAATTTCTTTTTACATCATCAATGTCACACTCCTTTTCTACCTCAAAAGATATGTGTTTATAAATAGTTGTAGATTAAAGAGTTTTTTCATTTGAAGTGATAAATTTGAGTAGAGATTATTTTATTTACGGAGTCATCACTTAAAATTAATTTTTTAGTGCTCCAAGTCACCTTTTATTTGAATCCCTAGTCAAATGAAGGTTTGACTCTATTTTTGTTGGTCCGCGAAAATAAAGTTCGAGTAAGGAATTCTGTTGACCGGGGAGAAGGTGTAAGACATTCCTCGACTCACGTGGTTCTAGCACGGTCGCTTTATTGACTTAAATTTGGCTTGAATTAATTACGGATAAACTGTGCTTTATTCGTTTTCATGTCTTGCTTATGTCCCCTTTTATTGTTGATGACTTTATTAATCTCAAACTAGGACGAGTATCCCCCGCCCTAGCTTACACTAACCAAGACGAGTATCCCCAACCTTAATTCGTGCGTCACACCTAAAATTAGAGCTTACTCGAAGTTAATTAAATAAAACTTTTATTTATTTGAAAGAATTGGAACAAGACAGTATCCTCACGACCTTGCCATGTTATTTATATCTTTATACCGAAGCGATCTTCCCAACATCGTTTAAGACGAAATTAATTATTTTTGTTAAAAATAAATTACTTTTGAGTTACTCATGATCAATTATGATTGAGTAATTGAGTTATTTTTATAAATAAATAAACATCTAATGAATTTATTTAGTGGACAAAATCTAATTTTATTTATTTGGTGGACTAATAAAAAAAGTAACGTAATAATTAAGAAAAAAGAAAAAAGAAAAAAAAAGTTCTTTTGCCTCATTTTGGAGAGTTAACTAGACTATTACAATTTTTTTTCTAAAACAAAGAATTAAGTAGCTTTAAGGACTATGTTATGGAATTAATAAAAGAAGAAAAATATTTATTTTTTGTGGATTGATTGTTCGTTTTCCGATCAATAAAATATTTACATATGGTTAGTGTATGTTAGTTGGATTGCCTTTGCGATTATCACTATTACTAATTTACAAGATGATACTAGTGTAAGAAGATCACCTTAACTAATTTATATTGCTTAAGACTAAAAAAGATATGGACTTGTGGTGATACTAAAAAGTAGCAGCCTATTTTACGAATTTTTACATAAGTTTGACCTATTTCCTTTAGTTCCAATCTTATCAGGAAACCAACTAAGCTCAAACCAATCTTTTACTACTTATGCATACCGTCAACACGACTCAACCACCGCTTCTAATTCAAATACAAAATTAAAGAACCAACTTGATATTTAGTGAAACAGAGAATTCATGAGACTAATGAAAATAACAACCTACAATCTGTTATAAGCCTTCTTCCAAAGTCCAAACAACACCGGAACTAATTTACAATCAAAATAACATATTAACTCACAAGGAAACTGAACTATTTTAAAGTGGACACTCCTTTATATATCACTATTTTCATCTTATATACTCTCGCCTAAAATATTACATAATACGAACATATCAATTGGAAAACACGATAAACCTCCTTAGATCAACAAAGCAATTTTTCACAAACACAAAGTAACAGTGACTCCAAACATGGAGCACTTAAGAGCGAAAAAATAATAATATTAAGACATGATTTCAGCTAAAAATTTTGAAGGATAAATTACAAAAAGATTTATTAAGCATGCTTCTTCCATACCAAAATTATACAAGAAACAGAATATTTTCAAACTTATAATAAACTGGAGGGAATTCAAATAGCTTCATTTCCATTCACTTTTAATTCAAAATTAAAGTAGCTTGTGAGGAATACCTGGATAAGAGAAAATCGAAGATCAGTGATGAATGAAATAGAAATTCCAGCAACAATGACAGCAGAAGCAACAATAAACCAGCGGTGAATCCGTATTAAAACAGTCCAGAAATCTCATTAAAAGCAGTGATTCTTCAAGAGAATGAACTCAGAATCAAACTCTAAGACTCTTATATGTTTCTGAAAGATTTTGCACTCTAAGACTCAACCAACAACTCACCATTTTCAGCTTACTCTTTATGTGTTCAACGCTGACTTTTCTCTCAAGTTTTTGTGTATTCAAACAACTCTAAAGATGTATCTTTTTAGAATGCAAAGATATCTTTTTCAAGTGTGTTAGAGTGTCCAAGTGAGTGAGAGGAGACTCCTTTAAGTAGGAAAAGCAAGCACCTTCGGGTAGAATTTGGTTCACCAAAAATCTGTCCAAAGGACTTATTTTTTCTCACCAAATATTGTCCAAGGACTGTCCAAATAGGAGCAAGGACAGTCTTTTTCACTAAATTCAGACACAAGGGGTATAATTGTACTCTTAGCATGGTTTAAACCGTAAAAGAAAACGACTATACACTCTACTCAATCATCAACATAACTACCCTTAAGCTTTTTTAAAAAATCAGCACCAACAATGTGATTCAAACCAAACTAAGTTCGAATAACACATAACTAAACTTAAAATTTGAACTATTGATCAACCAAGATAAACTCAGAACCTAATAACTAAAAATCATACAATACTATGGGTGAGCTGTTCATTTTTGTATTATTAGCAATCTTTGTTTTTCTTCTTTGATTATCTCTCTTTGAAATTTACTGAACCAATCAAGTTGCAATAGGTCTAAACCTTTCCGTTGACGGCCTTAATATCCTTGGATATATTTATTTGATTCACAACAGATGATCAAAGAATACTTAGTCGATACTCAAGATAAAGAATATTGAATCTAATATTATAAGGACTTTGCATGACAAAATGAAAGTAAACAAACTGATTAATTATGAGAATTATATCCCAAGTTGAATCCAGAAATAGATTAATGGGCACATACTAAACACACATCCACAACATTAACAGTGCACGCAGTCCTCAAGAAAACACAAGATCCCCACGCTTTGATTTACCAATTGACCCTGTTTTAGATTAATTTTTATGCATCTCTATTTTTTCATGGATATAGGTGAATTTTGGCAATTAATTTTTATGCATCTCTATTTTTTCATTGGATTTTGGTGAATTTTGGCCTTTTTTTGGCCGATTCTTGGGCGATGTCGATTGATACTGTCTAGTGTCTACATCGTTTAAAAGTTTTACAAACTATGTTAGCATCTAAACGAAAAAACTGCTTTAAAAATTGGGAATCTACACTTTTCATCTAAATGCATTTTTTTCTTTTCTTCCCCTTTAGTTTTAGTGTTAATTAACTATCCCAACAATTTCTTGCTTTATCAAACTAATTTGTGAGTAGTGTCTTATAGAGAGCAAGTAATGAGCATACTGCAACTCTTCTACTTAGAGAAAATACATTTTACTATTTTAGACAAAATACTCGGATACAGTATTTACAATTATTAAATGTCTTTGTCAGAGAATTTTGCAAGATACTATAAAATGGTTATTTAAGATTTCAAGTGACATGAAGCAACACTGCATGAAGCTTGCAGTGGTGAACAATGAAGCTATCCAGGTGACATTCCCCTCCCCCACCTGTCCCCCTATCTTCCTGTTGACTTCTATACTATAGTACCATATGTGTTTCACTTCAACATGGAATTTTACACCCTATTATACGTCAGATTTAGAATAATAAGAAAGGAATTTTCCCAGCCGTAATACTATAGAGTAAGGACATGAATCTTGCTATACGTATTCATTCGCGTACACTTGAAAATTTAGAAAATACGTATTCATTCGTATAGAGTAAGGACATGAATATACGTATTCATTCGCGTACACTTGAAAATTTAGAAAATATTATTTCAATTCTCTCCTACTTTACTACTATATAAAGACTTCATTCTTTTACCATACTTTCCATCCAAAAGTTCTTTTTAACTCATTATCACTAAGAAAAAGAGAGGGAGCTAGCTAGAAACAAAGAAAATGGATTCAAGAATGGCTCAGAGATCATCCTCTCCTACATCAAGCAACAGCAATGGCTTTATCCAAGCAGTTATAATGGCTCTAGCGGTAACCGTTATACTTGGCTATTTTCTGGTTTTGATCGTATCACCAACCAATAGGTATTATCTTATATGGACACCCAAGATTAAAGCTCGGGCAGCCACCTCCACTTACTTTGGAGCTCAAGGTAATCCTGCTTGTTTGTTCTTTTTATTAGGGGGGTATATGGGTCGGGTTGGTTTGAATTTTTTAATTACTAAACCAAATTAATGGTATCGAATTTTTAAATCTATAAGTCAAACTAAACCAACCAACTGGGAATTTTCAATCTTGGTTTTTCTCGAATTTTTTGATTTCTTTAGTAAAGTTTTCATAGCACAAAATATATAAATTGTATTTCAAATATTTCTTTAGTCCTAGTAGGATACGACTATATAATGTATTTTTCAAGAAAATAATATAGCATCGTACTAAAATATTCAATAATAAAGATAATGAAATCGCAAAATAAATATTGCTAATTAATAAGCCTTAATAAAATGAACATAATCTAAAAATACTAAGTCATACTAAAATAAGTACAGCTAAATACATGTCTAAACACTAAAGAAAAAAATGAACTGTATTTTTATTACAAACTAATACAAAACTAAAATATAGATATCCAATACATTACCCTTTTTTTGTTGAATTGAACTTCTTTTGTTAGCATTAATATTGATTTGAACTTTATTTGAGTTATTACATTAAGTCCAACCTTAAAATAATATGTAAAAAAGATAAAACTATGAAAATTTTTAAGAAATATTTATAAATTACATTACAATAAATATTTCTATGTATAAAATATTTAAAAATTGTATATATGTAATATCGGGTAGGTTTGGTTTCGGTTTGATTTTTTTAGTTAAAACCACCAAATCAAACCAATTATGATAGGATTTTCTTTCTCAATACCTAATCAAATCAAATCAAATCACAATCGGGTTATTTTATCTGGTTTGACTCGGATTATCAAATTGGTGCTGTTTATCGATTTTCTTTGTACTCCCCTACTTTTTATATTCTGGTTTTTTCCTCGATCAATGTATTTTAACCTTTAATTATAATATTTTTATTATCATATTAGAGATGGTGTACGATAAACCGTCAGTGCGCATAAATTAGTATTCTTAGTTCTTTGGATGAAGATAGAAACTATAAAACTTTCTTTTAAATTTTTAATTTCATTTATTTAAAGGACCTGTTAGATTAAATGCATTTTTTTTCTTCTTACAGGAATGTCATTGTTGTTGGACACGTTTCCTTTCTTATTTATTGCTGTCTTGGGATGTATATATCTCCACTTAAGGAAGAAATCCAGTGATAAAAATATCAACAGGTAAAAAAAACTTTTTTTTTTCCAGTAGAAAGATATATACATGCAAAAAATAGTTACGTAACAATTTTATTTTTTGTATTTTCTGATAAACAGAGTTGAGGGAAAACAAAAGTTGGCAATATGGAGGAGACCGATAATCGTGAAGGGGCTAGGGATTGTTACACGGATTGAACTTTGCTTTTTTGTCATGTTCATCGCACTCTTAGTCTGGTCTTATGCGTCTTACTTGCACGCTGCCTTTCCTTTTATCACACCACAGTCTGTTGCCAAAAGTGGACAGAAAGTGTAAGTAATCCGCCTCTATATTTAAAAGTTTGAATTTGCCACTGACTTAATTTGTTATCATAATGTGTATCACATTTTATCCTATTATTTTAAATTGGTAATGACAGATGGGAAGTCAAGCTGGAAGAAGCAGGACTGATGTTAGGACTTGTTGGTAATGTAGTGCTTACATTTCTGTTTGTTCCAGTTACAAGAGGTTCCTCAGTGTTGCAACTCTTTGGTCTAACCTCTGAAGCAAGTGTTAAATACCATATATGGCTTGGCCATACTGTAATGGCCCTTTTCTCTGCCCATGGCATTTGCTACATTATCTATTGGGCTGTCACTCATCAATTGTCTGAGGTAATTTGTAGAATCACATTAAATAGATTACTACTAAACCTATAGTAGGATTTATCATGAGAAGTACTAAAATACAACTATATCCAATTGGTGAATTTCTAATTAGTAGTAATTACTCTTGATTGGAATGAAACAGATGCTTAAATGGGCAAAAAATGATATCTCAAATTTGGCTGGAGAGTTGTCATTACTTTCTGGATTGGTTTTGTGGATAGCAACATTCCCTCGCATTAGGAGAAAGATGTTTGAGCTCTTCTTCTACACTCACCACCTCTACATTCTCTTCGTCGTCTTCTTTGTTTTCCATGTTGGCGTCTCTTATGCTGGAATTATGCTTCCCGGTTTCTACCTCTTCATTGTTGATCGATACTTGAGATTCTTACAGTCGCGATCAAATGTTCGTTTGGTCTCAGCTCGAGTTCTACCATGTGAAACTGTTGAGCTAAACTTCTCCAAGAGTAAAGGTAACTGAAGGAACTAAAATCATTTATATTGACATTGATCGAGGTAGAATGTTAAGTAAGTTATCCAAATAACATGTTTGAGCACTTCTCTTTTCCTTTATTTGGCAGGTTTAAGATATACACCAACTAGCATCATGTTTGTGAATGTACCTAGCATTTCAAAAATGCAATGGCATCCTTTTACAGTCACTTCAAGCAGTAGTTTGGAGGCAGATAAGCTCAGTGTTATCATTAAGGGTGAAGGAAGCTGGTCCAAGAAGCTATACCAGATTATTTCTTCCCCTAATTCTCTCGATCATCTTAATGTCTCTGTTGAAGGACCTTATGGACCTCCTTCCACACGTTTCCTAAGGTATGTTTGAAAAAGATTAACACCATCAGTAGAGTTCATTAGAGTCCAGTAAGTTGCACTGTGTAATTGACTACTATGCCCTCATACATGCCATCAGTAGATGTGGGGATGGCCAGAAATTTAAGGGTTCATGGTCAGTTTGGTAATGAAATTGGTGATATTGTCACCTGAGATGATGTGTTTACAAACTAAACATGATTGAAAATATAAGATTGTATAGCAGAAGCGAATGCTGAACTTAGAGTCAATGGGTTCAGAATCCGTCCTAGATGTATTTCATAGTGTATGTTATAATAACAAACTAAAGTTCTTTTTATTTCGTTATTGCAGGCATGATTTATTGATTATGGTGAGCGGGGGGAGTGGAATCACCCCTTTCATCTCCATAATAAGGGAGCTAATCCACACAAGTGAGTCACAGAAATGCAAGACACCAGAAATCCTACTCATAAGTGTGTTCAAGAATTCAGAGGACCTTACCATGTTAGACCTTCTCCTTCCCATTTCTGGTGCCCCTTCAGAAACTTCCAAGTTAGGCCTACAAATTGAGGCTTATGTAACAAGAGAAAAGCAACCCATATTAGCAGAAGACAAGAAGAACTTGAGGACCATATGGTTCAAACCCAACCCATCTGATCAGCCCATCACTCCCATTCTTGGCCAGAACAATTGGCTTTGGCTCGGTGCTGTCATATCAGCTTCCTTCATCATTTTCTTGATTTCTTTGGGGGCTTTGAATAGATATTACATCTATCCAATTGATAAAAATACCAATGACATCTACTCTTATCCGATAAAGGCTGTGCTGAATATGCTTCTCATTTGCATTTCCATAGTCATCACAAGTTCTGCAGCATTTCTTTGGAACAAGGGACACACTGGCGCGGATGCCAAACAGATTCAGAACATGGAAGGTGCA
>MCJB01011222.1:226836-265570 GCA_002018475.1 Nicotiana obtusifolia | reverse complement strand
TATATATATATATATATATATTAGCTAATGCACTAATATACTATATACTATATTAAAAGCAGCTAATGTACTTAACTTTTGAATAATTATTAGCTAATAAAAGCTAGTATAATATATCGAATATAGCTTTTATGATATTTTCATCTAATATGATATTTCCATATAATACTTAACTTTTGAAATACAGAGCAAGTGTGTATGGGAACACCGCTATAGCGCGGATGTGGCTGCAAATTTTCATCTCAAGGCTCGCAAGCGGTTGTCGCATTGTTTCTCCAAAGCTAGAAAGTTGAACCAGAAGCCTGGCTAGTTGCTTCAGCATTTATGGGATGACTTGCAAAGGCAATGGCTTACAGTAGAGTTCTTAGAGAAGAGCGAAAAAGGAAAGAAAACTCGTGCATCTAAGAAGGGAGGATCCTTGCACACTGGAGGTGCAATCAGCCTAGGGACAATAAAGAGAAGAATGGTACGTAATTGCTTAATTTATTTTAATTTTCAAAGTATATCTATTGTGTTTCTTAACTAAAATTTATGAGTTTTCAGGAAAAGAAGTTGGGGCGTCCGATGAAGCAAGATGAGCTATTCAAGGAGACCCATATTGTAAAGAAGAAGAAAAAAATGGATGAAGAAAGGTAGGTCGAGGTCCGAGCCTCGACTGTACATGTAAGTTTTCACTTTTCATTAAGTATTTTGATTTAATTTATATAAATTTTGAAATACTAATTCAATGTAATTTTTCTTATAGGGTCGCTTCACAGCTGAAGTGGAGGAATTCATACGTAGTCAGCCACCTAATGAGTCAGGCGACCCAATCCAACCTTCGGACGAGGATGCTGAAAGAATATGGACGCAGGCTGCTGGCGGTCCAAAATGGGGGAAGGTATACGGGCTTCCTACTAAGAAATTCCATCGCTATAAGTGTGGAATGCAAGGAATAGGGACTTCCTCGCAAGCCGAGCAACTTGATGGGGAGAGCCTCTCCTGTGTGCGGGAGCCTGTGGCAAAGCTCACAGCCGAGCTAGAAGCCGCCAAGGAAAGAGAAAGGATTAGAGATGCTCAATATATTGGCATACAAGAGCAGCTCAAATCTCTCTTGGCTTCTGGCAGTTTTCCGATTCTCCGGTCTCGTGAGTCATCGCCAGAGGCTCGCCTTCCCCGTGCTCATTCCTCCCGTCCTCCCCGTTATTATTCTTCCCGTCCTAGACAACTACACCCTTCTGCATACCGTCTTCGTGATGAAAGTTCATCAGACAGTGATGATAATGATGTACAAAACAATCCTTGACTTGTAATAACAGTTAACTTAGTTTGGTTAGCTTAATGTATTAGTTCTATTGAACTTTATAGTTTGTTAGTTTTAAAATTGTTGTTGTTGTTGTTTATTGTTGTTGTTGGCATAAAATGCCTGTTTAGGAATTTTGGTAAGCTGGCAGGTGGTGTAGCTGCCGAAACAGGCAATTTCTGCCAAAATATACCCAAAAAAAGCGACCAATGTTGGTCGCTAGTTGGTCGCTTTTCTCTTTAAAAAAAATAATTTTCTGGGCAATAGCGACCAACTTCGGTCGCTATTTACCCAGATTTTTCTAAAGCGACCAACTGTGGTCGCTATTCCATTTAAAAATAACAATTTCTGCAAATATAGCGACCAAAGTTGGTCGCTTATAATTAAAAAAAAAAATTTAATTCTTGCAAATAGCGACCAACTTTGGTCTCTTACTTTAAAAAAAATCAAAAAAATTTATAATATAGCGACCAACTTTGGTCTCTGTTTTCTAGATTTTAAAATATAATATTTTCTTTACAGACCAAAGTTGGTCGCTTTTTTATGATTAATAATAAATAAATAAAAACGTAATTTATATTTGGAGACCAACTTTGGTCGCCAATATTATATTATTAAAATATTAAAAGCGACCAAAATTGGTCGCTATTTTCTTTACACGGAATATTTGGTCCTTTTACCTTAGAGACCAAAGTTGGTCGCTAATTAGCGACCAACTTTGGTCCCTAAGGTAAAGTGACCAGCTTAATATCGACCAGGCCTGTTTGGTCACTTTTTTGCCAATAAACGACCAACTTTGGTCGCTTTTCGTGATCATTTTTTTTCGAATTTCTTGTAGTGTATGTCGTATAGTACTATTTATGGTAATTCAGCAAGTTATAAAATCCTCAAGTGCAGAAAATGGGGTGCTGCATTTACCCCAATATGATGTACTTGAGCAAACAAGCAAGCGAAAAAAAAAGATGACTTTATCAATAAGGAATACTCTGTCGAATTCACAGATCATGAGAGCTATTGCTCAAGTTTCTGACCATCAATGCCCGTTCCTGAATTTGTGTACTACAATTGTTCCAATTTCGGACTCTAATAAAGTGATCATGTGATTCTGTTAATGTATGTTTTGTTACCACAAAAGTAGAATCGCAAAGATATGAAGTTGTTTTAAGAATCTCATCCAAAGAACAGAAACCTAAACCAATTATTTGGTGCATCAATTCTGCACGTATGCTCTAGCATTTTTAGATGTGGAGCAATGAGATCGTTGATTATATAATCAACTTTTGACATATTTAAAAAATAACTCTAGATAATTTGATTTGGCGTACAATTGAATTTTCTCCCATTCTTCATAAGCTGGTTTTGTACTTCATCTATGCAACAGATTATAAAAATTCTATGAACTATAACATAAACTGACCTTATCACGGGAATATGATCAATTCTTTATTTTACTTACCAAACTGTCTTGGTAATGAACTAAGATGATGATGCTCCAAAATATTTTGATAATTTTTTGATTAATTGTTCATATTAGTTATGGGAAGATCTAGATAATTATTATTTCAGCAGCATAACTATTGAGATGAAATATGGTTCATCCTTTTAAAATTAGTTTGTCTTAGGATGTTGATTAACATTACACTTATAGACATCGGATGATTGAACAAATAGTTGTCAATTATTGGATGAAGCCAGAGAGATGGAGTAAGAATTGGATATTTGTAAGGGTAAAATAAAATTGTTATTGCTTAATTTTTTCAAGTTTATTTTTTCCCTCTTTTCTAAATTTTAATATCTCTTTATACTCTTAAAGGATATATGTTGAAACATATTTCCTTCCAATGTACTGCTTTGTAGTAAGTATTCTATGTGTAATATGCTTTATGCATAAATTTGTTAGAAGGGAGAAGTGCTTTCTAATGCTCGAAACCTTATGAAGGTTTCTCCGGATACACGTTCATGAGAAATAAAAATACTTTAGCATGAACTCAAAAGCAGCACATTCACATAAGATAATAAATTGGCAATAGAGGGGAGGGGATGTTTGAATTAGTTGATCTTCTTATCAATGATCTTTTTTTCCTCACAATTTTTTTTTCTTAATTCACATAATTATATTTAAATACTTATGGTATTTGGTTTACCATGAACTTAGTACTTTGTGCTAATTGATGCTCAATTTAGTTGAGAGGTTCTTATCGACTGTGATTCTGCTTCGATAATATTTTTCTTAATTTTTGAGTTTATAAATTGTCACGACCCAAAATTAAACCTGCCGTGATGGCACCTATTATAGTACTAGGCAAGCCGACATCTCACACATACCAATATTTTTAAAACTCAAATATGCGGAAGTAAGTTTAGATAATTAAGAATTTCACAAATACCAGATATAAATCTCAAAAATCAATACAAGAATCCTCCCAAAAGATTTGGGTGTCATGGAGTACATGAGAATCTATATATATAACAATATAATCTGGTACACTGTCTGGAAAGTAAGACAAAATACATAAAACCGAAAGATGAGGGAAGGAGGATCAAGGTCTGCAGACGCCAAGCAGCTACCTCGATGATCTCCGAACAGGTAGACTCCACGATCAACGACCGACGTGCTCGGAAATGCCTAAATCTGAACAAGAGGTGCATGGTGTAGTGTGAGTACAACCAACTCAGTAAGTATCGCAAATAAACAGGGCAAGGTAAGAGAAGCTTAATTTGTTGAAGTCACTAGTTAAAGCAGTACAACTCTATCCTTTTTTATTAACATAATATGAGATTTAAAACTAGCCCATAAGGCTTCGTGATACGAATATCCGTGTGTGCATGTGCACTGATTCTTAACTACCGTGCTCAACAGTATTATGGTAGGTAGGGGAAAGAAAACAAGTAAATCAGATAAATGATCAAGAAAATACAAATTGAGAACACTGCATGAACAACTCACGTGCTGCACGGACAACTCATGTGCTAACAATAGAATATGCACGAACAACTCATGTGCGACACGGACAACTCACGTGTCAACAATATCAATATATGAATCCACATGGACAACTCACGTGCACGGATAAACGTGCTAATAATATCAATATGTGGATCCACACAGATAACTCATGTGATGCATGGACAACTCACGTGCCAATAACATAATCCGTCCGTTATAGTCACAGGGCCCAGTCCAAAATATCATACAGAAGACAGTATCGCAAGTGTACAGGTATATAATGAGTGAAATAAGATTTCTCCTATCCCTGGACTAGTGTAAATAACATGCTAAAGTGTAGGCATGTGCAAAGTGTTCTATCCTAGCTAAATCCAAAAATTTCATCAATGAAAAGCATTTACCAAGTTCGTTCAGGGATTTAAACCTCTAAGTAGATTCATCATGGCTTAATTAGATCACATAAACTATTACCACATGTTAGATATCGAAGTTCGAAGCTTAATAGTCATTTCTGGGCTTATAGGAGCCCGAGCACAACCAAACATGAATACACAACCCCGGTGACCGCACATGGGATCATCCCCACACATATACGCACCCAAAAGAATGTGGCTATCACAACAATTCAGGCAACTAGTGCCTCAACTGAGTTTAAATACGATACTTACCTCAAGCAACTCAAATCACTCTGCTAGCAAGCCCTTGCCTGGTCGTTACATCCTCCCCCTCTTAAACAAATATTCGTCCTCGAACGGGTCTAAAAACATACTTGGAGTCTTAAATAGGCGTGGATATCTGCTCCGCATCTCTTGTCGATCTCCCAAGTTATCTCCTCAACTGACTGATCTCTCCACAGCACCTTCACTGAAGCTATGTACTTTGACCTCAACTTTCGAACCTGCCGATCCAAAATGGCAATCGGTTCCGCATCATAAGTCAAATTACCGTCCAACTAAACCGTTTTGAAATCCAAAACATGAGACAGATCGCCGACATACTTTCAGAGCATAGAAACATGAAATACTGGATGCATACTTGACAAACTAGGTGGCAAGGCAAGCTTGTAAATCACCTCTCCAATCCTCTGAAGTACCTCAAATGGCCCAATATACCGAGGGTTCAACTTGCCCTTCTTCCTGAACCTCATAACACCCTTCATGAGTGACACCTTGAGCAGTACCTTCTCCCCAACCATGTAAGCAACATCACAAACCTTCCAATCAGCGTAACTCTTCTGCCTAGACTGCGCCGTTCGAAGCCGATCCTGATTCAATTTAACCTTGTCTAAAGCATTCTGAGTCAGTACCCAATAGCCTCGCCTCACCCGGCTCGAACCAACCTACCGGAGATCGACACAGTCTCCCATACAAAGCCTCATACGGAGCCATCTGAATGCTCGACTCATAGATGTTACTGTAGTGCGCAAAATTAATGACACAAGCACATAACATGTCCAACAATATCTAAATAGTGCGCTTAGACTGCCCGTCCGTCTAAGGGTGAAATGATATACTCAACTCAACCTGGGCGCCCAACTCTCGCTGCACGGCTCTCCAAAACTACGATTGTAAACTGCGTGCCTCGATCTGAAATGATGGACACTGGTACACCGTGAAGGCGAACAATCTCGCGAATGTAAATCTCAGCCAACCGCTCTGAAGAAATAGTCGTCTTAACTGGAATGAAGTGTGCGGACTTGGTCAGCCGATCCACAATCACCCAAATAGCATAGAACTTCTTCGAAGTCCGTGGGAGCCCAACTACAAAATCCATGGTGATATGTTCCCATTTCCACTCCGGAATCTCAAGCGTATGAAGCAATCCACCTGGTCTGTGATGCTCATACTTCACCTGCTGACAGTTAAGGCACCAAGCTACAAACCCCACTATATCCGTCTTTATTCTCCTCTACCAATAATATTGTCTCAAGTCCTGATACATCTTCACGACGCTTGGATGAATGGAGTACCGCGAACTGTGAACCTCCTGGAGAATCAACTCACGCAAACCATCTATATTGGGCACACATAGCCGCCCTGCATCCGCAATACACCGTCATCTCCAATAGTAACATCCCTGGCATCACCGTGCTGAACCGTATCCCTAAGGATAAGTAAATGGGGATCATCATACTGGCATTCTTTGATGCGATCATATAAGGAAGACCGAGAAACTACACAAGCTAGAACATGACTGGGCTCCGAAACATCTAATCTCACGAACTGGTTGGCCAAGGCCTGAACATCAACTGCAAGTGGTCTCTCACCAACGGGAATAAATGCAAGGCTACCCATACTCACCGCCTTTCTACTCAAGGCATCGCCCACCACATTGGCCTTCCCCGGATGATACAGAATGGTAATATCATAGTCTTTTAGCAGCTCCAACCATCTTCGCTGTCTCAAATTTAGATCCTTTTAGTTGAACAAGTGCTGGAGACTACGATGATCTGTAAATACCTCACAAGACACACCATAGAGATAGTGCCTCCAAATATTCAATGCATGAACGATGGCAGCCGACTCCAAATCATGAATAAGGTAGTTCTTCCCATGGGGCTTCAATTGAAGGAACAGCATAGAATTGGGCCTGACCGCCACCTGATCGGCCTCCCCCTCTTGGGCGAATCCCTAGCTGCCTAAGCCCCTCCCCGAGCTGGGTGGGTGGGTGGTTTAACTGCTGGTGCAAGTACTATCAGCCGAGAACTCTACCTTGGAGCCACACTCAACAATCTAGGGCAATCTCTCTTGATATGACCCAAGTCCCCGCACTCGAAACAACCCCTCCTCTGACAGATCTGCTGCTCCTAATAACCCGACGAATTGCCTGTAGAAACCTGAGTAGACGAGTAATGGTGAGACCTCTACGCTGGTAGTGCAATGAATGAAGAATGGCCTAAGTGAGCACTGTAAGAACCATGGCTAACTAATGCACCACGATGAGCTGGACGAGTTGTTTGACCGGGACTATAAGGACGACCCCTGCTGTGGTAGGACTGTCCCCTAGAAGGAATACCACTGGAACCACCCGAACTACGAGGCCTCTTGGCCTCCCTCTCTTCATGCTCCTGACTGTGGACCATCTTTATCTGCCGAGCAATATCAACCACCTCCTCGAACATAGCACCGGATACCCTCTCCCGAGTCATAAGCAACCGCAACTGATAGGTGAGGCCATGAATGAACCTCCTAATCCTCTCCCTCTTAGTGGTGACCAACCAAACTGCGTGACGGGCCAACTCTTAAAACCTCACCTCATACTGGGTTACAGACATGCCATCCTGACGTAACTGCTCAATCTGTCTGCACAGCTCCTCCTACAAGACTATGGCACAAACTTCTCCAATAAGAGAAGTGAGAGCTCATTCCATGTAAGCGGTGCTGCACCAACCGGCATGCGCCTCTCATAATCCTCCCACCATCTGAAGGCAGCCCCAATGAACTGAATAGTAGTGAATGAGACCTCATTGGTCTCCAGAATACCTGTCGTGCGAAGAATCCGCCGGCAGTTGTCCAAAAGGTCCTGGGCATCCTCAGACTCAGCCCCACTGAATGATGGATACTGGAGTCTCCAAAACCTCACTAGTCTCCTCTGCTCGTTATCAATCATAATGAGACCGACCTAGGCTTGAGCAACTGCAACCGGCTAGGTTGATAGTACCCCCGGTGTCTGAAGTTCCTGTATCACTTGCTCTGGTGTACGGGCAACGGGAGTCTGAGTACCTCCCTCGGCCTGAGAAGTGGCTGCCGCGGCCGGAACAAAAACCGCCTGAGCAAGGCTGGTGCACATAGTCAAAATCTTAGCCAAAGCCTCCTAAAGGCCTGGAATCACAATGGGCACAGCTGGTGCCTGAGCTGGCCCCACTGGATCAACCATATTTGGTACCTGCTCCTGAGCTGGAGCAACCGGTGGATCTGCAGGTGCCGCTCTAGCTGTTGTACGAGCTGCACCTCTGCCCCTACCGCGACCTCGGCCTCTTGTGGCCCTAGCTAGTGGTATTGGTGGCACCGATAGCACGTGTCCTCACCATTTGTGAAAGTTCAGAACAACAGAAATTTAGTAACCAGAATCAACAAATCTGCATGAAAGAATACAAGAATGTGAAGTTTTCCTAAGGGTTCAGCAGCCTCTCGAAGATAAGTACAGAAGTCTCCGTACTGATCCGCAAGACTCTACTAAACCTGCTCATGACTCGTGAGACCTATATAACCTAGACTCTGATTATAAATTATCACGATCCAAAACTCGACCTGTCATGATGGAGCCTATCATAGTACTAGGCAAGCTGACATCTCTCACATACCAATATTTTTAAAACTCAAATATGTGGAAGTAAGTTCAGATAATTAAAAATTTCACAAATACCATATATGAACCTCAAAAATCAATACAAGAATCCTCCCAAAAGATTTGGGTGTCACGGAGTACATGAGCATCTATATATATAACAACATAGTCTGGTACACTGTCTGGAAAGTAAGACAAAATACATAAAACTGAAAGATGGGGAAAGAAGGATCAAGGTCTGCGGACGCCAAGTAGCTACCTCGATGATCTCCTAACAGGTAGACTCCACGATCAACGACCGCCGTGCCCGGAAATGCTTGAATCTGCACATTAGGTGAAGAGTGTAATGTGAGTACAACCATCTCAATAAGTATCGCAAATAAACAGGGCAAGGTAAGAGAACCTTAATTTGTTGAAGTTACTAGTAAAATCAGTACAATTCTATCCTTTTTGATTAACATAATCTGAGATTTAAAGCTAGCCAATAAGACTTCATGATACGAATATCAGTGTGTGCATGTGCACTGGTCTCAACTACCCTGCTCAACAGTATTATGGTATGTTGGGGAAAAAAAACAAGTAAATCAAATAAATGATCAAGAAAATACAAGTTTCACACACTGCACGGGGAACTCACGTGCTAACAATAGAATCTGCACGGAACTCACATGCAACACGGACAACTCATGTGTCAATAATATCAATATATGGAGCTGCACGGACAATTCACGTGCCAATAACATAATTCGCCCGGCATAGTCGTAGGGCCCAGTCCAAAGTATCATATAGAAGCAATAACGCAAGTGTACAGGTATATAATGAGTGAAATAAGATTTCTCTTGTCCCTTGACTGGTGTAAATAACATGTTAAAATGTAGGCATGTGCAGAGTATGCTATCGTAGCTAAATCTAGAAATTTCATCAATGAAAAGCATTTATCAAGTTCGTTTAGTGATTTAAACCTCTAAGTAGACTCATCATGGCTTAATTAGATCGCATAAACTGTTACCACATGTTAGATATCGAAGCTCGAAGATTAACAGTCATTTCGGGCTTATAGGAGCCCGAGCACAACCAAAACATGACACAACCCCGGTGCCCCCACATGGAATCATCCCCACACATATGCGCACCCAAAAACACGTGGCTATCACAGCAATTCAGGCAACTGGTGCCTCAATCGAGTTTAAATACGATACTTACCTCAAGCAACTCGAATCACTCCGCTAGCAAGCCCTTGCCTCACGAATCGACCCCCAAGCGCCTCGAATCTAGCCATAAACAATTCGATACAATCAACACGAGTTAAAGGAATCAATTCCATAAAAAATTACTAAGTTATTAATCAAAATCAAAAAGTCGACTCAAAAGCCGGGCCCCGAGCCCACGTCTTGGAATCGGGTAAAAGTTACAAAATCTGGAAGCTCATTCCGCCACGAGTCCAACCATACTAAATTTACCAAAATCCAACACCAAATCGACACCCAAATCCCCAATTTAAACTCTCCAAATTTCTAGCCTCAAACTCTGAAATTACACCTTAGAATCACACAATCTAGGTGAAAAAATCAATGGGGAAACATAATTATTATGCAAAATAAACCATAAGTGACTTACCTCAAGAATCCCTTCGAAATCCCTCTCAAAATCGCCTAATCCCGAGCTTGGAATGTTCAAAAATGAAGAAAATCTCGGAACCCTCGTTTTTAATACAATGCCTAGCCTTTTCACTTCTACGGATCACTTAATCGCACCTGCGTTTCCGCTTTTACGAACATTCCTCTGCTTCTACGGACCTGCCTCACAGGCCCCCCTTCACTTCTAAGATACTTCTTTTGCATCTGGGAACTCGCTGGTGCAGAAATTCCCTTTGCACCAACGCAAATCCCTCAGCTAGTCGAACTCCGCTTCTACGCCCAATGTGCTGCATCAGCGACCACGCAGGTGCGGAAGATCACCTCACACCTGCGACCACTGCCCATTTCTTTTCGCTTCTGCGATTCCCTTCTTGCACATGCACTCAAAACTCTGCAGGTGCGATCGCACCAGACCTGGTGCACTTTAGTAGTCTTTCAAATTTCAAATTTAATCAGTTAACCATCTGAACTCCACCCGAGGCCCCCGGGACATCAAACAAATATACCAACAAGTCCTAAAATATGATACGAACTTAGTCGAGCCCTCAAATCACATCAAACAACATCAAAAACACGAATCGCCCCCCAATTCAAGCCTATTGAAACTAAGGAATTCCAACTTCTATAAACGACGTCGAAACCTATTAAATCACGTCCGATTGACCTCAAGTTTTGCACACAAGTCATAAATGACACCATGGACCTACTCCCAACTCTCAGAACCCTAATTCGAGCCCAGTAACCACAAAGTCCACTTTCGAGCAAACTTTCGTGTTTCCAACTTTCGTCATTTCAAGCCTAATTCCACTACAGACCTCCAAAATACAATCTGGACACACTCCTAAGTCCGAAATCACCCAACGGAGCTAATAGAACTATCAAAACTCCATTCTAGAGTCGTTTACACATAAGTCAACATTCGGTCAACCTTTTCAACTTAAACTTTCAACCTTGAGACTAAATGTCTCAATTCGTTCCGAAACCTTTCCGGACCCGAACCTTCTATCCGGACAAGTCACATAGCAGCTATAAAGCACAAAATGAGCAATAAATTGAGGAACAGGGCTACAACTCTCAACACGACTGGCCGGGTCGTTACATAAATGGACACTTCTTTGATCATCGTGTATTTTGTGTGTAATATTGTTAGAAGTTCCCCCTTCGAAATAATACAACAAAATTATTACTAAGAATTTATAGTTGATGCAAATTTTAGCATTTTTATGGAGCATTGACATTTCATACATTTGTGATCTGTTTATATCTTCAATAAAGACACACTCGAAAGGACTATATAGAATGAATTTCTGGCTTAGTTGCTATACTTGTTGATTTCTGTTAATTATGTGTGTGGAATATTCTTCTTCCCAATGATCAGTTATCATCCTTTATAGATATGCCTAGATTGTTTACAGTTATGCCAAATCTGGTGATTTGTAAAGGGTTTACTTGGTCATATGGATAATTATTGTTGCTCCATGTGATGACTGTTCTTTGTGTATCCCCAATGTTTGTGCATTTAATGAGATGGATTATTATGATACATGTGAAAATAAATAATTATGATTTGTGAATTAGTGGTTAAAATGATACTACAGTCACCTTTCAATTGAAGTATAAAGATTTCCTTATAAATCTGCATCTTATAAATTTTTATGTAGGTTTGGAATTGTCTTGAACAGTACAAAGGGTGAATACACATCTATCATCAGTGGGAAAAACTTAGGATGGATAGTTAATTTTCTTTTGTATTATCTACTCATCGCGTAAATACTTAGTGATTGTATGATTAATACGACAAGTTAGCGAGCTAATTGCATCCTGAAACGAAAATAAGGCTCTGAAGGTATATGTAGTCACCTATATTGTTTTTAAAATAAACGTACATAATTTGTCCATTTATCCTCTTTGGCCTTTAGCGTCAAATTTGACAATGTATCCTCTCTTATTTTATGTAAATTTGTATTATGTCGTACGCGTTTAGGAATTAGTCTTGGTTGGAAAATTTGAGGATTAAGTGTTTGCAACACGTTGATAATTTAGGAAGCATGAAGTGATGCAGCAATCTGGTTGAGGAAGGTTGATAATGCAAATAAGTTTATTCACAGTTATTTTAAGATATTATGCAACATTGGACTTTGATGATTACATTAATTCATTTGTTGGACTGAAGTTTTCAGCATAAGAGTCAAGGCAGAGAAAGCAGACGAGTTCATATAAGTTGGTTTGAAAAGAGTGATTCAATTGCAACTACTTGGAATCCTATTCAAGAAAAAGAATGGAGCTAATTGCATGTTGTCCTTCTATTGCACATATTGTAGAGTCCTAAATATTATTTTTGTTGACAAAAGTATTGCAGTTCTAAAGACGTGACTAATTTTGTTTTCCTAAAATATTGTTTTATAAGAAGTGCTTTTAGGTTCTTTACTTTAATTCGCACATCTTACAATGCATTATTTTTCTTTAGAATTATCCGTGCATCGCAGGGTACGTATACTTATTGAAATGTAAAGAAAAAATAAATCAGTTAGCAGTTTCTTCTTTAATAATTGAATTAACTAACCGATAAAATTTCCCGCCTTGTATTCTCCTCCCCGTTTCCCCTCCCCTACCCTATATGAAAAAACAATTTGAATCAATCAATGCGAACCATTATTGAAAATTACATTGAACTTAAAGGGTGTAGATGTCCATCAAAATTCTAATGGTATCATATCAGGAAATGTCATAGATATTAACTTTGAAGCAAGTAACAAAGATAGTTGGTTGATCAAAATAGGAAAAATAAACAAAAAAGAAGAGAAGAGAGATCTTATGTTGTTGATTTTTGAGTTTTTGATAGTTGTCAAATGATTATAGGCTGAAAATGAACAAAGGAAGGTTGATGTAGATGGGATAATAACAAGAAATCATAATCAGGTGAAGGGTAAAAAGAAAGAAAAGAAGTTTTGTGAAGTAAAATATAATTATTTGTCTTCGAAGAAATAGTAGCGCCCCTTTTTGACCAGTCTTCAGATAATAACAAAACATTTAAAACTGTGTGGTAATGTTTTGTAGGTATCATTTGTTTGAATTCTTTTTTACTTAAAGAAAATTCATCATATTTTCTTTAGTGGTAGGACAAGTGATTCCAACACAATTCAGTGTTTTTGATTGCAAATGACTTGTCAACTGAAATGGAGGCCTCTAGACACTTCCAAGTTCCAACTGAAAGAGTGCAGGTTCAATTAGCTTCAATTCTTACCAAACAAGGGCCATTTACAATTATGAAAAATACTCTAAAAACTACAATTATTATAATTCTAAGCGCGTCTTTTTTACCATGAGACAGAAGTAAATTTAAAATTTTTAAGAGAAGACGATGTGCCTTCACTTTTACCTTTAATTAACATCCGTCTCCTACCACTAGGTCACCCAAACTAGGGCAATTCTTTCAAAAATTGGTTTATGAGAAAGTTAATCCTTCTTTAGCTTAAACCACCTAGATTAGAAGTTAATTAGTACCCCTTCTTATTCCTTTTTTTTTTTCTTGCAAGTTTAGCGCGTGTGGACTCTGACAGCTGGATATGGTCATTGCATAAGGATTTAGTGGCACAACCCTATCCCACTACTAATTTAATTATTGTGATTTGCTATTGGTGTTCAGTACTGATATTAGGGTTCAATTTAATTTAAATTTGCATTGAAAAATTTCACGTTGAAAGATAAAACGCTCATTAACAAAAATAATTTCATACTTAAATTTTAAATCTGAAAATTCTAATTAAAAATGAAGAAGTAACTATCATTTTATCATTAACCTATATTGACTAGTTTTATTACTTAGATCTCGTCCGTTTGTATTGTATTCTTTTTGGGGAAAGAAGCGGTCAAGGCCACAAGTCCCCTTTTTAATAATATAGTATTTCTTTGTTTTTACTTATTTCATGATACTTCCTTGCCTACTTTCTCATCCCCAAGCTGCTACATCACTACGGCAATAACCACAAAACAATAACCAAAAAAAGAAAGAGAAAATCTAAGGCAACAACCGCAAGATTCATGGTAGAAATTAAGTCCGAACCAGATTTTTTAAATTTAAAAAAGAAAAAAAAAAACTCTACAACAATAGAATCAAATTCTTTTACATCCCATACTATGTCAATGCATGAAGGATTGAAACAACTCGAAAAGAATTTAGGCACAAGCAAATAGTTCAACAAAGACTATATAGAATAAATTTATAAACTAAAAAAAATGTGGTAGGAGACTTTTTCACAACTCATAAACTCTTGAATCTCATTATATCGTAGCTACCTCTCCACAATAAAAAATATGTAGTAGCACCCTATATGATTTCGACTGTGAATCCTAATTAGATATGAATTTAGTAAACTAACAAATATCAAATACTAGACAACTTAGGAATAATAATTAATCTTGATTTAGTTTCCAACACTCTCCCTTAAACCAAGATCTCCAGACTTGAGCATGCCATGAGTAACATCAAGCCTTGTAGAAGTTAAATACTTTAGGTTCTCTATTAATTTTTTAAAATATGTTGCATCAACAAAATCAAGAGTGCCATCTTTAGTCAATTTCAAATTCTCTTCAATATTCGCCATATATGATTTGGCTGTAACTATGGTAAATTACCGTCAATATATTTTTTTCTTACTTTGAAATTATCTACTTCTTCAGTTGCCTTGTGGTTGGTCGTGTACATCATTCAACTTCAGTTGGCCATCCTATATGTTGTAGAGTAATGCCACCAATAGACATTTCGTCATCCTCCTTAAAACATACATTTTCGAACAATGGCACAAAATTGATTGTGTCTTCAATATCTATAATCATATATTGTAGTTCTGAATCCCAAGTTATTTTTGCTTCAATCTTGGGTAGATTATCATAAATTTTCTCTTGGTGAATCATCTTGCTTTTTTCATTACTAGGTTCTTCTTCAATATTATCAAATAATTTTTCTTGTAAAACACTAATCTCTTTTGGACGGGCATCTTTTGCAACCAAATCGTCCTTTTTAACAATCGCAGAAATTCTTGGCAGATCAATTTGAACATTATTTGACTTCTCTTCGCTTTCAATGGAATCTCTATCACAACAAAAATTACATGTACCTTCTCTTCTTTTCTCCTCTATTTTTAAATTTTGGCCTTCTTGATTTATTTCCGCCATTATTGGTGTGCCTTCTTTTCCTTTAGGTTAATCATCCTTTTTCTTGCGATGCCTCCTCTAATGTCTCATCTTTCTGTTGATTCAGTAATCTCTCGTATGTCACCAATTCTTCTTTTATATCATCAAGCCTGAGAGTGCTAAGATCTTTAATAGCCTCAGAAAAAGTGAAGACTTGAGGAGAACTGTAGAGCTTTCAGAAATTTATAATAAAATATTTTTCCTTCAATGTATTACCTAAAAAGATAAAAGGAAATGATGAATATTTTTTTTAATAGTATGTGTTTTAATACTTTCTCCATTTTGTCATTGAAAAAACAACAAAATAATCTTCAGGAATTGTTAAAAAGTATTTAAAAAAGCAGTAGCTCAAAATATTTGGCTAGGGAGTTAGACATAGAATTAAGTTAAAATGATATATATGCCATAAGTTTGCCATGGCTATTTAAGTTTGATGACCTATTTGAGGGAAGTTGCCAACACTCTGATTAGTACATTTAGCGCAGCACAGTTAAGACCTAAACTAAACTGTCACTAAAGCCAAATATACATCCCGAATATTTCGTAAAGAAATTAGTTTAAAGGCAAAGTTTCGACCAAAACTTGAAAAAGAGCTTAAAATTACACTTCTTTGTCCTGATGGCCTAAAACAAACAAGAATTCACAAAAGTTCGGTGAAAAAAAAAGGAGAAATAGGGAATTTTACATAAATAGCCGGTAATATTCATTGTTTACTTTTTTTAATCATATGCATAATTTATATATTGATTATACATAATTATACACATATAATACATTATGCATATTTTATACTCCGTCCGTCTCAAATTATCTGTCATAATTCTCTTGTACATGTCCCTTAAAAAAAATTAATTAGAATGGGGTGTTGACTACTTTATCTTTATTCATGTCTTAATATTTAATCTTTCTTCGTTGGTATTTGAACAAAGTCATTCATAATTGAGGTGTTTGTAGTCTTCAGGGATAATTATTACTAGGGGTAAAAAAGAAAAAAAATCAATTTTGTCTTGAACTTCTAAAATGATAAATAATTTGAGACAATTATTTTTAGTAACCACGATAATATGAGGCGGAAAGAGTACCTCCACTAACAATTTTTAGTTTAAGTAGTTGGGTGGGACGCTGTTTGGGTTAATTCATCATTTTTTTAAATCTAATTTTGATGCATATATCCAATATTTACTTCTCTAATTAATTAAGGTGTATGAAAGCCCGAATACTACGATTATTAAAAAAAGTGAGTGTGTAATACTCTAGTCAGGCCAGCATCTAATACAAACTTGCTTATTTATAGCAGAGAACTTGTACCACTCCTTTGTTAACAAGTTCACTATATCTTCTTCCATTGAAGGCCATAAACAAGCTAATTAGAGAAATAAAGAAGCTAGAAATAATGGAGGTGAAGAAAAGATCATCATCATCATCACTTTCTGATGGAAAAATAAGAATGATACAAGGAGCAATATTAGCTTTAGCACTTACAATATTTCTTGGGAATTTGATGATGTGGGTAATTATGCCAACTTTCACATATTATCAGAAATGGGTTCCTGCTCTCCTTGCTGCTACTAACTCCACATTCTTTGATATCCAAGGTATATATCTAACTCCTTCCTCCATTTTTTCCATTCTTTTTGTCCCTTTTGGAATGTTCCATAAAATTGGACCGATACATGAGAATCTGACTCCTCTTTTCTTCTTTTCTTTATTTTTTTTAAAATATTGAGATGAGGGAAAAATTATTGATTCTTGGTGTCATTTTACAGGTCCCATTATGATGAACTTCACACTGCCAATCTTATGCATAGCTGTTTTGGGTTGCATTTATGTCCATTTGGAGAGGCAAAAAAGTGATAGTGTCACTTCATACTGGTAAATATATAAATCTAAAAAAATTGTTTTAAGATTTTCTTGTTTGGTTGAAGGAATTTCATTTGAAATTACATGTGTTAATTATATTTTCTACTTGTTATTGCTGTTTCCCTTCAAATTGCAGCAACAAGGATTGGTTGAAGGTGTTGAAGAAGCCAAAAATTATCAAACCATTAGGGATAGTGACATGGATAGAGCTCTTTTTTCTGGCCATGTTCATTATTCTCTGCGTTTGGTATTTCTCGGCATTTGTCTATTTTCACTATAGTACCATTACCACTTATGCAGCAACTAAAGGAGTTCAAGTGTGAGTATCTCCTTTCCCAAAACCTCCTACAAACACTCATTCCCCAAGGTAAAATAACACTATCAACAGAAAAAGAAAAGTTCTATTAAGATTAAATATGTTGTACATTGTAATTCCTCCGGTTAATATTATTTGTCTTTGAAGATTCTTGCATACCTCTAGAAAGACATTATTATAAACTATCTTATATTTTTGTGTTAAATGTCTCACTTAATTAACACTTTATTGATTGGAACAATAAAGGTTTCAAAAGAGAAAATATAAATATATTTCTTCTTTTTTTTCTAAAACGTCAGATATTCTAAAATAATTTTAATGTGCCATTTAAAGACTAATATTTGAGACTAGAAGAGTTACACTTTTTGATTTTTTACTTGTACAGAGATTATGATGATTTTCTGTTTATGAATACTTCGAGTAGGGAAGAGTAGCATCTAAAAAGAATTCGTTTAAATTTTTGCTTAATATGTGTTTGCAATTTTTAGGTGACGGGATATAATTTTTCCTTCTTTTTTTTTTTTTTTTTTTTTGTGGTGGAAATATTGTAGGTGGCAGGCAAGGATTGATAGGTTGGCATTGGTGATAGGGCTAACAGGGAATATATGCTTAACATTTCTGTTTTACCCAGTGAGCAGAGGGTCGTCTATTTTGCCTCTTTTGGGGCTAACTTCAGAAAGCAGCATCAAATATCATATATGGTTGGGACATATGGCTATGACCCTCTTCACTATTCATGGTCTTCTCTTTATTCTCTTTTGGGCTGTCTCTGGTCGATTACATGAGGTAATTTCACCTCCTAATTAAACCATATTTATTCATAATTTATTCTTGAATTCCATCCTAATTTTGTTGTATTCTGCTATCAAATACAGTAAAAATTAAGAAATTTCCACTGAAGTAATAATCTATAAAATGTTTCACACCCCAAGATTGCTCTTTAAACCACGACATTACAAGAAATAAGATTTGCGACGGTCTTAAAGAATATATTATACATTGATACTACAAAAATAGCTAACGAAATTCATTATTTATTTTTTCTAGCCTATATACATATATTATATATTCATTAGTTGTTTTTAGTTTAAGCGTTTAGGTTAATTATATTCCTCTAGTTTCTTTGTATCAAGTGCACTAAATATTTGAACTTTCTATCTTAAAAAGACAATACTCTTTTGAGAAGGTGGGAGTGGTTGGTGTTGGATTTTCAAGATTTCCATAACTTGAAGGTTGCCTGATTATGATGTGTAATTTATTGCCAAACCCATCAATTATGCTCGAATTAAGAAAAAGAAAGTTTGAAATTCTAGGATATATAGAGATATTGCTACGTGAACTTCATGTACAAGAAACTACTTAATCAAGATTCAAGATAACGTCAAAAAGAAGATAAAGCAATTTTTGAAACTTAACTTATACAGTAAAAAAGATGACCATTACACACCAAATTTTCTTGGTTTGCCACTCAATAATATGTTGTTTGGTTGATAGTGCCCACACTCAAAAGAAGATGTGAATATTAAGTTCGCTAGGTTTCAAACCTCACCATATATCAAAAGTATGGGTGATGTAGCACATTAATATCATTCAAATTTAAGAAAATTGCAAGGAATCTATACATAAATATCAGGTCGGCTTCACTATTTATTTTTTTAGTTAATATATATAAATTATATATTGATTTTATACATATTATACATAAATTATATATATAACCGATTATTTTTATTTTAAGCAGTTAGACGAATAATTATTTAGGTTAATTCTTCAAATTGAAGAAAGGGAGCGAATTCTTTTCCTTTCTATTTTCCTTTTACTTTACAATGAATAGTGATTTTAATTACTTAAGATATAATTTTTCATCTTAAAAAGAATATAACGATAATATTATACAATAAAGTTATTATTATTTATGTAACCGAACAACAATGATAACTTTTGGAGGGTGGTTGGTGTCCCTCTAGATACTGAAATTTTACCTGAGTTCAAAGTTTTCATAGTTTCACTTTTAAAAAGAATTTCCAAAAAGAATGCGTTCATAGTCTAATACGTTAAAAAATAATCCAATTCCTCTTATGCATATTTGGTAATAATTGTGCCTCAGGTCTAGCTCTTACCTAACACTACAATTTCAATGGACTGAAGTTCAAATTCAAAAAAGGAAAATCAGATAGTTATGTATCATCACCCTTTTACTAAGGTCATTATCTAATTAAGTTGTCACATTATGTGAAGAGCAATCAAATGTATAATGTGATACACAGAAGATTTCATCATTACATTTTATCTCCTATCTACTCTGCCCAAACCTTTTAGTCTTTTCATAACAAAAGGCAAAGCTAGTACAAATTATAATTGATTAATTTCCCATTGGAATGATTGTTCTTTTAAAAATTAGGGGTTGAGCATTTTTATTGATAACAAGACCAAGAAATGTTTAGATTTTTTAGTTTCTCATATCTTAAAAGTCTAGAAGCTCCTTTTTCCAATAAATAAGCCCATATACCAAAAACCACTAAAAATTAGTAGAATTAACGGAAAATCTGGGCAAAATAGTAGGGCTAGTCAGTTTTTGTACTGATAATTAAAAAAATGGTCAGCGTTTGTAAATTTACTGAAAAATAATTTATTTTTTTTGGCTGAAATACGAAAAGTTCTAGCATAATATGCTAGATTATGGAGCTCTTGCGTATAAGCTTCCAGCATATTATGTTGGAATTCTAGCATACGGAAAGTTCCAGCATAGTATGTCGGATTATGGAGCTCCTGCATATAAGCTTCCAGCATATTATGTTTGAAACTCAAGCATATTATGAATTCCAGCATATTATGCCGGAAGCTTATATGTAAAAAATTCGAACTCCATCATATTATACTGAAATATTTTCAGATTTTAAAGGATGTTTTTGTTCATATTTTATCTTTACATGAAAAAGTAGCTAAATTTCAATTGCTTTTAAAATTTTAGTTATTTTTCAATTACTAATTATAAATTTGATTATTTACAATTTTTTCGAGAAAATCTTCCACATAGTGATTAACTAACATAGTATCATTTAATGAATAAAAGTTTGGTGAAACGGTTAAATGTGGGAAACCTTGGTAAGACTAAATTAAGGTTCCACTAGTTTTGGAAGTTTGACTGGGATTTGAGAGGCGGCCACTCCACTCTCCATGCCATTAGCCATGAGAGTGACACCACAATAGAGTGGGAATTGGACCACATCAATATTATTTGTCCATTTGCCATTTTCATGAACCCCTTACTGTTTGGTCTTTCTTAATTTATGGATTCTCCCTTTGGGAGTTGGGACCCCATCAAAAAAGAAAATGAAGCAATGGAATTATTAATAAGTTTCCCTGCATATTCTACACCACTAATCAACCAAACAAAAGTTTTTAATTGTGACATCCATTTGGGCATCTAAGTCCAGAAGACATCCGCCACGCCAGCATGATGCCTAACTGGCGTGATCATATTATTGTATATTAAGAGGTCACAATTTAAATTACAATTAGGGGAAATGCATACAGAAAGCAGTATGTGCATAAATGTATGTGTAAATATTCATTAAAATTACAATAAGTAGTTAATATATGTGAATCCATTATTTTTAAAATATAATAGGTTTAATGCTAAAAACCTTAAAAGTTAGACTTATAGAGATTAAGTCCTGAATCCACTTGTGTCTGAGAATGTATGCAGAAATCAATCAGTGCGGATGCACATATTACTTTTAGCTCGAGCTTAATATGCACATACTCAAAAGGTTTTAAATACATCTAATTTGGAATCTTAGGTTTGCCTCTTATCGTAGCATCATGCGTACACGAGTTCAAATGACAATTAACTTTCCCGCCATAACTGCCCAGTCTACATTTCTTATTTTCTTATTAAAGGTTTTTTCAAAGACAGAATAAAAAGGAAGGAAAGAAAAGTAGAATAGGATAGCAGTATTCATTTTGATCATATCTTATTTACTATATTTGGTTTAATGCAGATGCTTAAATGGGATCCACATTACATATCAAATGTCCCAGGAGAGATTGGTTTATTGGTTGGTTTGATATTGTGGATAACTACTTTTCCAGCAATAAGAAGAAGAATGTTTGAACTCTTCTTCTACACTCATTACCTCTACATTCTATTCATGGCTTTCTTCTTACTCCACACTGGAATGTTCTACGCCAGCATTATGCTTCCCGGTTTCTTCCTCTTCTTGATCGATCGATACTTGAGATTTTTGCAGTCCAAACAAAAAGTTCGTTTAGTTTCAGCCAGAGTTTTGAGTTGTGAAACTTTTGAACTCAACTTCTCCAAAATACCAGGTAACGGTTCCGCCTTTCGACTACGCAACGAATTTCTACAACTTTCATTTATTTATTTATGGTTTGTAGGTTTGGAGTACTCTCCGACAAGCGTCATGTTCCTAAATGTGGCAAGCATATCAAAGCTGCAGTGGCATCCATTCACTGTGACTTCAAACAGTAACTTAGAATCAGATACTGCTAGTGTTGTCATCAAATGTGAAGGAACTTGGACCAAGAAACTTTACGATGTTCTCACTTTGCCTTCCCCTGTGGATCGCCTTGAAGTTTCTGTTGAAGGACCCTATGGACCTGCTTCCACTCATTTCCTAAGGTTAGTATTCCACGACATGTTCATATTGCAATTCAGAGGCGGACCTACCCTTAGGGTAGGAGCTTTACCGAAATATATGTGTATATATCTTAAATAATATGTATATATTTTGATTGGCACCTTAAGACTCAAAGCTTAGGCAGCTGCATTGGTTGATTCGGGGGCACAACTTGACTTTTAGTGCACTGCCTAAGTTTGATCATGCTCCAACATTTGCTCAAGTTTTTATTCGACAGTGGTGCCCCCGCCACTTTCAAATCCTAGGTCCGCCTTTGTATGTATTGCATTATTGGTTTTTAAGTTGTATACACTAACAGTGTACGGAAACTTTAATTGTATCAGTGTATTTTTAACTTGTGGATACATGTTACTAGATTAACAATTAATGTTAATCTTGTCGTAAACATTTACATGTAATTACCTTATAAGTAGCTTAATCGTGTAAATTCTTTTTATATGTACTTTGTGATGATGTAGCCATTTTAATCACAGGCATGATAAATTGGTGTTGATCAGTGGAGGAAGTGGAATCACTCCGTTCATTTCAATCATCAGAGAGCTGATATATATGAGCTCAACACTGAAATGCAAAACCCCCAAGATTCTATTAGTCAGTGTGTTCAAGAACTCTTCTCAACTCTCCATGTTAGACCTTCTTCTTCCTTTATCAGGCCCTCCTTCAGGATGTTCTAATCTTGACCTACAAATTGAGGCTTATATTACCAGAGAGAATGAACCAGCACCAGAAAAACCCGAACCTCTTCGAACTGTTTTGTTCAAACCTAACCATTCTGATGCACCCATAACCCCAATTTTAGGCCAAAACAACTGGCTTTGGCTTGCTGCTATAATATCCTCCTCATTTGCTCTTTACCTTCTATTTGTTGGGCTACTTTACCAATACTATGTTTACCCTATGGACCATGGTACTAACAAGGTATTCCCATATCACACAAGGGCTTTGTTCAACATGCTGTTTATAGCAGTTTCTATAGTAATTGCAGCAAGTGCAGTCTTCCTTTGGAACAAGAAGAAAAGTGCTAGGGAAACTAAACAGATTCAGGACATGGCAGATTCAACAAAATCCTTAAACTCGTTATTAGGTTATGCTGACCAAGAGCTGGAAAGTCTTCCTCAACAATCACTCAACAAATCAATCAAGACATATTATGGCCAGAGACCTGATCTCAAGAGTAATTACATCTTTGCATAATCAAAACTATTTAGTAGGACTTTCTTACAAACTCTCTATGTTTGAAACTAAATGAAGTTATTTTGCAGGAATTTTGCTAGAAGTTAAAGGAGCAAGTGTTGGAGTACTTGCCGCTGGACCGAAAACCTTGAGGCACGACGTAGCAGCCATTTGCTCCTCTGGTTTGGTTGAGAATCTGCACTTCGAGTCCATCAGCTTCACCTGGTGATTACACGTCTTCTCAGCTCCGACCTAGCTGAAAGGAACTCTGAAAGAATGCATCAGTATCTATGTAGATATTATTCTGTAATATGTTCCGGCCTTCTGGTTGGGTCGATATGCGTGTTCAAATAGGTATTATGAGTATGTTTGTCCTAGGTTACATTACTTTTTTGTCGAATATCATATATAAGGTATTGTAAATAGAGTCTTGGAAGAGGAAATAAGTTTCATGGGATTTGAATTGAACCTGTATTTGTTTGGGAAGCTTAGACTAAACAAAGACCATCTCATAGTCATACCCAACTTATTATTGATAAATAAACCAAACCAAGCTCCTAAATAATTTTTGCTAAGACTGGGTCTGAATCTTTTCAGTCAACTCGTTTTAACTTACACATTCCAGTGTACTCGTTTTAACTCACAACTATGTATCAATTCCAAGCAAGTTGACGTTGATTATGTGAATTATCTGTCCATACCGCTCCATTTACGCATGTCACATCCCACCCTCCCTTTAACTTCCACAAAAGAATTCCAATTCCCATTCCTTAAGGTGGGGGTGGGGAGAAGCGATCTTCCTTTTGTCGCCACCAATAGTACCTAAACACCATTTTGAACAGGCAAAGCTAAGCATATCTTCCGAAAATACCTGTGCAGTTTCCAGATACTATAGAGATAAAAAGTTTACAATGTATTGCAATCAGAAGAACAAAAGAAAAGGGAACACGGACCAAGTGATGCAGGAATGGACAAAATCTTCTCTATTCTCTCTTTATAAGATCAGATCTTTCATACAACAGGTGCCCCATTTCATTACAATCACCCACACCCTCAATGGAAAAGCTAAAATTTGATACAAATTATGAATCAAGAAAAGATGGTAATCAAAGAACTAATAGCAATGATATGCCTATCTACAAAATAATTTTCTGCAGGACAGAGACGCTAGAGTAGGAAGTGAAAATCTCATCTCGTGCCTCTCACAGAGCCGCTCAACTCCCAGCCCCATATAGTGGTAAACATTTATGCTGATGTCAAGTTGGTGCCTGGAAGTTAACGCTTGAAGCAGATGATCTCACTGGAAGCTCTTTTAAATTTCTGAAAAGCTGTTCAAGGCTCTTTACATCCAGATAGCTCACGTCTCTTCTGAATTTGAAGCAGATGAAAGCTTTTCATCCAAGCTTTTAACCAAGTCATGGTATTCGACAAATGATGGATGGGACTGAAGATACAAAGGAAAACCACAGTGAGACACACAAATGAAGTTAGAGTAACGAAATGACATATTAGATTTACCTTTAAAGTAATATTGTATGCTTTCCACAAGCGCAAATCATGCCGAAACAAATCAAACAAGACCTGAGCAAATATAATAAAATGAAACCCGTGTGAGTTTTACAACTAACAAAAGTGACTCTCAAAATAAGCAGATTTTGAAGTTCGTCCAAAGGGAAATGTAAGCAGTAAAACTAAGGGGAAACCATCTTTCACGTAGTTAAGGTAACCTATCTGTAATATCCTACATTCAATAAAGGGAAGTTAGCCAGACCTCAGACCGCCTCAAAAGTGTCGCCAGTACTACAATCCACTCTTTGAACTTAACAGAGCACATATGAGACAAAAGGAACTCAGCATCTAAACGACTTTGCAGTGTTTCCATCTGAAGCTGATGATTCAAAAGGAAAAAAATAATCAGTATCAGTATTAAGTTCAACAACACCTATAGCTGAACACACTTTCAGAATGCATATAAGCAAACGTACTAAAACAAAATACATCTAAAAATGAAATTCAGGCACCATTTGGGAACTGATTGGCACAAGTCAAAGCTGTTACGTGAACTGGAACATCTACGGGTATAATTAAGAGAACACTAAAAAGCATAAAAATAAGAGATCAGATTGATTTAAAAGTACTTTGCTATACCAATTCATAACTTGAACACAAAAGTAGAAACTTCTCAAATTCTCTAGAGACAAAGTGCCCCAATCACATCACCAAGAGAAAAACCCTTGTGATGCAGGAGCTTAAAATAGTTTATGGACATAATTCACCTTATCATCCATCTGATATGAAACAAATATGATAATGAAGCTTATACACTGATAGCATTCATAAAAATGACATATGCAAGCATTAGTAGTTAGTACCTTCTGCCGAATAAGTTCAAGCCCTGAAGCAAAATTGTCTAACCGAGCACTTCCATATCTTTCTCGCTGCAAATATTCCTGCAAGGCGTTTATATCACATGATCTGTTTTCAATAACATTATAGGATACAATCAAAAAAGTATATCAGAATCATACCACGAGGTCAAACTGTGTGCCCTTCACAAAAGCGACAAGCTTTGACAGTTCTTTTCCAGACATCAAATAGCTTGCATGGCTTTCTAAAATATTCTTAACAGAAGCAACATGTGCACTCTGCTCCTTAAATGAACTGCTCCAGGTATTTTAAAAGAAAAGGAAAAAAGTAAGTGAAGTCTTCTTCCACCATCAGCACCAGAATCTTGGTGCCAACTTTTGCTAAAAGATAAAACAAAGAACTGCACTAATTAATATCTACCCTTTGGACTCCAAAGTTTGCCTCCGGTAACTAGAAGGAAACAGAAAATATCCAAAGAATCTAGGAGATAGCTTCTCAGAATCAGTAGTTGTGGGTTCATATTCCCTTCCAGATCTGAGAAGAAACCTCACCTGAAAACCAAAGATAAAAATGTGAATACTTCACACAAAGAAGACATTTATCTTGTTAAAGAAGCATGATCGACATCCAAGTTCATACCAGTTCCCCTGCTAGTTCATATAAAGACTCATCCAATGTTGCCTGGGCAAGAGGAGAACACCAAGTGAGGTCAAGGAGTAAGTCCAAAGTTGCAGATGTTACTAAAATGTTTTGACTTTACCATGTATGTGTTTTCTTGATCTCTGTTTGGAAACAAATTGGATTAAAGTTCTTTAACATCTTGTTAATAAAATTTGAAATGCCTGGGACTAAATATCATTTATTCTTTACCCAGTCAATTTGATGTTTTACAGATGACAAAGCTCATGGCAATTGTCAAAAAGGACATGCATAAGGGATATCACATCACAAAATGCATCAAATACTTGCTACAGTAAAGCTTTTTTATTTTATGAAGTAAGAAGTTTCATTAATGGCATCAAGAAGATGCAGTAGGTACAAAAAAGAGTTGTAACTCCATTATACAAGAGAATATACTTGAACAAGCAGCCACTCATGCAATAGCACAAACAACTGACGTGGTAACACCATTCAGAAACATATTTCAGGCCTCACAGTTCCACGAATACATGTTCAGATGTAAATTCAAATTTCACAAATCATTAAATTGTCTGATGTTGAAAAATGATTACTGGAATGAAATGGACCAGAAAAGAGCAGAAGGGATTTAGAGGATTAATCATGAATTGAAGCATAGTTGATTTAGATTTAGAGGATCCATATAGCAGCCCCAATTAATCTGGTATTGAAGCACTGATGATTGATCGATTGACTAAAACGTCTGAAGTTTCCATTACCACCATCCAAAACTCTAGTCAAGCAAGCCCCACCAACCACCAGGTAAGGAGTGTAAAAAATATCATAAAGTTATGGAGTTAACAAATAACAAGAAAAAAGTAATGTGATGGATTAGGGATATGGCTGCCTCTTGACCGTCTGTGCGCACACACTTCACTGAGGAGCACGATAACTAAGAACTCCAAGACAATCGTTTGGATACTCAGGAAAAAATCATTTTACCCCAGAAATAAATTGAATGGCTGTAATTACTTAAAAAGAAATTCAAATTGGAACATTGAGACCTAGCCACAATTTAAACAAGATAATGAATTGAAGAGCTTCCTTAAATGATATAATAAAGAGAGGTGAATTATAGCTATTGTTCACGAATCACGATATCTAAGAGTACACAAAGGAAGACCCATCTGATACATAACCAATTTTCCACATCCCTAATTATCCAGGCCATCTTCTGTCCAAAGCCTAAGAAATCTAAAACAATCATGAGGCTATCTAATAGATACTTTTTTTGATAGGTAAACCTCATATATTTAACTGGTCTTATTCCAAACAAATCTTTGATGAAGTCATCCATGCAGAAAATGAAAAGAATTATGAAATCAAAATGAAGATAAGTATGCAAACATGGAGAACATTTCCTTATATCGCCCCTACCCTTTGTTAACTTCACAGCTTTTTTTGGTGAATCTTTTTTCCTTTCTAGACTAACAATTCTGTGTATAGGGAATTTACCTTTCCCTACTTTAAGGAGAGCTACAATTTCAAGTTATGCTTGCTACGGAAAGAACACCACAGACCATACAGCTAAGGCCAAAAGGCCAAATATTATTAAACCCAATTCTTTTAGCAAAACTTAGATACCTATCTTCGTATTCAGGAAGAGTATTAGTTAAACTGCCCATCAGAAATGCCCAAGGGTTCTAACAAAAGTAACCATACCAGCAACCTCTATTTTTTATAAAATGAGAAATCCCTTGGAAATGACATGAAAAGTGAAAACCCAAATTACTACTTAAGAAAAATGAAAAAAGAAAAACTAAACTTAAGCATACTGAAGCTGCATCCTCTTCTTTAGCATATAGAACAAAGGTAGACATACAGATAGGCCATCAATTACACAAAAACACAAGATTAATAATTATCCAACATTTGAACCTAAAAGGAGGGAAAGAAAGAAAAATAGTTAAGAGGGAACTTCACTAGAAGTCAAGAGTAGCGCTAATAAAAAGGCAGATGCTGGCTTCAAATATATTGATTTCACGCAGCATGGACCGCAGAGCCCAAATTGATGAATTTTCAGATTTTCAAGCAGCAAAATATGGCATCCAAAACAGAGTGTTTACACACATCTAAAGGAAATCATTCAGCAAGAATAATTACTTATTCACCAAAAATAGGAATTATTCATTAAATTTTTCCTTCAACATTTACCTGCTATATTATTATCCAGGGAAATACTTCAACAGATTAACATGGATAAAAGCTAACATTTATTACATCTGGCATGATTACCTGCAACAAACGCAATGCACAATACTGACTTACAGCTGGACCCTCAAGCTTAGCAATTACCTGCAGCAAGAGGCATATCAAACAAAGACATCCAAATGTACTTCCTGAAAGATATTGCAAAAAGTCTTCAACACAAACTAAAGCAGCCCCAGCCCCCTCCTAAAGACAGGGAAGCTTAGAGAAGATATACAGTTTGTAGCCCAACGACGAGATGGAAATTGCAGACAGAAATTTGAAACTTACTAGTATATAGCAAGCGGCAGTGCGATACCATCTCCTTTGGAAGCATTCCTCAAATAGCCTAAACATAGAGACGAATTAGCTCATAATGGAGTTGGACACAACAAGAATTAATTTTCTACAACACATGAACTATCTAATAGGCTTTTGATATACATTAAAACTGCTCCTTTGTTAAAATTCATCTAGTAGTGTCGTAAAGGTTAAAAAATATATGCTTTTACATACTCAGTAGATCTCCCGGCAGCAGCAAATAAATCTGCCCAATGCCGGCCATCAGTCTTTCTTGCAACACTAACAACCACGTCAAAGTACTCCGGAAAATTTCTTATTAAATCACATGTCTTATCCAGAAGTGACGAATTTGTTGAATGGTTGGGAATAACACTCTGATTTTTGCTAGGGTTTTTCCTGTAAAAGAAGACGCATATTATACAACTATGACGAAAATACAAGTGTTCTGGGTTTGGCAGAGGGAGAAAAAATAGCTAGGAGAAGAGCGGTCAGATCAAAGTCATACAAAATTAGTGACAATCTCAACAAGAAAACTTCCAAGTTCCACAAAAAGATGCATTCCGAGAAAACAACTATTCAACAAAAATTAAAATTTCTACCTCAGTTTAGTACCTCATTTTAGTTAACTGGTTTTTCTCTAAACTACTTGCTATTTTCAGAGTCAACTGGTTTTTCTTTAACTATGATTTTCTTAAACATTTATCTATATCATCAAATTGTAAAAGGCCGATTGATTTATCTATTTATTTATTGTAGAGCTTTTGAATATGTGAATTTTATTTTAAATAACCAAAGGAATTGATATTCAAATTCAAGCCAAAAATAAGACTATTGGATCCTTCTACTCCAAGACCCATCATTTTATGATGGGTTGGAGGGAGTGCTAGAGCAAGATATTATATGTGATTCAACAATGTTCCCGTGGAAACTCCTGAATATCTAAACTCTAAGGACCAGAAAAATACACATGACGAAAAGTCAGCACGAGTATTTTGGATAGCAAGGGATAATCTTACAAATTATCAAATTGGTAAAAATTACCCAGAAATGTCGGCTTCAAACACAGTAAAAAGAAGCCACTCTAGGCAGTGAGAAAAATGTGGCTTCTCTGCAGATAATTGCGCCAATCTTAGAGCTTCTTCCTTTTTATCCCTCTGCCAAAACAGTAAGAGAAAGTGAAAAAAAATAAGTTGTTCATTCATCCTGTTTAATGTAAATCCTCACGGTTAACAAACTGTTAAAATAATGCTAGGGTCTCGGAGATGAATGGTTATTCAGATAAAAACGTAGATTGCTAAGACCCAAAAATAAAAGGAAAACATGAACAATAACTAACAGATGAATGGAGTTGGACTAAACATGAATGATTAAATGCATACTCCTTTACAAATTGAGTCGTATAAAATCTTCCTGAACATAGAAAAAAATTATGTTAATTTTGTGAAATAAATAAGAAAGTTACTACCTTGCCATGAAATTTCTATACTTGTGACTTCTCTTATCAGAAATCACATTTATAACTTCGATAAAATCAAAAACTATTTCTCAAATGCAAAATGTTTCATCTTGTGGAACTTCTCATTTTCTAAACATGTGTCATATTCTCAAAGATAAATTAATCATACCAAATTCAAAGAAAACACCCCAAATGGCTCTGAAGAAGCAAAAAGAAGCATTTGCTCAGGGATGGAGGAACTTCATGATTTGATTTGGGATAAATCTTAATGAATGTTGATGTGCATTATACTTTACTATCATTTAATAGCAATCAAGTACTTATGATGATAATACCACAATATCTTGACATTGTAAAGTGAAAAATAGTTTGACGAATGCACATAATGGGTAATGCAATTTCATTCTCAAGGCACATAATTTTGGTAATACAATTTTTTGGTTTAACCATCCGGTGCTCGAAATCTACTGACCAGTCTAACTCGGATTCGCGTAATAGGAAGCTTATTATGGGGGGTTTTAGCGCACCCTACCAAAGAGGACTCCATTCCCACGGCTCAAACCCGGGGTACAGCAATATCATTGTTATGCACCATCTCTCTCTCTCTCAAAGCATGTTACACATAATGGGTAATGCAATTTCACTGTAATGTACCATTACTCTCTTTATCTATCAATCTATCTATCTTTAAAATGTGCAAAGAAAATCTGTTCATCTTGGCACATCTCCATATGGGAAATCAAAAGGGATGATTCAAGAGAAATGTCTGCATCAGCTTCCTTGGAGAAAGAGAATATGTTCTATTTCTTTCTTAGTTTAGAAATTAGAAACAATCGCCACTATAAAAGAAAACCGTGTTTCAAACTCCCACCTTTTTATCAATAACTAGATACTCTGTCAGCTATGTCACTTTAACCATTAAATCCAAATAATTTGCGAAGTACCTGTAGAAGATGTCGAAGTAGACAATGCAAAATAGTCTGAGCTTGAGGAGAAGGCTCAAAACATGGAAACTCTGTACATGCAGAAAATGACATTCTCTGGGAGACACCAACTACAACTCCAGCGTTTGGCAGCAAACCAAGAGGATACACCTCACGATCAAATTCCAGCTCCGGATCCAACTAAAAGTTCACACCAAATATCCAAATAAAAGAAAGAAAAGCAGGTTACAATCTAGAGAAAAAGCAAAGGTTTAGGTAATGAGGTTTTAGGTTTGTGCATGATAATAGGTTTTTAAAAGAGAGGGTTTATGCATGATAATAGTTAATGATTTTTTAAATGAAAAAGAGGGTTTATGCATGATAATAGTTAATGATCTGGGGCAATGAATGATAAGCTAAGATCATAACTGGTGGTGAGGTAATGCTAATTATCGCTGAACTTAGTTGGTCATAAGCAGAAGACTAACTTGTATATTTTAAAGATGTAAAGTAGTAGTATTCTGATGCTTGAATCCGGTAAAAGATGAATCTTAAGGGCCAGAAGTATACCCCTGCAGGTATTTCATTTCTTTTTTCAAAATGACATCATGAAATGCTCTGTTATTTAAACTTCAATCAGGGTACCACTCTTCAGCTATATTTCACTTGGAATTTCACTGTTTAAACTTTAATTAGCCCCTAATATTGTTTGACCTTATGAAATGCTTAAGCACTTTCAGAACTTGCAGGATCCCAAACAACCTATGCCAGAAAATATCTGGGTTTCTTTAACTTTCCCTTTCTCATTGTTGATCCTGACGACTTCTCCTTAGTCTTCTTCCCAAACTCCTCCCTCAAGAGAAAAGAAAGAAAAGGGAAAACCAAGCTTTCACATACAACAGAGCATATCAAAACAGATCAAAAGCTGTATTTCTTGAATCAGTTAACAGCTACTAATAAATGAAACATGGACAATTAAATAGATAGTGCAAAATCAAAGACAAACAAATATGCGGACTCCAGCAATAGCAACTTGAATACCTGCAAGAAATCCTCTTGCTTAAAAGGGTCAACACCAGGAGATGGATACCAAACCTGTAATAATGAGCTTTTAACCAGTATATACATCAGACATGTAAGGTAAGTTTAGAAATTTAGAAAAACTCAACTGCTAAAGAAAACTGTTACCTGCATTCCTCGGTGGCCATAGTCTAACCATGAAACCTCCTCAATCAAGCTTGTTTTCTCCTCTGACTGACCACAGGTAACCCAAAACAACTCCACAGAGTCAGTGAGTTCTCTTTCTCTCCCCTCATCCAAATCAAGAAGTGAAAGCTCTCCATTTGTCCGCAGTATTAAGCATCTGAAAGCACGAAAATGACAACATGTCTTAAACCACATATCAGTACAATTAGAAACCACCAAATCCAGCACATCTCGATACTATGGTGGCAATATAGGGTCCAATTCAGAGATGCAACATTCAACAGTAAGTACATACCTGGTAGGCTCTCTGACTGACAGATCCAAAGAAGTTGACAGGCCACCATTCCCGCCAACGCTTTCTCTTGGGAGCTGATCAGGAATAAAACGCATTGAAGCAGGATGACTCTTTGCAGTCATGATTGATAGCTCTCGTACTGTAGAAAGCTGTTTGTCATGTTATCACTTAAAAACGCATGACAGATATGATACTCTTGTTCAAAAGAAATTCTGCTATATATCTTCAGCTTTAAAATGCAAAATTGACTTTGACACAGTTTTATAGAGCATACACTCTAAGGAAGCTTCACCTGTAAATCGGGGGAGCTCGAAGGTGTTAGTTCACCAGATAATTTCACATGGTAAATATGGACATCAAAGGGCCGGTAAGTGACAAGCAGATAATCTTGGTACACATCCATGACGATCGGTTTGGTAAGCAAAGGTTTCCGACATAGTAGTGAACTCTGATCAAGGTGATATCTGGGATAGAAAAGCAATTCATACCTGCAATTCCAATCAAAGTTGAACAAGTTCCATTAAATGCTATATCTCGAGAATCCTCTTGATAAGAATCTAAAGATTAAATCTACAACTGGAAAGCTGTATTCGCACTTCAATAAGAAAAATGACTCCATACAAATACTGCCCAGCACCATATATCGAAACAAAAACAGAGACAAATAGAGGACTCTTGAAGCAAACACTTGAGATATAGAAGTGTAGACAATATTTGCTGCAATCTTCATGCATCTGTCTGACCATAACAAACTCTTGTGAGCACAAGGACATCTATTTCACATACTAGCTGCCTCTTGTAACCAAACAGATTGACATTCAAGGGTAAGCTGTAGCTCCTGAATAGAATGCCACTCTACCCCAGGGCGCACCCTTTCGTGGCCAAGCTTATCGAACTAGATGCATATCAAGTTCTTTACTTTTCAAAATTTTCCTGAAATGTTTTTCCCATATGATCACCATTTATTCAACTATACATTATTACATTATTACATTGTCACTCATCCAGATTTCATGCCAAAAGATGCTTTTTTACTGCTCAATGCTCCCTAATTGGAAGTGATTACTTCACCTCTTAAATGCATTGTTATCTAAGAGTAAACCACAAAATCACAGGAGAGTTTCTTAAAAAACCAGTTTAAACATCAGAACAGACCTTTAAATTCAAAGTCAACACCAATCAGCAGTAAGGTGTTGGAGAAATCCAATATATGGACATGCATATCCTGTACATACATACCTTGTGTAGAACATAATAATAAATGTAAATTTGCTCGTCTATCTTTTCTTTTTTGAGATTGAAATGTGCTCATCTATCTCATACAGCATAAGTTGATGCTGTAGAGGTACTAGCTAATGCACATAGATAGCTCACCCGTCAGAAGAATCATCATAGTTGCAGACAACCACAATCTTCCCAAGCCATAACAAGCCTCTGCACTGGATCTTTTGTTCCTGAGTGACATCTCCAAAAACTCGCCACTTTTTCAATCTTATGTCATATAAGATCAGTCCATGAAGGCCAGCAGCTGCTAAGTACATTCCATCCTTACTAGCTGCCACATGTTGAACTGGCCAATTCTGAGAGATGTAGGAAACCTAGCGGAGAGTTGAAACTACATTAGAAACAGAGCTTCCCAATAAAGAAAAACAAAAGCAACATAATGAAAAGAATAAACCACATTGTTCAGTTAAAATAACTCTTAACTGGAAGGCTAAGATGCAAGAGTTTTAGTTCATCAGTATCTTCTGACTGCACAACAAGCAACCGATCTTCACCATAGATTACTTGTCGGACATAAGTAGTCCCAGAGACTCCTCTGTTCAGACAGCATTTTCCAAAAGAGAATGCAATAATTCTCTCTGAAGATCCTTCTTCAATAGCATAAAGCTTGTATCCGTATTCATCCCAGTCCATCAGCGAGGTACCACTCATCATAGGTTCATATTTACATTCCTGATTCCGTTTGACAACTGGAGAAGACGCAGAACTTAAGCCAATTTGACGAATTGTGGACATCAAGCGACAGCCAGAAACAGACCAAACTGTTAGCCCTCTTAACTTCCACCCAACTGCAAAAGCAGAATTATCAGGTGTCCATGCAACACAACTGACAGCCCCAGTATCCTCCACTGAATATCTGCAGAAGAATTGCAGGTTTATTGAGAAGTCAGGAAAGTCCTATAGTCTTTTGTTAACTGTTGCAAATTTCCTCAAACAGAATCTTCCATCACCTTCTTTTCATTCTTACAAGATGAGGCCAGAGCTAAAAAGTAAGTACTACTCTAAAACGTCGCAAAATCAGACCAACTAGGTAGAATATTTTCATTTTAATAGTTTAGATTGATGGATTTGCTTCGCAACTAGTTCTGCTAACTGCCAAAATTTCATAGATATATGCTTTCACATGGTTTACACACAAAATTATTTCTGAAAAGGTCATACGGACACACAAAATTTACCATTGCCTATATCATTGTCCATTGATGGTACATTTGAAATAATACCCTTGGGTAGTAAGTGTGAGCTCTATGATCACATATATAATAATCTTACATAGATGCTTCTCAAACTTTACTTTCTATTCACCAGAAAAAGAAATTTGAATATAACTTAAATAGGTGTACATTGCTCAATACAATGAGCAAAACAGGTTCCTTAAAGCTCATATTATAAATTTAGTTGCCACATACTATTATTACTGATTTAATCATCCATTATCAGGCTTATACCCACTCCAAAACAAGACTCAGAAAATAAATAACTGAATTTAGCTTGGGACCAAATAATCAATATGCTGCACTAAAAGAGTTCTCTCATCAGCAATTAATCGTGCTTGTCTTTTCCCAACCTTGGATGTCAACAAAAGCTTACCCCCAATCATACAGAGAAACAGAACGCATAAGTGAAGCAGATTCTGCAATGTCATACAACTCAACAACACCTCTTCTCGTACCAACAGCAAGGAGTTGTTGTTCTGAAGCAACTGCAGCACATACAGCATCACCAGAGCCCAGTCTCTTTTCAGCTTTGATAGACTCCATTTGCTTCAGACCCTTTTTGCTCACAGAACACAAGACCAGTTGTCCATCAGAAAATAGCACAACAAGCAACCTCAAGGGTAAGGAGAATTCTAAGTGGACCACAGCAGAGTTATTCAACGAATGATGACTAAATTTAGAAAAAGATAAACTCCCGCCAGAAGCAAGACCGTTTTCCAAAGAACTTGCTAGTTTAGGAATGCCACTGTCATCATGAGGCTGAACATCAAGATCAAAGGCCCCACAAAACTGCAATACAACAAAAAAATAAAATGAACAAACATTTTCTACATTTTCTGCTGACTTGAATGAACAACTAGTCTTTAATTTTAACAAGTAGACACAAACCAGAACTGTCAACTAAAACGAAAATGCACATTACTATTAAGACATGTTTAAAAAGAGTTACCTCGCCCTTCCAGGATATATTATACAGAGATCCATCAGAAAGCCCAACTATCATATGTTTGCTGTCACAAACCATATTGCTCCTGCAGGCCACATATGCAGGGAATAAACTAATTGTGTATTTCAGCTGAGATCAATAGCCAACAAGTTAAATAATGAAGAAACGAATCTGGCATAAAAGACATGAATGGACCTATATCTCTATTCTCCACAAAATAAACTGCCAGTGAAACAACACAAATTCCCACAAGTAGTAAAGTACAGACTGGATAGGACCTCAGGATCTCAATATGGTGACAAATGAAGACAAAATTATACTTGATTGAGAACTTACGCTACAAAGGAAACTAGTCCTACTTAATTGACAATTTAAGCCATCAAATTGCCACAGATAAAATGAACAACGAGATTTCCAGGCCAAGCAAATATGCACAAAGAATCTCCAAAGTAAGTAGCCTTTCTTTTGGGAATCTTACATTAACATATATTAGATTACGTGGTTATTAACTTCACTATCCTCTAGGTCTTCCATCGTCACAAGGTCCCCCTTTTCTTTTGACAACGCACATCAACATGAGATCTTTTAAAAATCAATTTACAAGTATGTAGCTATTTACATATATAAGTAGATTACTTCAGCTACTGATTGTGCATTAGCCCCACCTTTCAAAATTCAGTAAGATACTTATTTTATAAGATTTTCAATAAGATAATTTTTTGACGCACAAAATTCAAAAATATCAATTGTTGGATAGATATACAATTATTTTAGGGCTTGACAGAGGAAATGACAAACGCTTCTGTCTGGTACAAAAAGCTAAAACCAAACTGCATAATTATTTGACTATGCAGTACCAACAACCTTTGACTTCATAACCAGTAGGACATCTGGTAGCTTATGAGAAAAGAAGGCATTTTTGGAATACATTTCTCTCATGGATTTATCAAAAATGAAATAAATAAAATAATTGTATCTCCTGGACATTGAAAGACTTGTTTAGTTCACGGTACAAAAAATCCATGGAGGTGAAGTTTTCAGCTTGAGATTAAAATTATAAATTGCCAAGAAGTATAAACAGGGCAGCTTACATTGTCAAGTTCCTGTTAGCAAAAGGCACCTGTTCATTCAAGAGCAAAGTTATGCTTGCTAGAAACAAACCAGTTGGTTGTTTGCCTCCAATTTGTATTTTCCTTTCTGTAAAATGGACCTTCAGAATGTGTAGATAGAAGGAAGAAGTCTGCAATACAAAGAAAGTAAGACGAAGTAAGCATAAAAGGCACCTACTGTTTCGCGCGTTTCAAAGCAGCTCTAACTTCTCAGTATCAGAGACAGGGGCAACAAACAGTAACAGTTCTTTAAATGTCAGCAACAACCCCGTTCACTTTAATCAACCCCTAACAAATAATGATAGGATTTAAGTTATTGTTAGTTTATTTAACATGATATTTACACTTACCATAGACAGTTGAATCGATAGTGTATAAAGTTAAAACCCAATTTTCCTAGAAAGCTCAGCAAGCAATTTAGTTCTCAAGTGTCCATATAAGTATAGCGACTCCTACAAGATAATTCAAATTATAAAACATCTTATATTAGTATTTATGAGCGTGAAATCATCAACTATCACATTTTCCATAAGTCCTGGACAATACAATATGCAAGTAAGCTGTAGAGCACTTGGGATGCCCTAAAAGGTCCGCTCTTGAAATGCAAATGGAGCACATGTTTCAGTTTACATGAAAAATTATCATTTTACATACCACTCATTAAGACAGACTCCGCCAACCAACTACCGGAACTAGTCGAGATGGCTATATGAATCTTACTCTCTATTCATTCTGCTCTATTCAGGCACGTTACATTACAAAGAGTTCATGATACCGAATCAACGTAAGACACTTACAAGGACGGCAATCAATTTGGTATCAGGACTCCAAACGGCGCGCAAATTCTCGCCTTCCTTCTGAATTGAATCAGAGCTTCTCTTGTACTTGCCCAATCTCACTCTATGCTGCAACCGAAAAGAAACGTGAGAAATAATCAGCACTCAATTAATTATCACCAACGAAAGCAAAAAATCTCCAATTGTTGCATTCATTCAGACCTGGGAGGAGGACCATAGTTCAAGATGCGTAGGTGAAACGACGAGCAATAAGCGATTGATGAGCTTCAGGTATACAATTTGCTGAGAAGAAGAAGGGCATAACCCAGCTGATTCCATAGGGATGACCTGTGGCCATCCATATGCCATATACATCTTTCTCCAAATTTATGCAAAAAAATTCAGTTCAAATGCAGATCAAAGAGTGGGAGGGTTAGGGTTTAGATAGAGATCCAAATCGGGTGTGCATTTGATGCAGAAGAAGATGATGAATGAAAGAGAGTGTCTAATGTGATTGGGGCCTCCCTTTCGTTTCAGTTGGGGGGTTTGGATCTCGAGAATTTGAAGAACAACTGATGTTGCTGTAAAATTGATTTTATTGTATTTGTATTTACACCCCCCCCCCCCC
>MCJB01011222.1:210871-226816 GCA_002018475.1 Nicotiana obtusifolia | reverse complement strand
CAACCAAACCAAAACTGTCTTTAGACCCTCAATTCGAGTCTTCCCATTTAACTCCGCCCGAATTAGCTTTTCTAGACAATAAAAAAGGGAAAAAGGTCAAATATATCCCGCTACTTTGTTATATTATTTATATTTATCCTTCACCTAACGAAAAGACACCGGATTAATAAAATAATTATTTTTAAAAAAATTCATAACCCAGACCCGTTAAACCCATTATTTAAAAATACGAAACTTAGATTTCTGAGATGTCTTAATACATTTTATTCATTTAGATAGAGACCGAGAATGATGGTGGAAGTAGGATTAGTAAGAACTTATATTTTTTGTTATTAGTTGTTCATGGTGGCATTAGGATGTCATGTTATCACTTTCGTTATTTTTTTTGTGGTTATAATATGGCATCCCTTTGTCTAATGTAATACACACTTGACAGTTAGTTTGCATGTTGGTAACATCTAATATATAGTTTAATAATACTTGTATTTGGTTAATACATTAAGTTAGTGTACTTAGGTTGTTAAGTTGCTTTCCAACTTGTTGGTATACTTTTTTTCATTGTTGATGAATTCCTTGGACTATAACTTGATATTAAATTGAATCTCCTCTAATTATTTTCTAATTTTTGTTCATTATAAGTTCAATTATTACTAAGAATTATGAGTATCCCATCCTATATTTTGGAATCTAACTTTGGTTCTCAAGGGGTGATTTGGCAATAATTACTTGTTGCCCAAATGTTTAAAGCAAAATAAGAAAATTATGGTGCGTGAATACTCATCAATAAAGGCTCACTGTTGGAGGAAGAAATACTTCGGTAGCTGCCTTAAGACTTCAGAACTGCCAACCTAATAAGATATTATAAACATTCAAGTCATGGAGGAAAGAAAATCATGACGAATACTTGGTACAGTTCGACATGGTGGAAAAAAACAAAGAGAGAAGCTAGAAGAAAAAAAAAATTGAAAAAGGTAGAATATAATAAACATACAATAAAGATATTAAAAGAATTGGGATTCAATGTATAAATAAATATATAGTTGTCGGTATTTTTATGTCTTTTACTTCTTGAGTTCAATAAGTGACAAAAAAGGAGATGACTAATATGTAAGGAAGAAGTGCAGTAAATAAAAGGGGTTTAACGGATTATTAATGGGTTTTAAAAAAAGTATTTTTTTTATTTGGTGGCTTTCCGTTAGGTGGAGGGCATTTTCAAAAATTTTGGCTAACGATAAGGGTAGATATGTCCTGATAGTATAACGGAGGGTAGATGTGAATAATATACCAAAGTAGAGGACATATTTGACCCTTTTCCCATAAAAAAATGTTGATTGATGGAGTACTATTTTTAGAGTATTTAGTAAGTATATAGTATTACAGTATGTGCAACATGCAAATTTTAAAATGGTATAATAAGTTATGTGGTGAGAGTTATCCAATATTTGTATGAGCGGTAGATAGTAGGTATCCAGTAAAATAGTCAAGGCGCATGTATACTAGCTCGAATACTATCATCATAAACCATGATACCCTCCATATCAAAATAATTATATGTAATAAGTTTTCTTGCGTGGAATAAATCTTAGGTCCACAATTTTATTATAATTTTTTATGTTGTATAATGTGCTTAGAAACTTAGAAACATTTTTTACCACAAATAGAAAGGAATATGCGGATATTCATGTTCCAAATGAATGAAAGTTGAATTCCAACTTTTAGGTAATGAATTTAGAAGAGTATCTACGTTAATACGAGTAAAAATAATGTCGATCGATCTAGTCGTCTTTTTGGATCCGCTTAAGTCACTGTAGACAGTGCTATCAAGCAAAGGAAGCAAGTGTTTGTAATTAGTCTTGAATATTACTTTTGAGAATAATAAAATTTACAAAGAATTAGGCTATTGCCATAATAATACCTCTACCTTGTGTCGACCTCGCTCATGGTTGAAACTAACTCCATTAATGTAGTAAATGGAATCAACTGTGAAGAGAAAAACTTGGATACTGAAGGATACTTTGTTTATAGGTTTAGTGATTGCTTTGTATTTTCGTTCACGAGATTGATACAATCAAATATTCAATGATATATAACATTAATCCAGTGGATGAGAATGAGAAACCGAGATGGTTAAATTGCCTGAGCAGTGTCTCTCGTCTTTGTTTCATTGAACCACCGCTACGTGCTAAAAAAACCCAAGATTATATTTTATAATGAGTCTTTTATGCAGCCTATATTAATCAACCCAATTGGGAAGTTCTGTATGTTGTACAACACGAAAACACTAATGGAGGCTCAAAGGCCTCTGGGTTATTTGTTTCCAGTTCAACTACAAATATATGTCCAAATGGGTAAAAATTTATTTCTCTGCCGCTGCTTACGAAAATATTTCTTGGCTTTGACACCGTCCTCAACAATTTAAAGATCTTGGAGTTTGAACTGTGAATGCTGTAACTCTGGAAAATGGCAAACCTTTTTTTTCTTCTGCTTTACTTTACTTTCTTGTACTAATAGTAATCGCAAGTAAGTAACTGATTATATTTAGGGAACTGGGGACCAATCTCCATATCAGAGAAACTTATCCTTGCGGCATAATGTATCTTTCTTCAACACACTAACCTGACACTTTTAAATAGACATTACATGCAATGTTCATTATTTTACAACCTACTAGTGTAAGAGTATTTACTAGACCACGATAAAATGTCTCAGAACGCCTTAGGCAGTATAACACAATTCAATTATTATATGACCTCACATGATTTACAAGGTAAGCAACGAATAATGGTCTACAAACTGTACTAAATTCAAGCACATATCTATGGACTCTACAGACAGGAAAAGGGAAAAAAAGGTTACAATTCACTGAAGATAATCAGACGTGGGATATCCAGCACCAGGTGGGGGATAATTGGCTGGTGGGTAACCATAAGGCTGCTGCTGTGGTGGTGGGTAACCCTGAGGCTGCTGTTGTGGTGGTGGGTAACCATGGGGTTGCTGAGTTGGTGGATAAGCCTGGGGCTGTGCAGGCGGATATCCCACTGAAGAGGGAACAGGCTGATCTAACCGAGACATTTGTTGAGCAGGTGGCACTGCCATTGGCCGTGGTCCAAATTTTCCATCTCTTTTGTCCATTTCAACCTTGTGCTGTGTCTGAATAGAATTATAATATACCAAGAGTGAGTGCAAGCCAACATATACTAGTGCAAAAAAAAAAAAAAAGGGAAAATGATCTCAACTTATAATACATTCACAGACACCAGTAACTGATGTTATGACTAAAGTTTTACAAGCATAATTAGTTCCATCAATAGTCATGATCAGATATTTGCTCAAAAAGAAGATTTTTATACGTTGTATGATAAACTCTGCCTATGTGAGTTTTGCAAAGCATAGCTGGTCTTAAGTTTGATAAAGGTTTTAGTATAACTATATGATGAATCGCGTCCAAATGAGAGAGCAGAATGGAACTCTCAAATAGGGGTATAATAAGAAAATAACCTCTTGTTTTGGTTTGGAGGCTAATTGACTATTTCAATGGAACTCTTTTTTTATGAAGATAAGATAATTTGACTATTTCAATGGAACTATGCTCATGCTAATGATTTCCCAGATGAAGAATGTGTTCAAGTTATCACATACCTGCATACAGCTGCAAACCCTGCCGATAGAAGAGAAAAGAAAATGAAGACGAAAATAGAACTCGGAACAAAAAATATTTTTGATATTTAAAACCATGCGTCTTACGTGCAGTAAACAACGTCCGACAGACAGTTCAGAAGCTGAGCAGCATCTTGAATTTCTTCACTTCCTGTGAGACAAGCAATAATGCTACATATACATGCTAACTGCTGCAGGCAAAACATGAATCCCTACAACAAGAGGCAATGTAAATTAGATAAAGAGTTTTAAGTTTTATGGATTGACGGCATAAAAACTATTTATAGAGTCAGGTCATTTATGAGGTAATCCTCGATAACTCCATGATAAGTAGTATTAGTTCGTAACTTGATAAAAATGATAGCTTACATGCTATAATAGGTGAAACTAACTAATATGTCATTCAAAAAATATTTACATTTGCAAATAACTTAAATCCTTAGATAAAATGATGAACATGTCACAAGCATAGAGAAGTGGGAGGAGAGATGGAGAAGAGTTGAAATTACTATTATGCAATTGTCGCATTTTGTTGTCTGCAGATTGAACTCATCTTGCAACATAAAGCGTGTCGAAGCAACAGAATTTGCAAAGCAAAGAAAAACCTGACAACAAAAGCATGTTTGAGAAACAAATTAGGAGAAAATAAAAACAGGCTCAGAGATTTTCAGGAAAAATATCTAAATATCTGCCTGACAATGAAGAGATATATCATAAAATCCTGAAACTGATGAAGAATTTCGAGGATCAACAGAATAAAACCAGACCTCCGTGCAAAGACAGAATTCAGGGCAGTGACTTTCTCCACATCTGCCGCTACAAGGCATATAGCCTCCACAACATGTATATCTATAAAAGAAAGAGTCTTTAACTGATATAGATACTTCAAGACACAGTAACTTTTACAAACTAACAAAAGACAAAACAATTACCTAGACATATCATTGTATAGAGCTCGTTTGCGGAGGATGTATGATGCACATGGGGCGCTATAGCATTCAAAGTAAAGAAAGAATCAGTTTTGAGTAGTAGCACAAGCAGTTAGGCGAAAGTTCATACTATCACTTTGTGCGCAAAACAAACAAGAAACCAAGGAAAATCTTGTGACTTCAAGTTTCTCAGCAATATTCTCTCTTTCATTAGTGATAACAGGGGATATGGAAGAGCAATTTCACTGGATGAGCCAGGCAATCAACTGGATTTCTAAACCATCAAGAAGGAATTAAGTAATTTGAAGTAGATCGGACTTAAATGACTCTTCCAGACTGAGACTTTTATCCACTTTCATACAGACAGTAGGCATTTTGATAAGACCATTACATTATCAGTTTGAGTTGGTAACATTTCTCGTTAGTTGTCACTCACTAAGAATCTTCCCGACATATTGCATGAAGAAAATAAACTTCAAAGAACTGTTACGCAACAACTACTACGTAGTTTTCGGAAAGAAAGCTAACCGAACTCAGAGATTGATCCGTAGTTGTTGTAGAATTTGGAACGAAAGCTAACTGACCTCAGACGTCTGAACATTGTCACAGCATTCATTGATTTAAAATCTTCGATCCTCCTTTGTTCAAAAGGTTACTGACAATTAATTAACTTTTGTTTGTTATCTAACAGAGACAAACTTAAGACTCTGGTGTCAAAATTCAGAAATTTGATATTCTCAGTAAGACAAAAGAAGTGGAACTTCCACCCTCTTGTACGGAATAAAGCACCATCAATTGTCCAAAGAAGTCGCACTTTTTAGGGATAGACAAAACTTAAAATGATTCACACTAACATGATTCACTAACCAGTACTAGGAAAGGCTAGCAGCTTAAAATTATAAAAATAAACCAAAAGGAATAGACAATGTATACTGAAGGCACCTTTGGCTCCTCGATATAAATTTTAAAAACATTTTTTTATAATAGGTCCAGATCCTTTGTTAGTGAATGTAGTCAGTCCACTGCTGAAGTAAAATCCTAGATCTGCGTCTGCAAAAATGACCATACATGCCACAGAAGAAAGGTAAAGAACTTAAATAAGCATAATTTTCAAAAGGATTGCTTGACAAGCTTCAATTTTCAATTCTATTTACCACATTCCCTCTAAATAATCTTAATTTGATGTTTTCCAATTTACAAGCAATCATAATAACAAACACCAGTTCAAGTTATTCAGCAAACAAACAAGCTATAGAACTTAAGCTCAAACCTCATAATTCATAATCATAATTCATAAAATAAATGAGTATGAACATAATAGAAGCACTCACCACCAAAGCGAGAAACAGCAAACTGCAAAAGGCAAAAAACACAGAGATCAGTGTAAGTCGATCGCTATAATGCTATATATACCACAAAGAACTCCAAAGTCGAGCCCAAGAAAAGGAAAATTCAAGTGAACGGAGACTATACAAAGAGGATCAGACTGAGTGGCACGCATGAGATCAGTGTGCCAGTGATTCGGATAGTTCTGACGTAACTTCATCTTCTCCATTTGATCCGCCATTTTTCCGTACACTAAAACACGCACTGACTGTGAAAGACTTTTAAAGTACGTATATTTTCTCGACAAAATTGGAAAAAAAGAGAGGAAGAGGAATGTTCTATGGAGTCAGAGGAGAAATTATTGAGTACTATTATACATGTGGAGCGATACAGATATTTCCGATGTCCATTGTACACGTGTAATTTTCTGATTGGTGACTCTGGACGCTCGCATTTTCTGCTGTATTTAATGTACACCTACCGCATTCCAATTTCCACTGCAACTTGTTTAGCTACTTTTATTAATTTAATTTTCTTCCTCTTTAATCAATTTAAAAAAGAATGTTTCCCTGCAGTACTATATATTTAATAAGATTTTACTTCAATATTTTAATATACTCTTTATATTTTAGTCTAAGTGTTTTATTTTTTTTTAGTCGTTTTTTCAAGAAGAATGTCTCTTTCTATACTTGATAACTGTTTAATCCTAACATTTTATATGGCTTGTTCAAAATCACAAGATCCAATAGGATATTTTGGTATATTATACATTAATTTGAGATCACTAGATTCAACAGTATTCTTTATTTCTTAAAATACGCGTTTAGTCAAACCAAGACACTTAAATTAAAGGAATTTTTACATTCCTATACACTATTTGAAATTTCATTACCCTCTCTACTCAAGTTTCAATTTAATTACATAGGCATATATAATTTACCAATTATATACATTTTAGAAATTTAATGAAAATCAATTAACTCCTATAATCTCTCTAACGTACATATCTCACTCCCCCCATGTTTCTCTCTCCATACCCCCCACGATTATGTACTCTCTCCCTCCATTAACGCTCTTTTCCATTTTTCTTCAAAAATTCTTTATAATCTCTCTCAATCTTTCTGAATTCTCGCTCTAAATCCTACGAAAATAGTAGCAGCTTAAATTTTTGCTTCCCTTACAATGAAGAAGAAAGGAGTTTCGAAGAAGACAGGGATGCTGGTAAAGCTTCGACATCTACTAAATCAGTAAAGCGGAAGGACGAAGAAATTGCTCGTGATGATGATTTCGTCGAAGAAGAAGTTATCCCGAAACCTACAAAAAAAATTAAAGTTTCTCCTGCTGTCAAACCTTCAAAAAAGAAGAAGATTCAAAAATCAACTAAAACTATACCCAAACAGTCATTGGAGAAGGTAAAATTTTAGTAGTTTTTTTTTTTAAGTTACAAAACATGTTCTCATTCTCATGACTATATATACTTTTTGTCTTTTTGTATTTGTAGAAATTTTGTCTACATTGTGTATATTTGTTGTTGGTTATCAACTTTTCTATATTTCCCTGAAAATTATAGATTTCTTGTATATTATTTGAAATCATTTTATTAGGGAATGTACTACATGATTTAGTTAGTTTTATTGGTTATTATTTGCTCTATTTTGTAGATGTTAATTTTATTTTCTGTAAAGAAATTGTATATATTATGTCTAGTTGTTACTTCCAATTTCTTGTTCTAAACATAATTTTATCAGTGCATTTGTAGCTTCAATGTAGTCAGTTGTTATATATGTTTACTAATTGTGTAACTTACTTGTATGCAATGTATTAATGCCTTTCTGAATGTAGCTAAATTGTAGTAGAATTGTATTTATTTTGTTTTTTGGTCTTCAAACAACTTTTATTAACTTACTGTTTCTTTTGGTGCATAATCGAACATTTATAGCCTATTATTCGAAATCATGCTATTAGGGGATGTACTACTTGATTTAGTTGGTTTTATTGGTTATTAGTTGCTCTATTTGTAAATGTTAGTTTCATTTTCTGTAAACAAATTGTATATATTATGTCTTGTTGCTACTTTCTAATTTCTTACTCTTAACATAATTTTTAGCTTCAATGTAGTTAGTTGTTATATATGTTTACTAATTTTGCAACTCACTCGTATGCAATGTATTAATGTCTTTCTGAATGTAGCTAAATTGTAGTACAATTGTATTTATTTTAATTTTTGGTCTTCAAAAAAGTTTTATTAACTTACTGTTTCTTGTGGTGCAGAATCGAACATTTTTTGCACCACATGATGTTGATTTATGGCATCACTAGGTTCCAGACATTATTCGACCCTGATGTTCCTGCCCAAATCAAGGTGTTATTGTCTGAAAATGGGTTAAAGTTGTTTAAGATGATATGTTTCGGGCATTTTCTTTCCTTACCCAAAATATGTATCCAAAATCAAAAAATTCACCTTCTCATGAAGTATGAATTGAACGCATCCGGTTCTGGTTTTTTTACTACACAGATAAAAGGTGAGAGGCTGAACTTTGGGTTGAGGGAGCTTGCCCTTATCACTGGCCTTACATGTTTTACAGAAGTAACGAACTTTGGTTACACAACTAATATGAAAGTAAAACGATGAGGAGCTATTTTCCGAACAAGGAAAAAGCTGAGAAGTCATACTTGAAACAAATTGTAACCAGTCGTAGTTGGGTAAATGGTGAGGATGCAGTCAAGCTGTGTATTCTCTATCTGGTAGAATTATTCCTCTATCCCTCAGAGAAAGATAATGGTTTGATAGACCATTTTAGATTCTACTTGGTGGACTCGGGGCAGTATGCGAATTTCGCATGGGGTATCTAAGCTTATACACAATTGCTTCAGTCCGTTAGGCACAAGCTTAACCCTTATGTACATTTTATCTCATTCGAGGTTTTGCACTCGCTATGCAAATATGGTTGTATGAGTGTTGCTCTACAATCAACACTGATATAGCTACAAGGGTTGGTAATTCGATCCCCTGCATACTTAACTAGACAGCTAGTAAAGGACAAGATATAGATATATGCATTGGAAGATAGAATGATCAAACCATCATGGATCAAGGTAAATGTTTTTCACTTCTTGACAGACAATTTAATACAAGTTATCTACAGATTTTATACATAATATGACTAGGTCCCTCACATTTTCTTTTTCACTCAGTTCACCTACATGCTTGAAGCCCCATAAGAGCTTTCAAGAATGACTTTGCCAGACAAAGTTGAATACATCCTTGAAGAAGCTAAAACAAAGGCCGAGCATCCGACAGATGCTCCATCTCCATCTGGACATAAGCAGGCAAGGGAATAGATGACAAGAAAGATATTGTGAAATAATTAAAAAAATTAAGAAAGATGTTGATAAGGTAACCTCTTAAGATAATCCTAGTTGGTTTCTTTAATTTATGTTATGCAAATTATTTCTTTAACTCTTTCTATTTTAATACGTAGGCCAGTTCAGACCTTGGAACCTTCAAGAAAGAGGTATACCTAATTCTTGATTTTTACTCATCTTTTTATATATATATATATGTGTGTGTGTGTGTGTGTGTGTGTGTGTGTGTGTGTGTGTGTGTAAGCCCTTAATTATCAGTAACATTATAATAATTTTTTGTTCTTTAGGTTTTGCAAGAACTAGGTAGCATTCGGCTGCTACTCAATGATTCCATCAAGTCTGTGTTACAGGCAATAAAAAGTCAACAGGATATGAACATTGATGCTAAGGTTTCATTTGAAATACATTCATTTTGGACAATAATTTTTACCATGTTTATGTTTATAATAGCATTCATAAAGTACATAGCCTAACAAAGTTCTAATGCAGTTTATTGGTAGTTCTACGAAAAATGATGAGCATTACAAAGAAAAGAACAAACAACAGAATTCGGCCAGTAATGCTAAACCAGTATTGGCCAGCAACAGTAAAACAGGTAACAATTTTAACACAATTTGATGACAAATAATCTACATTATATTTATATTATATCTATATTATATCTACATATAGCCTAAATTACCAACAAATAATCTACATTATATTTTTAATTGTTCTTTTAGATACATGGCACATGTCTGACATTCAAAATGAGGAGAATGTTCCTGTAGGTGTTGACTTATCTTCCCAATTTCAAGGGGCATTGGAGGAAGAAACTGCAGGTATGATTTAGTACATTTTATCTATATATTTCACAATACATATTACATCTGAGCTACAGGACAACATTTAAACAAATTAACTACAATTAAACTATAATTTATCTACAGTGTTGTTTCTGTTTATTACAAATGATCTACAATTTTATTAAGTTGTACACATTTATTGTAACAGAGAAGGAAACAATGCATGTGGACTTTCCAAAACAGGATGCAAAACTTGGCATACAAGAAGAGCATTTAAATGAGAAGAAGGAGACTATGCCTTTGCAATGTCCCATTCAACAAGCAAATATTATACAACAAGGAGACGATTGCAATGAAGATTCATTGGTATTATATGTTACAATATAATTGTAGTAAAAAAACAACAACTTTCATTTAAGTTTTAGTTTTCCCAAAAGAACTAATGCAACTAACATACAATGTTGTTCTTTTGTTTTAAATTTTGTAGGTGAACCAGCCGACTACATCAATGTAGGTGATTCGGACAATGACTCCAGGTCGGGAAAAATGGCGGTAAGACTTGATGATTTTGAGCTTTCAGAGAACTTCTCATAGATTGTTAAGTTCGGAGAGGTAAATGAAGATGAAACAACCCCTGCGCATCAGGGAAGAATAAAAGTTCTTGAAAAGCATACTAGATCCCCCTTTCTCCTTTATTTCAATTCTGGGGGAAGCACTTCTGTTGGACTTCATCCTATTTTCAACACCAAGCATCCATTTACTGGGATTATTGGCGACGATGTTGATCCTGACTTGTTGGAAGAATTCAATAAGTGGTTATATTTAGTTACCGACACGGTTTCAAAAAGGTTAGATTATACAATTTTTCATATTATCGAGTGCATACAATTTATAGATTTCAAACTGAAACTACATAATAATTGTACTTGCTATGTCTTTAAATAGGAAGGTGCCTTATACTTTAAAAGATAACCAGCTCAACCTGTGGTTTGATCTTGGAGTGGAGAAAGTTCATAAAAAGGACTGGTTTTATACTTTGGCACATCCCCGACAAATACTCAACAACATGGTACACACATACCCTGGCAGAATTTAATGATTAGCTGTAGTATTCTGTTATTTTAGAAATATGTAAATTTTTTGTTTGAAAATTATAGTTAAATTATATGAAGCATTGAGAAATAATGAAATCGTTTATTTTTTTTTTTGCAGCACATTGATGTTATTTTATACTATTTGAGGAAGAGGGAAAAGTATGGTCCTGAAAATAAAACACGGTTTATAACCACTGACTATATATTCAAGACTAGAATTGAATAAATTTATGAGAGGTACATTAATGCTCCTGCTGATAAGAAGCTTGATGTTGTTAAACCCTAGGATGTCGTAGAAGAATATATATTGGGGTACCGATTACTTGCAAATATTGCATGGGACAAAGTTAATTTTGTGATTATGCCCATAAACATTATGGAAAATTTTCATTAGTTGTTGGCTGTGTTTGACATCACCGACAGGGTTCTATATGTTTATGATTCTATGGTCTTTTCACGAAATCTCAAACTTGTTGAATCTGTTGTCGACAAGTTTGCTATTACGCTCCCCCTCTACTTGTCATGCACCGGTTTCTATGGCAATCGTCCAGACATCAACTACAAGAACACAAAGGCATGCATTGAAAAAGGTGTTACTGACCCTCTTGACATCCAGTGGTTGGTCGGTGAGATACCCCAGCAAAATGAAAGATCAATGTATGTGCTGCTTTCCTTCTATCTATTTAACTAATTTGTATTTTACATTGAAAGCTAAAACTTTTTCCCTATTATTTTTTGCAGTGACTGTGGTGTATACTGTTGAATTGTCCCACATCGGTGGGATTTGAGGTCTTTGGTCTCCTTATATGGTCTTGGACAATCCTCATCTCATAAGCTAACTTTTGGGGTTGAGTTAGGCCCAAGGTCCATTAATCATGGTATCAGAGCCAGGCCCATCCCAATTATTATTACCGATGTTGGGCCCCTATTTATGTAGTCCACGCTCCAGAGTGCAGACCTGGGCGTGAGGGGGTGTGTTGAATTGTCCCACATCGGTGGGATTTGAAGTCTTTGGTCTCCTTATATGGTCTTGGACAATCCTCATCTCATAAGCTAGCTTTTGGGGTTGAGTTAGGCCCAAGGTCCATTTATCATATACGTGGCAGTATTTGCAGAATATGTCAGCATTAGAGAGTTATCGATTTCAAAGGAAGACCTTTCTGATATTGATAAACACCGTCGATGCTATGGAGCGATCCTTTGGGATTATGCTAGGAAAAAGCAAGAGCTTGGTGCAATTAGTGAAAGTGAAGTGACAGGTAGATTAGCAAGAAGAAAAGGTGCACCAGCTGTGAACGAAAGAACACAAGTCCGGAAAACGAAGAATTAGTTGCCCTTTCAGTAGAAAAATTATAGTTAAAGTGTTTAGATGTAGCTAGTTTGTAATAAAGTTATAGACAAATTGTTTATTAAGAAGGAGTCAGCTGCAATTTATTTGTAGCAGATTTGTGCTACAGTTGTTTTACCTTTTGTTTTGTTATTTTATCCAGAATTCTACTATATAGAATAGAAAATATCTGTGGCTTTTTTTTGGTTGAAAGTTGTTAGTACTTGATCTTGATATTGGTATTATATAATTTCTTTACAGCATAACTAAATTATTTCTACAACTACTATACAAAAATACATAATTTATTTAATTTAGCAGTGTTATTAGGAAATGCTGAAAGTAATAAATAAACCCAATATTTGAACAAAACAACTAAAAACCAATTGCATTAAGAGTTGAAATATGTTTAGCAAACATTCATTATATGAGACAATCTTTATTCAAATTAGGAACACGATTACACCACAACTATAATCTCCAGAACAGAACAAATACAATTTCATATGTCTTAAAGGACAGATTATCATCAACAGTACTAGTAAAAAAAAAACTTTAAATTGTATCAATATTTATTTCCTTTTGGGAGCATTCCTACAAGATCTTTTGTTATGCCCTTCTAGTCCCCAGTTGCCACATGAAACCTTGTAATTTTTTGCATTTACTTCATCATATGGTTTGTATCTTTGTTTTTGATGTCTCCCTAGCTGCCTTTTCCTGGTAGATGGCTTTACAAGTTCTTCAGCTATATGTTGTGGCACATTCCATATGCTTTTGTCAGGCAGCGGGTCTACTGATATTTCATAAGTCTGCAGAAGGCTCTCCTTCGTGTAATAAGGAGAACAATAGTTTCCATAAGACTCGTTCCTGTGCCTCAAAATCGCCAAAGCATGTGCACAAGAAAGTTCATCAAGCTGGAATTGTCCACAACTGCATCTCTTGTTTTGAAGGCAAACAATGAAGCGCTTCGCACCATCTATCACAATATGGATGTAATTTGTTGAAGCCCTCGCCTATAATTTCATTACAAACACACAACAAATTGTCAGGAACATATACAAAATAAAATAACTACAATTATACAACAATATTTCTGCAATTAACAGTATATATTTATTTTGATGGAATCAATGATCTGATGTTATTGGCTATAGCTTACTCTCATCTTCTGCCATAATGTCCTGTTGTCCTCCAACCTTTTGTTGTATTTTTTCCCAAGGTATGTGAATGTATCCCTTGCATTCAATAATTTTTCATTAGTCGAACGTTCAAGAAGAGTACTCATGTACTCTAATAGATCTACTACGGGCATCTCTTGCATCTTTGGTTATCGCATTCAATGACTCTGCAATGTAGGTTTGCGTTGTATGTGTTTGGCATCACCATGCTGCCAACTACCATGGTAGTAGGTTTGCATTGTATGTGTTTTGTCCATCAAAGAGCATGCATGTAAGCTGTTGAATTTTTGAACCTTGAACAATGCTGATTCATTTATGCTGGTAGACTTGAAGTGTCATGTACAATTGTCCTCGATACATACGCGGCAGTAGCTATAGAATAAAAAAAATTCAAAAAATATTATGCAAATTGTAGCTATAATACGAGACTGTTTATGCACAAAAACTTATCTTAAACAATTTATATACAATTTATATACAAACAAACTACAACTTATACACAATATGAATTTGACAAATAAAATATTCCTACCTTCTTGCACTAGATCTTTTTACCCTAAATTGAAACTTATTCATGACAGAATAGTGCTTCATTGCACTGACAATTATTTGCTTGTCTTGGTAAACTAGGCCTACTTCAATTACATATGACGCAAGTTATGTTATGATGATACTTTCATATTCCACAATTGCCAGAGATGTTTACATATCAATCAACTTCATTGTTCCTGATACTTCTCCAATTATGTTACAATTGCTTGACAATTGTACCGCGTTAGTATTACGACAATCAGAAGAACCCGCAGTCAATTAAAAGTATAGCAATTCAGACCTCTGTATATTCATGTGTTCAGTATTTGACATAATGCTTGTACAGACATAACAGTTGAACCACATTTGTTATGTAGTAAATTTGTAGATAATTTGTAGTAAAATTGTAAAACAGTTGAAATTGAAAAAACATCTACACTGGAAAAGTAGAGCAAACCTGCAATTGAGCTCGCATTCGACATATTGCATTCCAAATTGAAATCACGCACTGTTATACACAGCGAATACATTCCTAAGTTTTTGTTTTCCTTTTTCATCTCCATATACACTCGAACTCCCATATCGCTCCGAATTTTCATTGGAGGAAAACGTTCATCGACACTATATTTTATTTTGATGATTTTTGCGGAGGTATTTATCATTAGATGCTCTACAATGCGAAATTCAATTGACTATAATTTGAATCGTCATTGACTATAATTCCGTCAACATCAAAATTTTTGTATCTCTCAACGCTATCCCACCGACTATTGAGCTGAAGCATAATTGGTAATTTTGACATTATGTCGCGAAATTCAATTCAATTGTAGCTAATTGTTTACAATTGTTTTGTTCAAAACCTTTTTTTATGGAAAACCAGAGGAAACCAAAGAAAACCAAAGAAAACCAGAGAATAGAAGGATACTACAGATATATTGCCTTGATTATGGTGCGATGATAACCAGTGAAAATCTACGTAATAGAATGATTCTACAAATATGTTGCCTTAATTATGGTGCGATAATTGCATCAGTAAATCTCAAAATCTCGCATCCAATTAAGGAAAACTATCGCAAAAAGAATTCTAGTTTAAACAAATATATATATTTTATAACTAAATCATATTTAGATCGGGTAAATTCAAAAACATGAATATTTTTCATAGTAAAATTTCAAATAGCGTATAGGAACGAAAAAATTCCTAAATTAAATGAAAAAGGACCATGGTGAAATCCATATAGGTAAATCCACAACGTGAGCATATCGCCTTTAGCAAGGGAAAAGAGAAAAGGCCAAAAAATAAAAGGAAAAGTACAAAGAGATATCAAAGAATCTATTACAAAATGCCTTGAGTTCAGAGATCAAGATTCTTAAGGAGTGAAGTAGATTCTCGAATTCCAAGCATGACATATTTCGCAAACGATATATTCAAAGGTCAAGTTTGCTGAGAACTCAGCCAAATTTCAGATTTGCGGTAGGTTCGAATCCGCAATGCCCGTCTAATTCACACATTACGTTGCACTTTTACTACTAACTATGTGTTCAATTTCATATCTCTGGAAAGAGTGCAAAGAAGGTGAATCACTTTCTGAGACTTCTTGTATACACGAGACCAATAGTTATTTTTTTTTAAAAAGAATAGAAAAGCAAAAGCAGGTCGCAGTTGAAAGGCGAGACCTACAGGAAAATATGTTTTACACTAGTCGTGAATGAAGAGGTTTTGAGTTAGAGGGTCTTATTTTTGTTTTTTTT
>MCJB01011222.1:142165-210851 GCA_002018475.1 Nicotiana obtusifolia | reverse complement strand
GGGGGGGGGGGGGGGGCGTTTCCTTTTATATGTCGAATCCATCCGAATAACAAGCGAGCTCTTTACTCTCGATCTCAAATTAAAGAATGATAGTTATACATAGGAATATATATCAAGATTTCTAGGAAGCTCGCAATGGCCAGCCCATCCTGTTCCAACCACTGCTACTCTCTTCTTCTATGGTTCTGATTCATTCTCTTTAACTGCTTCTTCAATTCTGCATATGCCATTACATCTCCCGTACTGTAACAAGTAACAATCAACAGAGAAGTATAGGAAGCAAAATTCTCAACAAAATATGATAGAAAAAGATCAGTCTCTAAAAGAACCACAATATTCATTCACTAAACGTCAATTCTTTAAGTGAGTCCTAGCCCAGATTGTAATTTAGTAGATCAGAAGTTCAGAACTGATAATAAGAGCATTATCCTGTTGTGAATTCTATAAACATAAATCGCCTCATATTAACAACTGCTTAAATGAAATCTCATTATTTGTCGTCATTTGTCAAGCAAGGCTAAACTCTACTTCCATTTTTGAATCCATCAGGACACAATTTCCTTTTGTAAAGCATCCGTTTTATTTGAGCTATAATCCACAAAATTTGATATAAAAAAATCTCCAAGAGTTAACATTATTTTAATACAACTTTACACCTATCAGGCCAACATTTGTAGTCTTAGCAACATATGATTCGTTCAACTTTCTTTTTTAAATCATAATGAATTTCGGAATGGACATAGACACAGCTAAACAAAAAAGGCCTACCAACTGAATAACATTTCTACACAGTTAGTCAAATCCACATTAAGATTCAAAAGATGTCTTCTTTTGTTCTAGAAGAAAAATTGTCAAAACGCTCAACTACCTTGTTAGTTGTCTATTTATTTGATACTTGACGTGAAAGGAACAGTTCTTTTCCCATCTTTAACTTCTTCAGGCTTGTGCATAGAGGGCCTTCCAACTTGTATTACAAACTTCAAGGCAAGGTGAAAAATGAGGACATATATGTTCAAGTGTCAAGAACTTCAGAAGTTCTCCTTTATTACAAAAGCAAGAACCCAAACGGATGAGAGGGGAAAAAATGGAAATCAAAATAAGCATCAATAATGCACATTGACAGAATTCACACCTTACTGCAGAAAATGGTATTAGAAAAAGAACAAGACGTGATAAATCAGCAAGCAAAACAAAAGTCACAAAATTTGGAATGAAAACAAAGAGATGAAACAAAGTAAAGAATAGGAAGAGTGGCTACAGAGAGCTCTGCTGAGATATGTGTAATCCCTCATCTTCTTACTGTCAATTCTAAAGTGAATAGGCTCTAATTGGGTTGTCTGAAAAGAGTATAAGACTGACAAAAAATTCAGAATTTGTTGATGCAATTTTTAGGATTGTAAAATAATCTGAAACCTCTCGGACATTCCTTATCAATTTTATACTTATCTGATAAGGTAATGTAAATTCAAAAGTAGCTAACTTTAAGAGACAAAAACTGAAGAAGTCTAATGTGTATGGAGCCTACGAATGAAGAGCATTTCCCAATCATATAAATCAACCATCTAAGCCACATCACATATACTTGAACACAGGAAAATTTCAAATGACAACTAATTGCAAGTGACAGTATCAGTTTCTAATAATACTGTCAAGTAAATTTAGTACAACTGGATAATACACACACATTCGCTCGGAAACATAGACCAAGTAGTTCTATCAAGTAAATACAGTACATAACTTGCAGAATAATATATATAACAGTATATAAAGTTAGAACAGCTAGCATATAGTATTTCCTTTGACACAAATTATCAAACAACAATTATACAGGTTCCCCCAAAGTTCAATTAAGAAAAAAGCAAGTGTGGGAAGCTTACAGTAACGAATTTTAGTCGTCCTTATCGTCAGGTTCCTCAAGCTTTTGACCAAAGCCTTTAGGTCCAGCTCTAGCTGATCTAGCTACAATTTTGCCCTTGCGACCACTACTCTTCTTTTTCTTAGCTGCCTCTTCTTTCTCAAACTTCTCTTTCTCCCTTTTCTGCAAGAAATCTGTAACCGCTATGTAGATTACCTGTATCAACACAAAGAAAATGCACAATTAACAACAACGTCCATAATTTCAGCTCTATTAAAAAAAAAGAAACTTAAATAAACTACCCCAATAGTGAGAATGGATAAGCCAACGAAAGCAACGAAAAGAAGAGCTGATATGATGGTTGACACTCCATCATCGCTGGTGGAAGAAACAATTTGCTCGGTAGTTTCAGCTGTAGAAACTATTTGCTCTGTGGTTTCAGCTGGGTTTGCTTCTGATAGCAAGAAGTTTCCCGAAATAGCGGAAATTTTCCAACAACTTCGGACATTGGTTTTGGAGGAAATTAATGGTAGATTGTGAATCTTGTGGGGGTGGAACTTTCTAAGTTGTGAAATTTGAAAGACATTTTTGGAAAAGAAAAGAGATGCTTTAGGCTTAGCAAGCAAGGAGAGAGATAAGGATGTAGCAGTAGCGGCCATGTCTGTCTCTCATCCCAAAATACTTCATTCATTCTTGATATGCATACAATCTACTGGGCGTTTATTGTAAAATTCCCAAAAAAATAAAAAATAAAATTGAAATAGTATTTGAAAATTAGAGTTGCTTTTGGGGTGAATATAGCTTTTGGTTATTTTTAAATATTTGTTAGCGATTTGAGTGAAAATTTTAAAAAATATCTTTTTGGATAAATTTTCGAAAATTATAAAATTTATTTTTAAGTGAAAATTAAAAAATTTTATGGCCAAACACATATTTCGAAAAAAATAAAAAAATTCTTATGTCCAAACGGGCTCCTAATGTGTGGACCGGGTACATAATGATTTTTTTAAAACATATTTTTTTCTTCTATTTTCTTTTACTCAAATTAGAGAAACATATAGAAATTGTAATTTAAAATAAGTCATAAAACTTTGTATGATTATAAATTATTTCCGATGAGAATTTTAAAGTCAATTATTTTTAATATAAAAATATAATTTTTTTTTGAACAGACTGGAAAAAAAATATCATATGTATTGGCACATAAAAATAATTTTTGGCGGTGAATATAATGTACATATATTTGTAACTACAATTATAAAGGAGTTAAATTTAGTTAAAGATAAAAACTTCACAGATTTCTTAAATTTGCAAACATATGAGAACATGCTCAATTCGCTGTTGCCAGAAAATTACAAGTACACAAGTTTTCTATTTTTCTCAAACTTGTTCTTTCTCAGCTTATACTTTCATACTGGAAGTTATTATTACTCCATTATATCTCGTATTCATATTTAAAAGGAAAAAAAATTAATGTATATTACGAGATCAGCAAAAGTTATAACTACAATCCATGCAAATTAATGATATAACTAACTTTATTTGAATTTTTAAATATAAATTAATGCTATTTCCCATAATTGGAGTATCAATTTGTTAAGAATACTAAATTCACACAACAAAAAAAGAAACTAAACTTTCATTTTCAGACATAATTAATAATTAATTGAGATTACTTTTCTTCTCCAACTTTGTCCCATCATCTTTTTCCCACTAGCGTGTTTATTACACCATCCTATGACTCGTCGACCTCCACGAGGCGCGTGAACTTACTCATATCCTTCTTGCCAAGGAAATGGTGGCGTGTTTATTTGACGTAATAATACAGAGTATTATTTTTAGTCCGATTTCAATTAAACACTAGTCAACCCACAAATCTAACAACATACTCCAAAAATTCACCACACACTAATTTAATACTACTTATTTATTTTGTACTACAATTTATTTATTATATACCCAAAAATTCTGATTCACTGAACTCCATTATAAAAATCTGATCTTTTTTCTTTCCTAATGTATATTTATAGGAGAATGATTCAATTAAAACATTCTCATTCTTTGTACTAATAATAATCTTAAGAATAATCAGTTTCTTAAAGGGGGAAAACAAACATGTTTATGATTCTGGGTCATTCTTATTCGAATCTTTGTCTAGTAGTATTTGTAGTAGTGTTTACAGCTACTTGTTTTAGTTCACGAGTGGAAGGTGGGGATGATGATGGTCGGCACAACAGTGTCACTCTTTCTAGTTTCACATATGCAACAACTCTGCTCAAACCTTATGAATGGCGATACATTAGTGGTAATTTATTGCATCACTTGATTAAAGTTTATTTTTCTCCCTCTTCCCCTGAGGGATTTTGCTTCTTTCTTCTTTTTTCTTTTTTCGTTTTTGGAGGGTGGGGGTGTTTAATGGGGCAGGGGAGGGATTGTGGTAGGTGATTTGAAGTTTCATTTTGACGAATTTGCAATACTGGGTTTTGATTCTTTTAGTGTTCTTGACATCTTACCATGATATTTAAGCCTTATTTGGGTGGTTTTCTGAACTTGCTGCTATTTCTTGTATTCATCGATACAAGAATAGATGAATGCAGCGACACATGTACGAGAGCAATATTCCGAGTTGTTTGTTCTGATTTTGTTCTTGTTGTGTCGTTGTTGTAACTGATTGATGGTCTCTGGATAATTTGTTTCACTGACGTATAAGTTGCTTTGATGTGATGCTTTTTCTGATTCAACAATCTGGTCATGCTTATCTTTCCTGTTAATATCTCCTTAGTCATGAGCTGCTTGCTTTTTTATTCAGCGGTTGGGGGTTTAGCTTGGTCTTTGCCTTGAGTGCTTTCTAATGTTTAACTATGAACATTTTATCTATCTTGGTTGTGTTTGTGAAGAGAATATCAGTATTGACATCTATGTAGATATTTGAGAAATGTTGTTTTTTACAGGCATATTAGTGCTTTCTTATTTTGTTAGCCTCTCAGTGTTTCAAATCTTTCCTAGCTGGATTTCCTCAGTTGATGGCTATCTTTTGATAAGTCACTTCGTCCAGTTCTGATTGCATCACAGATAATTGTGGGAGGAAGTGTTAAGTACAAATTAACATGTGTAGCAAGGGTTTCTTTCTATTTTCATTAATGGCTTACTGGTTTTGGTTTCCATGCCCTTCTGCAGTGGACTTACCACCATGGTTCTCTTCAGTGACTATTGATTTGGAATCCAATGTTGGCCTTGTAAGTTCACGGCCAATACTTTTGTCATTGAAGTTTTGCTTATAACTTTACAACTTTGTAAACTCTTCTTGTTTGTGCTAAATATAGGATAATGTAATTTGCTCCTTTTGTGCACTACAATTTTCTCCCTTTACTTCCTTGATATTTGTATTTAAGAATTTTTCCCTCCTGACCATACCATGCTTTTAATCCCAATTTTTATCCTTTTACAATCTTTAATTCCTGAATCTAACTGCAAGCAGGACCTGAAAAGAATAGGAAAAGCAAGTACTTTGCCGATGATCTGCTTCCGAGAAGGAAGTCCACCCCTTCCAGATGTTTATAACTCTTCTCTTACAGGTTTAGGTGTGATCTTTTAACTGACCCTTCTCATTTGACATACCAAATTATGTGGTTGTGATGATTTTGTAGCGGATATAACCGCAAACTAGTAATCTTATTTTTTTCTCTGTAGTGATAGATCATATCTCGAATAGTTCCTTTGGAGGGTCACAAGACCTTCAAATTGTTGAGAAGTGCTATCCCATGCAGAAAAATATATTCTTGAAGTTGACAAATGAGCAGGTTTATTCTTTTCTAATATTATTGGTGTAGTTTATTATTTGTGTTATACTTGCTTTTATCATTTGACAGATAAAATTCTCTTCAATGGTGGTCTTATGCATGTTTACTTGGGTTTGAATAAGCTTTTTCACAGATTTATCCAGGAATATGGTATTTTGGTCTATTTAACGGCATCGGCCCTATAAGGACACAGTCAAAAATGGTACTTGCTCTAACTTATTTATATTCCCTGTTTTAGCCAGAATCCTTTTGCGCATCTTTCTTATGGACACAAGTATTCGAGTTTTCAACATATGATCAAGTAGGCATTTTTTCTTTGTTTGAATACTCTTCTGATATATCTGAAAATTTTCTCTGGGCGTCTCTATGTGATCAATTAATACTCTGTATTTGTAAATTTTCTGTAAAAATGAAGAGTTAGGCTATTTCTCTCCTATTTACTACGTCGGCCAAGAATCAAATTATCACTATTTTTATTCCTTTTTCTACTTCGCCAGAGGGGAAGTAAAAGATGAAAGGTCTACTACTCGTCTTGTTTGGCTATATATTAAAGGATAGGTTGAATTGATAAAGGAGAGTTAACATGATATATCTCGTTTGGGATTATATGAAACTGGTGAAAAAGATTTCCTGGTGGAAGAAAATATGGAAATGGTAGAGGTGAGGACGTTGTAGTTTATATTGCTAATAAAGGAGCCACAGCTGCTATGTTAAAAACGGGCTAAGCGATCTGCCATATCTGTGAAATGTAAAAATACATGGGTAAGGAAGAGTTCCGCCCGAGAGAGAATCCTTTGTTCTTTCCCTTTGGGCTGGTCATGGGTGAGGAGGGTTTGACACATATTTGAAAATTGTTTGCTTAAAAAGGAGCAGCTGTGTTTTAAGTTCGCTGTGCTGTTCACTTGTATGATGAAGATTATTGTTCCTTCATCATAACAATGAGAAATACTATTCTAGCCATAAACCTGGAGGTTCTAGATCTCATACTATTGTCCCTTGGAGCCTAGCTTACCACTACGAAAGAAGAACCATTGAAGTCCTAATACCCATCGTTTCAGTGGTGTAATATCTTAGCTAGCTAATTTCCATTCATTGATTTCTTTTTGCAGATTAATCGAGGACATTCTTACTCATTTAGTGGTAATATAACTGTGGAAGGGTGTACAAATTCAGCTGTGTTGGGCAAATTCTGCAACCAAACAATTAGTTTACTCTCATGTTTGGACACCTATATATCTTCTGAAAGTGGAATAGGTAGTCGATCTTACAACACAACTGCAGAGAACGTGATGCCCTGTGGAGGTACCGAGGAGAGCTGTCTTGACGTTGCTGGGTCAAAAGTCTACTCCTTAGATGTAGTGAGTATCGCGGAGGAACTAATAATCACAGCATTAAATATCACGTTCACTCAATCACAGCGGTCTAATGGAACCATCAGCGGCACTGGAATTTCCCTTATGTGCTATGTTCGGCACGGGGCTATACCGCTGCCACAAGTGTATGATTATTCTGCTGATATAAACAGATCCCCGTTGGTCATACCTTTACCTAGACTTGGTCGTTGGTATATTAAAATTCAGCAAGCAAACTTGTCAGAAAGCATGGTGGTAATCCAAGAAATGAACACTACAATATGTTATTCATTGGAATGGCAAGTACTTCGGTGTCCTGCAGATAATGCTGGATTGAACTGTACATCAGCGAAATACACACTTCAGGTGGACTTTTAATGAGCTTGGGCTGCTTCCATCTTTCTCAAATCTTTTCATTAATTCCATATACTTGTTTACTTGCACATTAATATTGAACATTATGCATTGTTTTTTTGATAAGGAATATTGAAAATTATGCATGGTCATGTGTCATGTTCGTTATGGTTTTGGATAGCTGAGTTTCCTGCTTAATAAAAGAAAATGATATGCTAGATGTACAGTTCGCATTTTCTCTTCTAATGCAAACTGCACAGGTCAAAGATGACCTGATTATTTTTGTCAATCTTTCCATGTCTCTTTTTGTTTTTTTTTTTTTTAATTCTTGAAGTAGTAGCAGGAGTGCAGAACTGTCCATTGACAACCTCATAATGGTTCTGTGCAGACGTTTCTGAGGAAAAACCCATCTGTCGCTTTTGAATCCTATTATCTACCGATCAATGGAGAAGTTTCCTCAGACTCTGCTAATTTCCCTTTGGGACCTCTTTTGAGTAATTCCTCTGATGAGGATATGAGGGATTACGCTTGGACCTTTTTCCTTCTGGACATTCCCTATGCCGCTGCTGGCGGAAATATCCATGTCCGCCTTACATCAGATGCAAAGATAAGTGGGGAAATATATGCCAGATATGGTGGATTGCCGGCTCTTAGTAACTGGGATTACTTCTATGCAAACAGCACAAGCAACAGCAATGGTTCCATGTTTTTTAAGATATATGATGCAAGTGAGAAGTCCATCAGCTTTTATATCATTTATGCTAGAGGAGGAACGTGGAGTTTTGGGTTAAGGCACCCAATATCTCACAGGCATAGTTCGAGAGTTGAAACTATCATGTCTATCTCACTAGAGAGATGCCCACAAAAATGCTCTTCACATGGGACATGCCAGTCAGTGTTGGATGCAAGTGGTCTCACATTCTACAGGTTCGTATGTGATGACTTCTGAAGATTAAGCTATTGAGTCGTTATGTTCTCATGCAATCAAATCTGTCCTTTTCAGTTTCTGTGCTTGCGGTAGGCGCAATGGAGGCTTTGACTGCAGTATTGAACTTGTTTCTTCTTCAGGTAAAGCATTGTGTTTTTGTGACTTTCAGACTTGGCTCAGTGTCTTTTAGCCATTTTACGATAAGTGTTGCTATATCCTCTGCTGGTTGTGTATTTTTGAAAGTCTTAACTTAGCCCTTAAAATTGAACCTAGAACCAAGCATTCCAGGTTAGACTAACCGGCTACTGTCTTGCACAATCGGTACTATCTCAAGTAAACCTGTCAATTGATTCAACATATGATAATTTGAGGAGTAACCTTTGTACTCAATATGCTTCATTTTTTTATATGCCACAATTATCTTTGCAGTGGTTTAGACAACTATCTCTTTGATTATGGATTTGTTAGTAATTTTTCTAAAATCTTTATCTTTTCAACTGTACTTAATAATACCTTCTGAATGTACGAATTTTGACTTATAAGAAATCGGTGAATCGATGTCCAAAATCAGCAAGTTTTGGACAAATTGACCCTTCACTCCAAGCGCGTCTTTCATCTGGAAACTGAGGAATAATAATAATAATAATAATCATGGCTTAATAATTATTCCCGTCACCCTTAAGGAGTAGAGATGGATGAATAACGGTAAACAGCTAGACAAGGCAACTATTGGACTCAGCCGGTCATTATTGTTGTTCTGAATGCTGATAGCATGTCCTGATCATGATTCAGTGTTAAACCATTTTATTGAAACACGTGTTTCAACATGCTCTCTGCTATTGCTAGTAAACTCTTGATTACTATTTGTTTGTTTATGGTTTTGCTAAAATTTCAACTCAGTAGTTTCTCATTCGTAACCATTTAATTATGCAATGGGTCGTTTAAAGGACAAGTGCTGAAAACTGATGTAGGGCACATGTGGCAATCAATTTCCCTTATTGCATCCAATGTTGCAGCTTTGCTCCCTGCTTACTGGGCCCTCCGTCATAAGGTAATACTCCCTCCGTTTCAATTTATGTGAACCTATTTTCTTTTTAATCTGTGCCAAAAAAATGACTCCTTTCCTTATTTGGAAACAATTTACCTTTATGCAATGATTTATAGCCACACAAAATATATGTACTACATTTTAAACCACAAGTTCAAAAGTCTTCTCTCTTTTTTAAAGCTCCGTGCTCAGTCAAATAGGTTCACATAAATTGAAAGGGAGTATTAGTTAATCCGACAACCTCCTAAGATTATTAATTTCTTCTAATTGATATTCAAGTGAAAGGGCTATAAAAATCAGGTATCCAGGGTTATATTTTCAGCAGACAAGCGGAAGAACTCGAGGAAGAGCTTTTCCTTGGATTCTTCGTATTCTATGTTTAAAAGGTGAAACTCTCCTTTCTTCTGCAGGCATTTGCTGAATGGGTTCTTTACACATCAAGTGGTATCTCAAGTGGCCTGTATCATGCATGTGATGTTGGCACTTGGTGTGCACTGACTTTCCATGTCTTACAGGTATCACTGTTATGGATTTTGATATGTTGCATTTTTGCATCTGGTGGCTAAGTAATCTAGGGATATCTTTTTTGTTAACTGGCGCCAGTTCATGGATTTTTGGCTATCTTTCATGGCTGTTGTTAGTACTTTTGTATACTTGGCTGCTATCGATGAAGTTTCAAAGAGGACCATTCACACTGTTGTTGCAATCTTGACAGCCCTCATGGCTGAAAGTGGACCGACCAGGTAAAGTTCAATTGAGGCTCTCTGTTTATCAGGAAAAAGAAAAAGAAAAAGTTTGGATGGGCTTCTAGTGATTGAACCGTGTGGATCAGCTTTAACCTGGTCGAACATTTTACAGGTCCTCAAACATTATTCTAGTCGTGGCCATTGGGACCGTGGGTCTGTTAATTGGGTTCTTCGTTGAATTCTTTACTCATCATAGGTGGATTTCCTTTTCAACAGAAATTTGTTTGAACATGCTCAACAGGTAGGTGGATTTCTTGTTCTGGAAAATGTAGACCTGTAATTTAAACAAAGCTGAAAAATGATATTTCATTTTTCATATATGATCAAACTCTTATTGGAAATTTTGGTTTTGCAAAACGTAGGACTTTATAGAATTACATTCAAAGGTCCCTTGCAGTAGAAATCAGTGACCACATGTTCATTTATAACTGATTTTCAACTAATTTTGTCAACAACTCAATACAGAATGTTGAGGCTGAACTTACGAACTTCTCTGAAAACTTTCCCCATAACCAAGCATATGATCCATGTTTATATTCCATAAGCCATACCTACACTTTTCAATTGTTAAGGAAGAAAAAAGAACAGCAGGGATTCTAACAATAAAAATATACGGATTACTTTATGATATTTTGTTTTAATCTCTACTATTTCGGTTAAGCATGAACTGAATGCAGATGGGAAACTGTAAAAGCATGGATTCATAATTTCATTCGGTCACTTCTAAAGCGCTTTCGGTGGGGCTTTTTACTTGCGGGATTCACTGCATTAGCAATGGCTGCTATTAGCTGGAGATTAGAAACAAGTCAAAATTACTGGATTTGGCACAGGTATGAATAGCTATAAAAAATTGTCCTTCTATGTCTCTCTCTATCCTCTTCCAGTCTTTCTCTGACATTTTAATGTGTCATTTCTGCAGCGTATGGCATGTTTCAATATATACTTCTTCATTTCTTTTCCTCTGTTCAAAAGCAGCAGCAGTAAACTGCGAGAACGAACAACCTCAAGCAGAAAATTATGAGTTGGCTCGTCAAAATTCTTTCAGTGGTAGTAATGAAAGAGATGGTAGATAGATCATACTAGAATCTACTTGAGCCCAAGCACATAACATATAGAGCTGCTTGATGCTGAAAACAGACAATGAACTGCACCATCGGGAGGACGCTTCTCCTATTAGGCAGGTGATTAGTGGATAAGGGGAACCAAATGTTTGTTAGTTGTTCTCAAATAGTTCTCTTTATTTTTCTTGAAGTTATCCTTTGGCTTAGGGTTGCTCAACCATTGGTGTTCTGTTTTATATAACATTGTTTATAGGAAGCAAAAGCAGGAAAGGTCCATTTTGTATAGTCAGGGAGGTTATAGCTTACAATAGGGAAAGTGAAAAAGAAAAGCAAAATTGGTGCAAGAGAAAGTCCAAGGTACACTAACTTTGTTTTATTCTTTCTCCGTCAAACGGTGGTGGAGATGCAAGTTAGACCCAACATGTTTAAATGTTGGTGAAGTCTGTAAACGCTGTTCCAATGTTATGCTCATAAAGTCCCTTATATGTACTGCTGCATGGCTCACTGCATCAATTGTTTGTACGTATATGCTCTCTATTACACTTTTAGAAGATGTTACATGGAATGAGGTTCCCAGTTTTAGCTTTTCCCTATTGGAGGAAAGGGAAGAAGTAAAGTTTCTGGTTCTTTCTTTATGTATTTACTTTTTGGTTATGATCTTAGACATCCATATGATAGCCTCAATCCAAAAGGGGGATAATATCAACTTTGGGTGTTGGGATCAATGTGCAACCTCATGGTTAACAATTCCATTTCCAATAGCACTGAGTCTCATAATTTCCTCTTAATTGTAATTGAAGGAGTTGTTGATTATGGTTAAGCCATGAAAAGTTTAGTATCAAAAGTATGAGGGGAAAAACATACATCCTCTGAATGGAAGTGTGAATCTTCTGAAATATACAGATCCTAGTGAAGGTACAGATAAGATCTGAGTTTCCTTCTCAAATAAATCTCTATAGACAAGAAGCCAACAGTATAGACAATTACCTTTCACAATTTTTGCAAATTTTTTTTGTGACATCAGGTGTAGGAGGCTATATCTGTCACGACCCGGATTTCCCACCCTCGGGCATCGTGATGGCGCCTACTAGTGAAAGCTAGGCAAGCCAGTCAATCGGACTAATTACCACGTTTCTATTTACGAATTCATTACATCACAAATGCATCAACTGAAAAGCAGTAATTCAACAAGCGAAATAAACACAAAGTTAATACTTTACACAACTATCGCCGATAAACTATTCACAACGGTCTACCCAAGATTTGGTGTCACAGTTTCACAGACTATTTAAGAGTACTACAAACAGGGTCTGAAGGATTTAACAAAAATGCTGTTTCTGGACTACATAGAAGAAACAGATACAAGAAATGGACAGGGGACTCCAAGATCCGCGAACGCCTGCAGAACTATCTTGGGTCGCCTGACGGTCAGAGGCTGGAAGCTTCCTACTGTTCGTGGCCTGCGGCGCTGAGATTTGCACAAAAGAGTGCAGAGTGTAGTATCAGCACAACCGACCCCATGTGCTAGTAAGTGCCTGGCCTAACCCGGCGAGGTAGTGACGAGGCTAGGACCAGACTCCAGATAAACCTGTACAGTTATAAACATACATGTATCTACAGCAGATAATAGAAATACATAAACAATTTAAACGGGGGAAAGAAAATATACATCGGAATATCAGACAAGTAAAGCAAAACAAATCATCAATGAATAAGAAAGGAAACTGCAATTCAGCCTTTAATACAATAAAATGTAATATAATCCACCCTTTTTCCTCCAGTAACCTCTTGTTGCAGGCGTGCAACCCGTTCCTACTTACAGTAACCTCTTGTGGCAGGCGTGCCACCCGCTCCCACATACATCACATCTCGTGGCAGGCGTGCCACCCGCTCCCACTTACAATATATACTGTGGTAGGCGTACCACCCGCTCCCACTTTCATAATATCTCGTGGCAGGGGTGCCACCCGCTCCTACTTACAATATATACTGTGGTAGGCGTATCACCCGTTCCCACTTTCATAATATCTCGTGGCAGGCGTGCCACCCGCTCCCACTTTCATCATCACAACAATCACAAGAAATCCCAGCAAGGGAACAAATCAACATAACAACTTCCCAGCAAGGGAGCAAATAACAGAAAACAATCATCCTGGCCAGAGGGAATTCAGCTATAACCAAACCAAACTTGACTCCTATTTAGCCCAATCTGTTAGTACTCAATTACAGTCGAAGTTCTACAATTAACCTCCCAACCAAATTATCATTTTATTAACTCTAGACACGACTCTACTAATGTGACACTGGACCCTTTAAACCTCTACGAACTCCTTAGACGCTACCCACAATTTGACACTGGACCCTTTAGACTCCCACGAACTCCTCACTCAACTAGTCTAGTTAACCATCGACTTTATACCGAACAAAGAAGGCTAGAACCATAACCAAAAGGAACAACTAAAATGAAGCAACCTTGTGGTAGGCGTACCACCCGCCCTCAATTCACAATATCTCGTGGCAGGCGTGCCACCCGCTCCCACATGCATCATATCACACCAAATCGAGGATAATATTCAACAATTCGAAACAATAGTCACACAACGATTATCCATATACGACCCACGGTCATGCGTGACACCAACATATAGACACTCGTCGCCATGCCTATACGTTGTTCTCAACAAGGAGCAGTTTAACAAATAAGACACAATTTCTAATTCCTCGAGCTAAGGTTAGAACAAACACTTACCTTGCTTCGCAATAACTTCCTAGACTTCCAACAATTCTTCGAGTCCAACCTTTTATGGATGCTCATGAAGTTCAGGTGGACACAATCGAGGCTAACGAGCAACAACTTGGTAGGGTGCCTTAACTCAGCTGAAATTCTTGGCACAATTTGCAGCAATTTTAGCTGGGTCTTTGGTATTAGAGAGTGGGGTTCCTTGTAATAGATGTTGGGGTTTGAGGGGAGTGATTCTACGGTTGTTTTTCAGCTTAAACTGAGGCTATTTTCCGGCGAGTTGCAGCTGGTTCTTGGTGGGTTTAAATGGGGAAAGCTGGGCTGGTAAATGGGAAGTTGATGACTATAATTTGGATATGTTTCTCACGGATTTTGGGGTTGTTTTCAAGGTGATTTGGAGGTTGATTTGCTGGGGTTTGAGGGTGTTTTGGTGAGTTTTTCTGAGGTAATTGACGAAATAAGGGGGGGTTTGCATGTTAAGATTCCTAGTTCCTATTTATAGTGGGTCAAAATTCGGGACAAAAATAAAATCTCTGGTGTCCAGAATGCGATCGCATTCTGGTCGCAAACTCATCATGCGGTCTGCATTTGGACCGCATTTCTGGCATGGCATTTGGCACAAAACTCTGCCTCACTCTGCGATCTCACTGTGGGATTTGCGGTCTGCATTTCTCACCGCATTTTCGACATAAAACTTGTCCAGTTCTCTGTTCCACTCTGCGATACAGGCAGGGCAATTTGCGGTCTGCATTCTTGAAATGCGGTTCGCATTTCAGACAGCATTTCTGACATGAACCTTTGCCCAGAAAACTGTCCAAGTATGCGATGTCCATGTAAGATATGCGGTCCGCATGTTAGAAATGCGACCGCATATCCTGCATTACTTGCCTTTTTGAACTCTTTTCTTAATTATTAGATTCTTATACCTCATACCCCGCAAGAATGTTAAAATTGCATAATTACAAAGAGGGATTTGCGCTTAGAACAAGTCAAATCTAAACAATTAGTATCTTATGTGTTTCTACAACACATCGGGCCGTTACAATAACATGCTTTATACAACTGTTGTGCAGACAGCCTAAAGTGTTCTCTTGCATTTTCATGCTAAAGACAGCCTAAGTGTTAGCAACTGCAGTGAAGGATTTGTCACCTCATGCTAATGTGTTAATTCCACCAGCAATTTCAACGCTACAGCCTGGCAACTTGTTATGCAACCTCTCTCTTGCCATTTTCCAGATCAAGGCTGCATCAAGCCAATTACTATCAGAGGCATACAAGTTTGACATAAGGACGTAAGTAGCAGTATCGTTCGGATCTATAACAAAAAGTTTTTCTGCTGCCCATTTTGCCAATTTCATATTTCCATGGATATTACAAGCGCCAATGAAAGCCTTCAGGGCATCGGCTTGGGATTCAACTGGCATTGAGTTTACAACTTCATAAGCCGCATTCAGAAGGCCTAATCGTCCAAAAAGATCTACGAGACAGTTATAGTGTTCTGAGCTTGGCATAATTTGGTAGTAATTAGTCATCAAACTGAAGTACTGCATCCCTTTAGAAAAAAGACCACCATGACTACAAGCGGAGAGAACCTCTAGAAATACAATTTTATCTGGCTTCACATCATTTACCAACATTGTGTCAAAAAGTTCAATAGCTTCCTTTGAAAAGCCGTGAGATGCATAAGCTCCAATCATTGAGGTCCATGAGACGAGATCTGGTGCTTTTATTGAGCTGAAGGACTGGTAAGCATGAGCAATACTACCACACTTTGAGTATGCATTTATCAATGCGTTTCCAATTGATAAAGAATTTGAGCATACATATTTTACTGCATAAGCATGTACTTGTATAACTTCAGGGGCCATTGATAAGTTACCACATGAACTAAGGCCACTAGCCAAAGTGAGTTCATCAGGAACAAAATCCTCTCTTAACATCCTTTTCAGAAGGTCAACAGCTTCCTTCCCATCTCCATGGCGTCCATAACCTACAATAATAGTATTCCAAGAGACCACATTTCTGAAGGCCATCGCGTCAAAAACCTTGCGAGCATCGGTTATATGTTCATTCTTGGCATACATATCAACAAGTGCACTTTCAACCACCACATCCATGTTAAGGCAAATTTTAATGGCAAGTCCTTGTATCTGCCTACCTAAGTCATAAAACCCCAAACTCGCGCAGGAATTAAGTAGACTAGCAAATGTAAACTCATCCCCCTCAAACCCCTTAAATCTCATCAAATTGAATAACCAGAAAGCCTCTTCACCCAAACCATTCAGTACATAGCTAGAAACCATAACATTCCACAACACCAAATCACGTGCTAAAATCCCATCAAGAACACACCTAGCCTCTCCAACCAACCCAAACTTTCCATACAAATCAACAAGAGTGGCACCAAGAAAACAACTTTGATCATATCCCAACTTCACAATTGCACAATGCAACTCCTTAACCAACCAAACACCATCCTTTAACTCCACACACAGTCGGAGCAACCCACATAAAGTAAGGCAATCAGGGGACACCGGTTCCATCAACATTTGCTTGAAATAACGGAACCCCAGATGAACATTTGCATTAAAACGCTCGGTAGAATACCTTAAACCACATATCAACGTATTCCAAGTTACAACATTTCTAACGCACGTTTCATCGAACAGCTTGCATGCACCAGCAAGCTCTTTGCATTTTACATAAACATGCAAGAGCTGGTTTCCCAGGGAAAGCACGTTAGTCATTCCCAACTTAATCATATTTGCGTGTATGTGTTTTCCTTCATCAAGATTGCCCATTTTTGCTGAAGTTTTAAGGGAATTGGAAATACAAGTGTGGGATTTACTTGAATCATTATAATGGGTAAGCTTAGCAGTAGGGACTGAAGCTTCTACTCTAGCTAAAGGTGAACTAGTGGTGGCGGCAGTGGTCGTTAGAAATAATAATTGCTGGTTAAATAAAATGGTTGGAATTGGAATGTAGCGGTATTTGATAATAATCATGGATTACGGAAAATAGCCACACTAGTGCCCCGAAGAAATGACTGGCCTTACAATCTTTTGATGGTTATAGCAATTAAGATTGAGCAATTTTTTGTACGGTATTATCTTAATACCTCCGGTCCACTTTAATTAATTTTTTATTATTTTTATACATATTAAAAAATTTATATTTTAATATTAATTAACAATAAAATAAATCATATTAACCTTAATTTATTCATTAAATTATAATAGATACTTCAAGACTCTTTACTTCAAAGGCAACTTCGAAAAAAAAGTAAATTTTTTTTTAATATCTGAAAAAATTAAATATTGTGAATCACAAAAAAAAGATTAAAAAATTAATTAAAATGGATCGGAGGGAGCAATAAGTGTAACATTTTTCTTGAAGGTTTGACCATAATAAATTAGTGTAATGAGATAGTAAAGTGGCTGGAAGGAGAAGTATGTGTACATCCAAACCTCTCTATAGTTGTTGAATTTATCTCACACTATAGTATGTACGTGTTACAATAACGTCACTTATAATTGTATTATTATTCAAGTTAGAAATGCGCAAAAAAGAGAGTTAGATTTCTGATGTCGGATTAGGGCAATGGTGTATTTGAATTAGAAGCATTATAATGCATGTAATTCACTTATGATTCATTTGAACTTAATAAGAATTGATATGGCAAAAAAGAAAAAGGGGAATAATTTGAAACGAAGAAAATTTAGGGTGTGTTTGGTAATGACGGAAAATATTTTCATATTTCACTGTTTGGTTGCACAATACAGTTTGAAAAATATTTTTCTAGATACCATATTTTTTTTGTAAAATTGAAGGAAAATGACTTCTCTGAAAAAAGTGAAAGACAACATTTTCCAAAAACTCCACTTACCCTCACGTCTAACCTCAATCCTCTCCCCCTTCTCTCTCCTACCCCACCTCTCCCACCCCCTCTCTCCAAAAAGGTTTTTTTTTTTTCTTCAGATTTCAGTTATTTTTTCTTTTCCGTCATCACCCACCACCTCCTTCTCTCTGCGCGCGGCAAAATATATATATATTTTTATATTTTCAGTTCTGGTTTTTTTATTTTTCAGTTTACAGGTTTGTAATTTATGAGTTCCAAAGTTATGAGTTCAGAAGTTTTTAGAAGTTTGCGGGTTTATAAATTATAGAGTTTATGGGTTCGAAAGTTTAGCGGTTCGGAAGTTTGTGGAATTTGTGGGTTCGAAAGGTTATTGATTCGAAAGTTTATAGCTTCATGTTTATTGTATGTAAATTATTTATGAATACTCTTGAGAAGTTATTTTCCTTAATTTGCGTACCAAACACCAAAAAATGAATAAAATTATTACTTATTTTTCAAGAAAATATTTTCTTGAAAAATATTTTTCACGAAAAAACATTTTCCGTTATACCAAACACACCCAAAGTATCTCACTAGTTTATAAAGCATGTTTGGTGCGATAGGAAAATATGTTCAGGGACGTGATTTATTTTCTCTAAAAATAAATCTAAGTAAATATTTTACTCTATTTGGTTGAAGAGTGACTAATAGCCTGTTTGGCAAGTTTCCCAAAGCCAAAGCACTTTTCTTTTTTCAAAAAAAAAGTATTTTTTTTTAAAAGAAGTGTTTTTTTTTTTTAAAGTTGAAGTGTTTGGCTAAACTTTTAGAAGAAAAAAAAGTGCTTTTGAGGAGAAGCAGAAATAGTTTTGGAGAAGCAGAAAAAAGTAGCTTTTTTTCAAAAGTATTTTTTGAAAAACACTTTTGAGAAATACACTTAGAAGCAGTTTTTAAAAGATTGGTCAAACACTAATTGCTGTTCAGATGTGCTTTTCAAATTAATTATTCAAATATAAACTGCTTTTCATCAAAAGTACTTTTGAAAAAAGTACTTTTAAGAAAAAAGACACTTCTCAAAACAAGTTGATTTTTACCACTTGACCAAACAGGCTATAAATATGATTAGGAATCCACCGATATAAGCTACCATATCATACATACTTTTCTTCCTACATAATGTGTACAATTTTGCTTGGTATGTAAGTCTGTATGAACTATGAAACTAGGACCTTGCAAAGTTTAAGAGCCCGTTGGGAAATAAGAATCTTTTTACTTTTTTTCGAAATGTTTTTACTTTTTTTTGAAATCAGCGTTTGACCATAAAATTTTTTATTTTCACTTGAAGATGAATTTTGAAATTTATTGAAAATTTGAAAAACTTCAAAAAGCCGTTTTTCAAAATTTTTACTTAGATCACTGAAAAAATTAAACAACAATTCAAAATTATATTCATGTTCAAACACAACTCTAATTTTTAAATGTCGTTTTTACTTTAAACAAAATTTCACGTTTTTTTATTTTTTATTTTACAATTCTTATGTTCAAACGCCCACTAAGTATTCTATTAGAAGAACGGGACAAGTCCAGAGGGAAAAATATGTATTATATCATAAAACTATGAAAATTATTTGAGAGCATTCATTTTCCTAAAATTAAGAAACGAAGTTGAAGTTCACAGGTCATATTGAAATATATAAGTAACCCCAACATTGTTAGGGATATGGTATAAAACAATAAAAGAAGAAGACGAGTATTGCAGAGAAAAATAGGGATAGAGAATTCTTATTGATTTTGGGATGAATTACAATAAAATAGAACACCTTTATTTATAGGAAAAAAATGGCTTGGCCACCAAATAACAAACTCTAAAATCTCTTTAAAATATAAACATTCACCTTAAATTTTAATTATATTTATAACATTCCCCCTTGAATGTCTATTCAACAGATAATGTGCCTCATTAAAATCTTAACTAAAATAAAATCCAACGGGAAAAAATTTTTGTGAAGGAAAAAGAGTACACATATCTAACAATACGCCTTTTGGTTGCCTCGTTAAAAACCTTGCAAGGAAAACCCAGTGGGACAAAACCTTGTAAGGAAATAGAGTACAATGCGTATTAACTCCCCTTGATGAGAGCATCATTCTACATCCTTGAGCCTCCGCATCCCAATCTTGTACACTATCTTCTTGAAGGTTGACATTTGTAGAGATTTAGTGAAGAAGTCAGCCATATTATTATTTGAATGAATATGTTGCAACTTGAAATCATCATTCTTGTATACTCTTCATATAATGTCGTGGAGTAGCCTTTTCAATATCTTCATAGAGGTAAAACAACTCGCTATCACATTATCATGCTTATAGTTATAGCAAGAGACATATATGCACAAATTGCACTTAGGATGTGGTACTTCAGGACCAAGAATTGTATATGCTTTAAGCGATTTAAATCTTTCAGGAATTGTCATATAAGTATAGTCAAATAAGCCATACATATAGACTTTAGATACACATTAAGTTTTCATCATGCCAGTCATATAAGATACATGAAAGTGATTGCACACATTATTGACTTCATATTTTCGAGTGTTCGAACTGCAGGTCCAAAACTACATTTCTTTCATATGAAACCAATTCTACTTGAATTGTTTCTCCAAACTTAAGATCCTCGTATATATATATATATATATTTAACATTATCATAAAAGTAATCGACGAACATTTTATATCGGTTTCAACCACCTTTTTCATAAAGACGTGACATAGAGATCTCTTCATTCATATTTTCAGGTACCTGAATCTCTCTTGGGATTTTATAAAGTATCATGTCATGTGATCTTCTAGATCACTTGCCTCCTTATTATGATCATTTTGATCATTTGCTCATCTTCTTTATCAAGAATTTTATTTGAAACCGATTTGTCTATATGCTTTAAGTGTATCATAGACTTTGTTCTTTTAGGACTTATTCTAATATGAGCATTTGCAATGAGAATATAGTTACTTTCTTTAGGTCAGCAAATGCGCCTGGCATTCTTTAAAATATATTGCAGAAGAATTATCTTTTTATGAACTTCAAGTTCATATTATATTATTCGAGGATCGAGATGTACAAATGATAATTCATTCCACGCAACTTTTTCTCAATTGTTTATTCTGTCTCCCCCTCATGTTAGAAAAACCAACTTGCTTCCTCAACTTTAGAAATCTACCTTTGTGCGTTACAGTGTTAATCAAAATTTACACCTCACATCAATAATAATAAGATGAAATTATTTGGTTCCTGACCCTGAACCACTTGTGAGGGGAGAATGTAATATACTTTCATATATAACGTATATCAAACTGATATAGATAACTTTGTTCTCATAAGCAATAGGTTACTATTAAGTGGAGGCACTCATTAAATTATTTTGCTAAACCAACTGTGGCGAAAACTAACTTATCAAGATGAACTGTCTTGAATAGAAAATCTGAAAATTATGCTCTAAATTAATTATTGAGCAAGTTACCATACAAACACCAGGTTGCGAGTTAATAATAATCATACATATAATCATCTCATAGATGCATCTTATGTGATATATATGGCACGTGAATGTGCCCATATTCACCTTTAATATTTCCAGCATTCATATGATTCAATCCTAATTTTAGTTGGTTTATTAATTAATGAGAACAAGCAACGTAAAGAGAATTCGTAAAGAACTTTCTAGTTCTTTAATATTTACCCATGTAAATTCCCTTTTATTTTTGCACATCATACTTAAATTAACATGGCTAAATCAATTATGCAAATTGAATAAATTATCAATATTAATAAACTTCATGTTTACACCATGACATGTGCAATATCAATAAACTCCAAGTTTATTATGATATGAGTTTTTATATCAATAAACTTCTACTTTATTGTGGCATTATTTTATTTGTGTAGTACAAACTGGAGAATAAAGCAGGTAACTTTTCAAATACATATTACTCCGCTATAAGTTGTTATATTAATAGAAGATATTAAATCTTTCTTTTATTTATAGTCTCAATATGGCCAACCGCTTTCGCGAATACTTTAGAAACTCAATAAGTTTCTTTGAGACTTACTACTACATAATACCTTATTGATAATCAATTTTAATTATCCAAAATAGTATAATTGGCTTTTCCAGAGCTCTCAATTAATTTTGTACTACCACATATTCATCAACATCCATATGGTGAATATCTCTTTCACGGAGAAAGTTATACCACATTACTGTTGTCATTTAATAATCACATTGCCAAAATATTTTGACGTACAATAAATACGTGACCAATGATCATTCATGCCATAATAATGACATTATTTTCTTATTTTCTCTCAAACCTCATTCTAGAGGTAAGTGTGGTATATTCACTACCGCTAGCGCATTTATATTATTTCAAGAATGAATATGTAATCATAAAATCATATATTGTCATATTCACATCATGAATGGACCATAATCATCTATATGTGCTTTACAAAATCTCATAGCAAATCGATGACAAACAATACTTTTACAGAATGAAGATTTATTTTGAGAATCTTTATTGTTCTCATTACCACAATGATGACGATTATAATTTCGTCTATTGCCACGTCCACATCGATTGATACCTTCACGGTAATAATTTTGTATTTTTTCAGATTTATCACATACTGTTACCACATTCTCTTAAGGGAATGTGAATGAAGCAAATTCAATGGGACGTATTTTCACTTCTTGTGCTCACAATCATACATGAATTTGATCATGGCAAGACATCAAAATTTTACCACTTCGGGTGATTATATTTTCTTATAAACTCCACTAGAGTTATAACCAAAATTTATTGTCTTTGCTTTTATTTAAGATCAAATTATGGAATGTCAAGAATTTAAAAGAGAAAAGTAAGATAAAATACTTACCTTAAATCCAAAATTTATTCTTGAGGGAAGTTCATAGAACAATTGACAATCATTATACTCAATATTATATTGAGCACCATACACGTATCACAAAGTCTCTACTCAATTGGTTGGAGTCTTTTGCTAGGTGTTATAAAACAATAAAAGAAGAAGATGAGTATTGCAGAAAAAAATAGCGAATGAGAATTCTTATTGATTTTGGGATAAATTAAATATAATTTTATTTATAATAGGATATGTATTTTTTTTTTCTTTTTAACTACTTGAAAATTCTAAAATTTACTGATTCGGTTAATTCAAATTTACATTCAAATAGGTCCACCAAAGAAGAGTAAAACGCTCCATACCGATAAATTCTCCATTTTCATCTCTCAAACCCAAAGACCTCAAAGCGGTGATATACTTAATAGTGTTTCAATGCGAAGTGAATCATTCACCAGCGGCGGATTTACCTTTGAAAGTATGGGTGCTGAAGCACCCATTGTCTTTGGCCAAATTGTGTAATATATTAAAAAATAATACCTAAAAAATTCAATAATTGACCATGAACACCCACTATGATCATATTTGATCGCTTAGATTTTGTACTAAAATAAATGAAGCACCCACGACCTATAAATTTTGGATCCGCCATTATCATTCATGCGTCTAAGTATCGTGACTAATTAAGTAATGAAAATTCTCTCTCAGTTTTTATTTCATTCGGAGCACATATCTTTTCTTAACAATATAATGTATGTTGTCATGTCTTCAAGCACATTCCCTTAGAGTTCCAGTCTTTGTATATGAATTAGGGGAGGCAGACGGGCAAGTCAAATCGGATATGAGCGGATCAAAAAGGGTAATGCAAAATGGATAAATTATCTAACTCGATTCATATTTAATACGGATAAAAAATAGGTTAACAGGCGAATAATATGGATATCCATATTCATGGCTTCTTGAATCTGATTATTTTTAGGAGAATTTCTAGTCTCTGGAACTTGAGGAACCCCAAATTTAAAGCTTTACAAATATAAAAGTTAAAGTCATTAGTTATCCATTTTCTAAACGGATAATATAATTCTTATTCATATTTGACCAATTTCAAAAAGTTTATTATCCAATCTATTTTTAATAAATAATTTGAATGAATAATTATTTTTTTAAACCATTTTACCATCCATACACGTAAGATATAAATGGACGGCAGTAGGAATGGAGAAACAGACAAGGTGACTTTGCCGAAAGGTGACGAGGAAAGAACAATTGTCTGTAGTTTTACCTGCTAATTATCATCATTATTATTCCTACAATAAGATTTGTCAGCCGCAACACCATTAAAGTGGTTATCTTTTTAAGCAACTTGGGTACAATATTGACAAGAATGTTATCTCCACTTTCCACCATTTGTTATTATTATGTAAAAATGCCTTTTTAGGCCTGCAAATACATTGATGGTTACACCTTTAAATACTTTAGCCACACATATTCTTTCACTTTCGCCGTGATTTTCTATTATTATTCTCCTGCGTTGCGGCTAAGCAGCTGCCCTCTATAGTCTATTGGATGATTTCTTTGGCGGGCTGTGCATGAGATCTTTTTTTTCTTCATCAAAATAGTTCAAGATCCCTATAGGCTATGTTAATAGTGTTTAATTGTTTATACAATTTAGTTTATGACATTTTCATCATTATAAATCACATAGTGACTGCCACAAGGCTAAAATCTCACAGAATTATGTCCTAAAAGTCGAAGCGCATTAGCTACATTAACAGTTGATGCAGTAATATGTCTCACTATACATATTTTGTGCGCATTTTGCTTATTGGGTTGTTTGAACCATACTCAACAAACCTTATCTTAATAACTTTTGTTTAAGTATATGATCTATATATAATAATCACATTATTTACAATTCAGTGACTTAATATATTTTGTATGTAGTCATGTTATTTAAAGTAGATATGTGAATAATTCTTTAGTAAAGTATTTTATTTTTTAAACACATTAATTGTTTTTTTCTCATTTCTTAGAAATGAAAGAATCAAATGGTGTCGTGGTGTAGTTGGTTATCACGTCAGTCTAACACACTGAAGGTCTCCGGTTCGAGTCCGGGCGACGCCATTTTCTTCTATCTGTCTTTTTGACCGTCAATCACCACTATGATATTGGGAGAAAATAGGAAAAAACACCACCGTTGAATAACTTACTGTACTTTTTCGTGTCCCGATAGCTTATTGTACTTGTCGAATCCAAAAACATCGCGAATTTTCTATACAAATCATTTTGTTTTTTTCTATTCCGACCCCTAAAGTTTGTACCAATTCGCATTTAACTCCCATCTCTACCAAAAAGGTGACAAAACAATGAATGGAACTCCTTTTCTTCGGTTTTTTTCCTTGTCATTTTCAAAAGTCAAGCAGCAGCCCCGTCAATATTCACTGCCTTAGCATTCTTCTTCATCCCATTAATTAACATTTCAAGCTTGGTCCTTTCGCCAAACACAAAAAAGAAGAATCTTTAGCAAGGTAAAGGTTCTGTTTTTAGGTATTTCCAACGTGCCACTGCCTCTTTATTATACATATGCTTGAAACAGAAGATGGGTGTAGTTAACTTTTCTGAAATTTAATTGGGTGTGGTCTATTTTCAGGTTTGTTCAGTAAAGATTCTGTTTTTCACCTATCTAGTTACTAATTTCAAGTAGACACCTTTTTCAGAAGAAAGAAGAAGCAAGATATTTGGCGAGGTAAAGCTTCTGCTTTTCCTCAGTTTGTCTTCTTTCTGGTGTGCAACTGACTGTGTATGTTTGTATTTTTGAAACTGAAAATGGGTGTAGTTTAGCCTTCTGAAACTTGTTGTGTCTGGTCTATGGGTCAGGTTTCCTGTGTAAAGATTTTGTTTTTTTTGAGTTTCTCCTATTAATTCTATTCTCTTTTACCAAAGAGGTTCTATTTTTATTTTTTTGTCTAGGTCTTTCTGGTGTGACACTGCTTCTTTATATGTGTGCTTTTGAAACTGAAGGTGGTTGTAGTAAATTTTCTGAAATTAGTTTGGATGAGGGTTTATATAGCCTACCCAACTAGCTTAGGATTGAGGCGGAGTTTTTGTTGTTGTCCGGTTGGTTTATTATTGAGTATAGATTCTGCTTTTCTGAGTTTGCACTATTTAATTCTTTTGTCTAGGTAAAAGTGCTGTTTTCCTCAATGGTCTTTCTGGTGTACTACTGCCTGTGTATGTGCATGCTTCTGAAACTGAAGGTGGTGTAGTTAGAATTTGTGAAATTTTATTAGGTTGTGGTCTACTGATCAGGTTTCTTGTGTAAAGCTTCTGTTTTCTCAGTTTGTGTTATCATTTCACCTTTCACGAGTTAACATATCCTCAAAGGATTAGTTTTGTTCGATTTAACAGATTTGACTGCTAGTGCTTGCTGGTGAAGTAGTTGTAACCAGAACATGTTGTTGAAGTCTTGTAGTTTGTAAATATATAGCATAATCAATGATTCATAGACAAAGTTCAAGTCCATAGCAAAGACCATCGCTAATCTCCCAAATTAATTGGGTAATATATTAGCCTGATTTATACAATATTTGATTATTTGCTTCTATAAGTCAGTCCATGTACAATCTTTGGAATATGTTTAGTACAAAGTCTCCGTATCGAAATGGCCAGGCTCAATCAGATGATGAGACAAGTTTTCTAACGGTGCCTGTACATGACTTTATGTTCTGTGAGTCTTGCGGTGTTATTTCCATAACTAGTTTTTTTTTTTTTTTTTTTTTAAGTATTATTCCCTAGCTAGTTTTAGGTAAGAAAAATGTTGGTTGACAGTCCGGAAAAAGAGAGTGTCTCAGCCTGTATTAGTATCAACGTTTTTTTGCAAAGAAGTGAGTTTAACCACCAATGCTTTGTCTTTTGTTATCACAGAATTAGGGACTTTCAGTATAGAAATTGAGGAAAAGCAAAAAAAGCCTCTTTAAACTATGAGGAGGAGCATAAACTAAGCACTTAGCTTGATCCTAAATTGTTATTTGTGCAGTATTCTTGATCCTTGTCTTCATATCTCTGTTGCCTTACTCGTTGTTAACCAAGCATTTCTTTTTTGTGATTACTCTGTATATTTTCTAAATGCCCACCCACCCTCCCTTTTTCGTTTCAGCAGTGCCTTGCTTATACATACGAAAGGAGAAGATAATGTGTCAGGAAATAAGACATATACATTGACAACTAAAATAACTACTAGGAATGGGAGGTTGCTGTTGCTCTTCAAGGAAGCCGCCCCAGCTTCATGGAACACCAATCTTTTACTATGTTAGTAGTGATTCCGATCAGTCTACATATGGAAACATCCAACTAGCATAAGTTCTTCCAGATTTTGTCCTATTGATTCATTCACTTTCTAACGTTGTCTTTTTTGGACTTGTCTGTGCTTGCTGATATTGTCATATTTCTTAAAATGGTCTCAGTGAATGTAAGCGTGTTACCTGCTCAAACAGTTTCTCAAAATATTGTCCTAATAGTTAGTCTCAGCTCATGCATTGTTCTATTAAGCAACACCGAAAGACATCTACTGATTTTATGTAAGAAGAAACTTCAATGCTTGATTCAGTGCTTGGTTCCATATAAACCTGAACACAGTGGTTGTATTCGGGACAAAACTCAAACTTGAAGGAAAAAGAAAGCAATTGATTTGGTATATACTGTATGCTCTCTGAAGTCTTGACCATCAGTTTTACTACTTGTGTCCTGTGCAAATGGACTGACACTTTTTTTGTTCATTGAGGGGACGTTTGGTACAATGGATAATAATCCCGGGATAAAATTTGGGATTATATCTATCCCATGTTTGGTTATAGATATTAGCTAATCACTGGATAAATTTTACATAAAATGGTGGGATTAGCTATCCCTTATAGAAGGTGGGATCTAATCCCATGCGATATCCCACCTCATGGGGTATCCTATGTCCCCGTTTATCCCACTTTTGTACCAAACGACCCATTGCTCTTCCTAATATAACCTTTTCATACGGCCTTCTTTTCTTCTCGAACACTGACCATAGAGTTCCCATCTTCTTTCTGCAGTTCCCACCAGCTTCTGAAGAGTACGAGTCCCTGACATCTGATGATAGCGCCGCTACAGCACTTACCTCTGGCTTCCTGGATGATTTGAACATAGATAGATCAACACCTGACACTTACCGCTCTCCTCCGGCACCAATTCCGTTTGAAGTAGTTTTGGGGCATCCGCAGTCCAGGGGTTCCGAGTTCCCAGAAGAACCATTACTTCACAATAGCTATGAGAGTACTTTTAAAGATATTAAGCAATCTGATTGCAAAGCTGAAACAGAGTTTCTTCTCGCCTCCCTAAAGAAAACAGGGATTGGCCTTGTAAAATCAAATCCATCTATTATTCAATCAGCTGAAGAAGAAGATGTTTGTCCCACTTGTCTTGAAGGTGTACACATGGACATTATTGGAGAGGCGACTTCACTTTTGCCGCCCTCCCCTACCTTTTGCTTTTTTATTCAACCTGTTTGTGATTGGCTTATAGTCTCAGAGTCTATAATTTGCACTTGTTTTGCAGAATATGATGCTGACAATCCAAGAATAGTTGCAAAATGTAACCACCATTTTCATCTTTCGTGCATTCTTGAGTGGATGGAAAGAAGTCAAACATGCCCAATATGCAATCAGGTTCACTTTGTTTTCCTTCTCTTCTACCCACCCCCTTCTTTTCCTCTTTCTACCTTCCTCTGTTTGGTCTTTATTTTTCCAAGATGTATATGAGGAAAAGGATGGAGTTTCTCTTGATTCACATTACTGCTCTTCATTATATTTTTCATTTGACAATGAACCACGTTCATTCTTTCTTTTTATCATTATTTTTGTCGCTGAGATCCATAAAGTGAGCAACTGCTGATTTTCTTGATGCAGGATATGATTTATGAACACCTATGAAACTTTCTTGATGCAGGATATGATTTTCTTGATCTATAAAGTGTTCAGTTATAAAATGTAAATTCTCAATGTATATGAAGCTTATGTTACTAAATCCTACCCTTGAAGATGAATTGATGACGCGGGCTGCATGTATGCGAAGGGAGCTAATCACAGCCAAAGAACAGAAAGATTTGATGTCTTGGAAAATTAAATTCTGAACATATCTTTTTAGTCATGGCTTCTGAGTTCGAAGTGTTGTACCTGTACAACTCTTCTTTTGTAATCTTATGTTCAATTGCTGTACAGATTCTACTGTCAAAGATAATGGCAGTGGCATATTCCTCAAGTTTTATGGGCACATTTGATGATCCTGGGTCTTGTCTCTTCTGGATAATTCCGTTTTCCCCTGCTTAAAAAGAGTGATATTATTTACTTATTAGTGCATTTTATAAGATCGACACCTTTTAATATTTCCTTAATAGAAAGTATTTGTAGTCATATAGATGTTATTGCACTGCAAGTTCTACAGCTACACAAATATTATTACTTATTTAAAATTATATATCTTACCGATCTTTCTTTTCTTTATTAAAGTTTGTGTCAAATTAAATTGACAATCTTTTCTAAACATAAGGAGAGGAGTAACAAGTAAATTGTCAGTCATCGATTAGTCTTCGCTACCAATGCACGATTCCTGATGGCAAAAATAGGATGCCGTCTAGATTTTACCTACAGCACTTGGTCTGAGTTTATATCTCCTCCGCCTTAATCGGTCGAATTACCTGCGACTGTGAGCCTATCTGCTCCCGCTTTAATTTGCTTGTCTGTTGGACATATCGTCCGAAAAAACGTATAAATAAGAAATTCTGTCGAGATATACAAATTTCTGTTCTCATTTCTTGAGAACTTGCTGAAGTAGTATAAATGTTCCTTCATTTTATTGAACAGAAATCTGTATATCTCGACAGAATTTCTAAGATAAGTTGTCCGTGGCCACGTCTTTTAGACCCATACGATAATCCAGCGATCAATTATTTTCGAGTCGAACCTTGAGGATTTTGCTTGAATATTTTTAAAGCTGAGATTTAATTAAAAAAGTTGCCTGCAGTTTGAATTGCAAACAAGGGATAAACACAGCTTTTAAGTGATATGTGTTGATAAGAAAAGAAAGAGAATCATCTCCTTTTTTTTTCACAGGTGAAATAAAATAAGACATAATGTCATCGGCCAGGGCTCTTTCTGAAAAAGTATATGAGAGATTGATAAAGACTAATAAATGTTGATTGGCTTAATAATATGAAGGTAAAAATTGAGATAATTATTACAAAAAACAATTTTCTATCAATAAGTGACAAAAATCGTTTTTCTTTTTTCAGTGAAAATATTTTTTGATAACTAAGATCATCTCCAACCTTGCACCATTTTTTGCACCAAATGTTATTTTGGTGCAAAAAATGGTGCATTGGAGCTCCAATCTTGCACTATATTTTGCACCATTTTGGTGCATGAATAGTGTTGCACCAAATTTGGTGCAACACTATTCATTGCACCATTTTACTATTCATCAATATATTATTATTATTATTTTATTATTATATAACACTTTTAATTTAACATATTATAAATTTTAATTGTTACATTTAGATTCCTAATATACCTATTCATCTACACCATTACTATTCATTAATATTTTATTATTATTTTTAATTATATAATATTTTTAATTTAACATATTATAAATTTTAATTTATAATTTTAGATTCCTAATATACCTACTTATTTTTTATGTAATATCTTATAATATTAATTTTACATCTTAATTTTGGAGTATAACTTTTATAAATTAATTTTTGTATATATTATTTTATATAAAATTGTAAGTTAATTTTATTATAAGTTATAATTGTATTAAAAAATATAACCATCACAAAAATAAAAATTGCAAATATAAAATATAATATGTTGTTAATAAATAACACAATGTTCAATAACATAATAATAACCATCACAATCTCATTTTGCACTTCGTAATGCATTAGTAGAGCATTTATGGGAGCAACGTACTAATCATGGAAGTTGAATATTTATGTAGAAATTAAAATAAATTCTACCTTAATATAATAGTATTTATTTAATTATATTTTATCAATGATTTCACTTTTATTTGAATTATCCATTAATATGTATAACGTATAATATTTGCTTACAATCTATATTATTTAAAATTTTATGGTATAAAATAATTTTTTGTTAAATGATTTATAACAAAGGATTATGAATTACATGGGATGGATAAGTAAAAAAGAAAAAGAAAAGAAAGAATTTTTTTCTGAAATTATAAAATAAAATTTAAATAAAAGAAAATAATATAATATAAGAGAGAAGAATATAAAAGGAATATTCTTTTTTGGTGCAAAAAATAATGCAATGTGTTGGAGTTAATTTGCACTATTTTAGTATTTGTACCAAAATGATACAAAAAATGGTGCATAAGGTTGGAGTTGCCCTAATACTACTACAAAATAATTTATTTGCTGAAAAATATATTTTGTCCTACCAAAAAAACAGCGTCGTCTGGGATAAAGAGAAGTCAATATGATGATTCCAAAAGTTTGAGTAGCTCAAGAAAATGAATCCCAATGGAACTCTGTTACATCAATATTGGTGTCTCAAAGCTGTAATCCAAACAACTCTTTTTGTATTACGTAATAAGTATATGTGATGTGTGACATGAAATCACAATCACCAAAGTACAACTCAAATCACAATCATGTATTTTAGTTACGTTTCAAAGACTCAATTCTTACATTACTTATATTCATATGCATTTTGTCCATTTAGTCAGCATTTGGGAGGAGTATTCCTTTGATGCATTGTTCGAATATTGTCTTGAATAAGATCCTTTTTTTTTCCTTTCCAAAAATCAGGTGATTCTTGGTCCAATTGAAAGAAACATTTTCTCTACAATTCATTTGTTTTTTGTTGCATCGACCCAACCAGCGCAATAATTAATTAAATTTCGATTGAGCTGTGTAAATATCCGTCTTAGTGATTTTAAGTTTTACTATAATCAATGCATATCAACTTGTATAATATCAACAATTTGGTGACCAAATATCAGTCTCTAAACATGAATTAGTTCCCGCTGGACACACTTCTTATGACGTTTTCAAGCTAATTGACAATAATAAGAAAACGACAAAAAGAACATCAAAAATTTGTGAAAACAATAAATATTAAAACAAGTTCTACACCACTAAGAGTTAGTGGCGAAACAAATAAATTTTCTACTTTCTTAATTTAAAATTTTTGAATTTGAGTCCTGCAAATAATAATAATAAAAACAAATATTCTTTTAATAAGTATTATGCTATACGAAATCAAATTTATAGATATCAGAAAGTGAGTATTGATCACCAAATACAAGGTCACATAAAATTGAAGGAAAAATAGAAACAAAGAAGTAAAAAACACTTCGAGAATAGACCAACCGTTTAGATTGCTGCCTTTCTTCCCAGACACGTGTTAAGTTTAATTTTCAGAAGCTCTTTCCTTATCATTTCCTCGGCCACGAGCCGCCTACCTCTCTACTCTCCAATAAAAATTAAAATTAAACAAAAAAAGATAAAGAAAATACTTCTGGTTTAATCATGGCAAAATCAAATATATTCTAGTGAGAATTAAGTGAAAACTCACTTATAGAATATTTATTTTACATTATAGTGGAGTGACATTCAAATTTCATCCTACTCTCTGCTCTTTTTAATCTTACCCCCCAAAAAAAAAGAAACAAGAGAAAAATCAAGCAAAATGCATTATCTAATTAATTCAGGTGACTGTCTCATGTTTAAAAGTTATATACTACCTCTTTAATCAATGAATTGAAAAACCAAATATTAATACATAGAACTACGAGCAGCATTTGATTGATGTTTCGTAATATCTGGTAACTAGGAAATTTGTCACATATCAGTTACATCATATTACAAAGTCCATATTTGTCAACCCTATTTTAATCCTATTGAAAACTGAGACATTAAGACGTCTAGGGAAACTGATTTATCAAATATAAACATCATTATTGCATCTAGAAGCAATTGGAAGTGCTAAAATATACCCTCGAGAGGCATATTGGTCAAAGGTTTCACCTTCGCCAATACCTAATTCTTGCTTTTGCTACTTTTAAACACACAAGTTTTCTATGAAAACGCATGGCCAACTACTCTTTTATATTTTAGTTTTCATTAATTTTTCCTATCTTTTATATATGTTCTCAAAAACATTTCTCAAAACATGTCGCGATCCAATTTTTCCTATAGATTGCAATAGCGTCCAATGTTACCGCTAAGCAAGTCAACAGTGAACTAACCGTGTAATAATTCTTTTAACACTTTTTTAAAAATAGCTGATTTTTAGTTAGTGCATAAATAGAAAGTAAAAATTTAGTAAGATGAGAGACAAATAATTTTAAGAGCAAATGAGATAAGTAAATATCCCCCCAAAAAAAATTATGTGTCTACTAGCGTAATCTCCAAGACCTGGTGTCACAAGTATATGAACTACTAGTACAATATAGAAAAAAAATACTACACTACTGTCTGAAATGAAATAGACAGAAAGTAAAAACAAAAGGAAGACTTCGGGTGCTGCAAAACGGGCTCGGAAGGCAGCTCACCGCTAAGTCTCGAGGACGTCAAGGATGCGCGCCGGACTAATATACTGATGCACCTGCCTCAGATGCTGCACGAGTAGTGCAGAAGTGTAAAGTATCTAGTCTAACCTCGAAGAAGTAGTGACGAGGGGTCGACTTCGACACTTACTATGGGCTAACCATAAAATACTGAAATTATAACTAAGTATGGACTATATAAATACAGCTGAAAACTCAATAACAAGAAATAAATGAACATTTCTTTCATTAATAGTAAAACCCTAATTAATTCCCGTTATTTAACAAATTAATCTCTTAAGCCAATGAAACAATATCAATTATAATTGGGCTCCAAGAATCATTACGCACGAATTATGCCAAGGTCGCACGGCCCGATCCAACATACAAATATATCAATTGTGCACTGCTGAGAGTCAAAAGACACGAACCATAGATGCATCTATTCTATTACCAAGGCGTTCGGCCCGCTCCACAAGAAGAGAAAATACTTTATAAACAACCGATTCAAAGATTATTAAGAAGCTATTATTCAAAGAAATACCAATTCTCATTAGCGGTCAAGTAACCCGTCCAAAACTCAAGTAAATGAAATTTGACCTTTTACAATTCTTTTATCAAGTCCCAATATGTTTTAAACAATTAAATTAGCAGGTAGGGTGCAAATATCGCAGTATAACATGATATGGGTCCTAGACTAACCGAACATAAGAATACTTAGTAGCTACGTACAGGCTCTCGTCACCTCGTGCGTACGTAGCCCCCCACAAATAGAAGCACATATTAAATTGATTCACTTACTTACTTTTCGGTCCACAATTGTGCTTTAGACCCTCAACTCGATGCCAAACGACTCGAAACTAGTCAAATGTTATATAAAATAGTCAATACATGTTCAAAAGTTCGTATCCTAGCTATTAAAGTTATTTCCCAACCCTAATTGAAGAATTCCTAAATTCACTCCTGGGCCCACATGCCCGGATTCCGAAATTTTTTGAAGAAAGTTGTTACCCATAACCTCATGAACTCATATATATGATTTTCATTAAATTTCATAACCATTTTTGTGGTTAAATCCCATTTTTATCAAACACCTAGGTTCTCCTCAAAAATCCAATAAATCCTACCATTTTCCATGTTAAATCTACTTGTGATTCGTGTATTTAGCTAAAGAATTGATAGGGAACACTTACCTCTTGATGTTGATGGAACCCCTCCCAAAAATGCTCTCAAAATCGTCTAAGACCAAGTGAGAAATGAGAAAAATAAGGCTAAGTCCCACGATAAAAACTGTTGCACAGGTCGCAGGTGTCGCAACTGCGGCACCTTGTTCGCAAACGCGAGGTTCGCAAATGCGAACAAAATCTCGTATTTGCGATACCTGAGACACCAGCAAAAAAAAACCAGAAAGCTAAAGTGTCCCATCCATCCGAACGCGTTTGAAACTCACTCGAGTCCTCGGGGCTTCGCACCAAACGTCCACACAAGTCTAAAAACATCATACGAATTTGCTCGCGCGATCAAAATGCCGGAAAAATATCTAAAAGCACAAATCAGACGCCAAAATGCATGAATCAAATCATGGAAACTCAAAACTTCTAAAAACACATCCGCACGTCCGATTCCTATCAAATCACGTCCGATTGACCTTAAATTTTGCACATAAATCTTAAATGACATTGTGGACCTAATCCAACTTGCGGAATTAAAATTTGAACCCGATATCAAAAAGTCCACTCTCGGTCAAACTTCCCAAAAACCTTCAAATTTTTAACTTTCGTCAAATGACCCCGAAACGACCTACGGACCTCCAAATCCACATCTGGACGCGCTACTCAGTCCAGAATCACCATGCAGATCTATTCTCAGGCTCATAATCCCAAACGGACATCTATACTGTAAAAATCCACTTCAACCCATGGTCTTTGATAGTATTACTTTTGAAGTTTTTGAGAGAAAATGGATAGAATATATTGCAAAGTATAATTTGCGTACAAGGAATTAGTTCAACAAGCTTTACTTTGAGAAGGAAAAATAGGTTCTTGTGTATCTTGATGTGTATTTTTGGGCTGATATGCTATCTACGCAAAGAAGTGAGGGAATGCATGAGTTCTTTGATGGATATATTACTCATAAAAGCAATCTTAGGACATTTGTTTACCAGTATGAGTTAGCTATAAGAGCTAAGCATGAGAAAGAATTGGAAGCAGAATACAAGTCAAAGGGCTTTCAAATTGTGTGAGTCATTGTTCAAGTGGGAGGATCAGGTAATTCAGTGTTATACGCATATAGTGTATGAATTTTTCAAGACATAGCTAAGGAAATCGTATCATTGTGAAGTCAGCAGCTCCGACGATCATCAAGTTGTCCCTGGTGTTGAGAAATTCATCATTAGTGATTATTCAGTTGTAAACAAAAGGGTGGAAATCCAGTAGAGTACACTGTTAAATATACACATATCGACGATTATTTTAGTTGCAGCTGCAAATGGTACGAGTCTAGAGGAATACTTTGTTGCCATATACTCAAGATTTTGTTGCACAGGAAGATTAATAAAATTAATGAAAGATATATACTGACAAGGTGGAGAAGCGATGTTATTCTGCCACACTTGAATCGGTTCCATCAAGTTGGTTACCTAAACATGACTCCTGAGTACAAGACATACAAGAGCATGTTGAAGTATTTTGACATGGCTTGTGATATAGCACTGGGCACCACATTGAAGGTCCAATATATTAAGCATAATTTGAAGATGATGGTGCATGATCTTCAAAAATAGGACAACAAAATGATCGTGCCAAACCCCGACCAGGATGACTCAAATGAAACTGAAGTCACAACTCTACGAGATCTTCAGTACACTCGTTCACGTGGCAGGCCGGGTATGAATCGATATAAAGGAAGAACTGAATACTACTTTACAAGTTCACATCCGCGTGGTGTATTTGGAGCTAGTAATGGCGGAGGAATAGGTTAGAGGGGATGGCAGGGGTGGTCTCAGTGGTAGTGGCAATCGTGGTGGTAGAGGTGGCTGTAGAAGTGATGGACACAGGGGTAGAGGTAATGGTTCTCTAGGTAGGAATGAGGTATAATTTTGAAACTACATTTGATTTATTACTTAAACATATCATTTTTTTCTTATAGTGTTTGTTTGATTTTGATTGTAGTAAATTGACGCTACACAATCGCAATCAAGCTTGTTTGATGTCAATGCCGAACCAGACTTGGAACTATAATATATGATGAAGAATACTGCTGAAACTTAGAGTTCTCAATAGGCCTAATTGCATTGTTGTTTTATTTGGTCCAAGACTTTTTGTTTTTGAAGAAGTTTTGATTGTTTTGCATAAACTTTGTAGTTTAATAATTATGAAACGTATGCATTGCTTAGTGGGGTTCGAAACCAGTAGCGGTATTCTCTTTTTTGATTAACTCACTAATAAAGGTATTAAGTATTTGTAATATTGATTCCAACCAGAAATGTCGATACACCATGTGGTTGATTAACTCTCTAAGTTCTTTCCCTTACATATGCTGCCAAGGTTCAAAACCTGGCTGCAATATTTTTTTTGTCGAAATTGTTCTTTCCCTTATTAGTTTGTTTTCATTCGAAGAGTCTAGGTGGTTGAATTGTATTTAATATTTCGGTCTCCAAAAATTTGAATCACTAATTAATACTCCCTCCGTTTCAATTTAGATGAGATAGCTTGAATCGGCATGAAGTTTAAGGAAAAAAAAGACTTTTGAAACTTGTGGTCTTAAATGCTTAAGGGGAATTTTTTTTGTAGGGCAATGACATTTGTGTGGTTATAAAAGCTTCTCATTAAGGGTAAAATGAGTAAAATAAAGAGTTTAGAGTTGAATTATTTTCAATTGTAGAAATGTGTCATTCTTTTTGAAACAAACTAATAAATAAAGTGTGTCATCTAAATTGAAACAGAGGGAGTACAATTTTTTGTTATTCGTGTTGACTTTTTCATTTCTCTATGACCTAATTAATTTCGATTTTCAAGAGTTTTTTTAAAGCTTCCGAGTCTTGTTCTGGGTTCTATTATATCCAAAAGGATACAAAAGAAGAGGGGGACTTGTATAAAATAATTTCTAATCTTCTCCCAGTAGTTTAGTTTAGTCATTTTTTATACTAAATGTATAAAATAATTTCCAGTTTAAATAGTCCTTTTTTCAATGGAGTGGTCTTCTTAAAATAAATAAGTATAATAATAATCTAAGAAAAAAATACAGACAATAATATTAGAAAATCATATTAATCCAGAAACATGTTCTTACAATACTACTTTTTTTCCCCAATGAATGAAAAGGGTAGCCTCAACAAGTTCAAAAAGAAGAACACTCCCTTTCTCAGATTGTTGTTGACAACAAATTATTTTTACCCCTTAACGGGTCTTCTTCGAACACCACATGTTAGAGTCACAATCCACTCCTTCCCATTACATCGAAGTATTGTTTGAACCGAACTAGGAGGAAGATAGTCACAGATATTCTTTGGAAGAAATTGCATAGTCTTAATGGAAAGATAGAGTAAAAAATCATATCATGTAAACTAAAAGAATAAAAAAGTGAATTTACCATATCATCATGCTTAGTGTTAGATCTGGATACGTTCATCCTAAATCATGGATAGAAATCATCTTCAAACTATCCGTTAGCATTCACGTTTAGAACATCAATTTTGTTTGTAGAGTAGGAAATGTAGTTTAACTTATGTTTAGGAGATATATATAGAGAGTCAAAAACTATTAATATCCCTTCAATCGTATTTTTAATTTTCCTTTGTTTCCCTCCAAAAATTTTATTTGACATTTTAGTCCTAAAATTTAATCATGTTTTTCCTATTATTATAATTAAGATTAACCAATAAAATATAGTATACTGAGATTCTACAATAATATTGTAAATTGGCCAAGAATTTTATTGCAAGGAATAACTAGTGGACCGATACGTATGACCTTAGTGAATGGAATTATATATTGGCTATTATATACACGGTCAATATAATTATGAATCACAACGATGTAATTAACATAGGTTATACGACTACAACCTTAGTCAATGAACTTATATGGTTGCTATGAATAACTAGTGGCCGATACATTTGACCTTAATGAATGAAATTATATATTGGCTATTAATAAATGGTCAATATAAATATGAATTGCAACAATGTAATTAACATAGGTTATATGACTACAACCTTGGTCAATGGACTTATATGGTTACTATGAATAACTAGTGGTCGATACGTATGACCTTAATGAATGAAATTATATATTGGCTATTATATAAACGGTCAATGTAACTATGAATCGCAACAATGTGATTAATATAGGTTATATGACTACAACCTTATTCAATGGACTTATATAGTTGCTATGAATAACTAGTGGCAGATTTGTATGACCTTAATGAATGAATTTTTATATTGGCTATTATATAGACGGTCAATATAACTATGAATCTCAACGATGTAATTAACATAGGTTATATGACTACAACCTTAGTCAATGGACTTATATGGTTGCTATGTATAATTAGTGGACCGATACGTATGTGTGATGACCTGAAAGATCATTTATAGTTTTAATCTTCATTTCTCTGTTCTAGAACCTCGATAAGCTCCGTTTCGCCTTTCTCAATTTGTGTGCACAGTTCGTATCTTTTTTCAAAAGGTTTTTATATGAAAATTGACGAAAATGTGAAATCGTACCTTAACACTCATTTGAGTTGACTTCGGTCAACGTTTTGAGCAAACAGACCAGATCAATATTTTGACGGTCCCGGTGGATCTGTATCATGATTTAGGACTTGGGCATATGCCCGGAATCAAATTCGAAAGTCCCTAGCTTGAATTGTCGTAATTTGTTGAAAACTAAAAGTTTAAAGGTTTAAAAAATTCATAAATTTGATCGTAGTTTGACTTTGTTGCTACTAGGTTCGTATTTCGATTCCGGAACTTGGTATAAGTCCGTTTCAGTATTTGATTTGTCTGCAAAATTTGGAGCAAAATGGAGTTTATTTGACGTGATTCGGACGTCCGGTTTAAAAATTGAAAGATCTTAAGTTTCATTGAACATTTCATTCGTTTTTGTGTCTGATTTGTAGTTCAAGGTGTTATTTTGGTGTTTTGATTGGGCGAGCGAGTTAGTATGATATTTTTGGACTAATGTGCATGTTTGGTTTGGAGCCCCGAGGGCTTGGGTGAGTTTCGGATAGGCCACGAAGTGAATTTTTGAACTTAAAAGAGTGTTGGTGCATCAGGTCTGCAGATCTCACATTTGTGAGGACCTGGTCGCAAATGTGTGCCTTGCAAATGCGAGGTCAGGCTCGTATATGCAAAAATGGTGGGGGCTGGGTCAGATTCGCTTGTGCAAAGTGAAGTCCGTAGATGCGGGGNGGCGGCTTCGCATTTGCGAACATTTTGTTGCATTTGCGACTAATGACAGACTAAGGTAGACTCGCATTTGCGAGTCGATTGTGTGCATTTGCAGCAGACTTGGTTCGCATTTGCGACAAAATTTGTCGCATTTGCGATTTCATCAGGCTCAGTGGTTTTTTGCATTTGCGAAGGATTGATCGCAATTGCGAAGTATGTGTCGCAATTGCGATAACTGCAGCTGAGTAAAAGAGGGAAAAGCGAGAATTAGCTCATTTCTTTCAAACTCTCAACCCTAAACACCCTAGAGGCGATTTTCCCAAGAGACGTTCTTCCTCAATTCATTGGTAAGTGACTTTAATATACTTCGTTTCAATTACCCATTACATTTCTTAAGATTTCAACATCAAATCTAAGATTTTCATGGTAGAAATTAGGGATTTGGGTATAATTAGGAATTTTTGTAAAATTGGAATTTAGACCTCAAATTCAGGTCGGATTTCGAATTGAATTGCATAACTGGGCTCGGGGTGAATGCGTGATCGAGTTTTGGTCAGAACCCCGGGTTTTGACCAAGCGGGCCCGGAGTTGACTTTTGTTGACTTTTTCAGTAATGATTTAAATTGAACCTTTTTAATTCATAGGTAGTTTCTAAGGCTTATTTTGAATTGTTTGTTTGATAATTTGCTAGATTTGATTGGTTTGGAGGCTTGCTCGAAAAGCAAGGCCGTGGTTAAATTTTGAGTTGATTGCGAAATGAGGTAAGTGTTGGGTCTAACCTTGATTTGAGGGAATTAGAACCCTTGAGCTATGTGCTATGTGAATTTCATGAGTACCGGCATATATGCGAGGTGACGAGTGTCTATACGCCGTCAATTACTTGTTTTCATGTCTACCCGTATTTCATTAAATATAGCATTCCATGTCTTGATTGTTACATGCCTTAATTGCTTCCTATGCCTTAACTTGCTACTTGTCATTTATTAGTCTCGCATTATAAATGTTAATTTCTTCCATGCTCCCATGCTTAATTATACTTGCCTTAATTGTCTTACTTGTACCCTTTAACTATCATATATTTGACTTGTCTTGTTGCTCAGTATTAATTGTAGCCTTCATGATTTGGCACGAGATTCCTTCTTGATTTGTAGCTTTCATATTTATTAATCGTAGAGATTCTTGTGATTCGAGTTGTTAAATTGATTGCACTTATTGATTTTATTTATGGATCGGGTTGCACGCCGCAACAGGTGGAATAAGGGAGGATTTATATTGATATGGTGGGATCGGGTTGCGCCACCACAACAGGTGAAATAAGGGTGGATTGATATGGTGAAATAAGGGAGGATTATGACATTGACTATGATTATATGGTGGGATCGAGTTGCACGCCGCAACATATATTTACTTATTATTATTGATATTTACACGGTGGAATAAGGGAGGATAGTGTTGTACGGTGGGATCAGGTTGCACGCCGCAACAGGTGAAATAAGGGTGGATTGATTTGGTGAAATAAGAGAAGATTATGATATTGACTATGATTATATGGTGGGATAAAGTTGCTTGCTTCAACATATATTTACTTATTATTATTGATATTTACATGGTGAAATCAGGGAGAATAGTGTTGTACGGTGGGATCAGGTTGTGCGCTGCAACAATTTATGTGTTTTGCATTCCTTATTATGTTGTTGGCTTCGGTAATTTTGTACAAGACTCTAAGGATTGGTATTTCTGGTATTTATTGGTTTTCTTTGAGGATTGAGTTATTTTCATGAGTTAAATGCCTTATTTCGTTTTCGTATTTTCCTTTCCTATCATTATTTTATACTGCGTAGAGGTTATTGTAAGTGACCCGCCTTAGCCTCGTCACTACTTCTTCGAGGTTAAGCTCGGCACTTACAAAGTACATGGGGTCGGTTGTACTCATACTACACTCTGTCCTTCTTGTGTAGATCTTGGAGTCGGTCCCACCGGCGATCAGTATATTGCTCGGTTGACTATTGGACGAGACTTGAGGTACAGCTGCTCGACGTTCGCAGCCTGGAAGTCCACGTCTACCTTATCCTAGTTGTGTATTTCTTTCGGACAACTTTACTTTTATTCAGACCTTTATCTGTATTATTCTAGTAGCTCATGCACTTGTGACACCGGTTCTGGGTTGTATTTAGATATTTTGGTTGTTATGAATTTTTGTACTTTATTTCAGTTCTACTACAGCTAGTTTAATTGGCATCAGTTAATTTGATTTGTTAAAAATGGCTTAAAATTTATTCTATTGTTGGCTTGCCTAGCAAGTGAAATGTTAGGCCCCATCACAATCCCGAGGATGGGAATTCCGGGTCGTGATAAGTTGGTATCAGAGCACTAGGTTTCCTAGGTCTCACGAGTCACGAGCAAGCTTAGAAGAGTCTAGAGGATCGGTAGGAGACGTCTATACTTATCTTCCAGAGGCTATGGAGTTTAGGGAAAATATCACTTCTTTCTTACTCTGTCGTGCGATTTTATTCTATCATTGATGATTGAACCCTTCTACTCTTGTTCTCTCGCAGATGGCGAGAACACACACTGCATCTACCGGAATAGGAGCCGGAGTCCCCTGTGGCAGCTACGACTAGGGGCGGAGGTCGAGGTCGAGGTCGTGCCAGAGGCCAAGGCAGAGGCAGAGGCAGAGGCAGAGGCAGAGCTCAGCCTAGAGCTTGAGAAACAGCACCCGTAGTGGAGCCTCAGGTGGATTTCGAGAAGGAGGTTCCGGCTCAGACTGTACCTGTCGGACTAGCTCAGGTCCCGGAGGGGTTCATAGCTACTCTAGTGCTTCAGGACGCTCTAATCCGTTTGGTGGGCCTTATGGAGAGTGTGGCCTAGATCGGTACATTCCGAGTGGCACCAGCCGTCTCTCGAGCTGGGGGAGGAGCACAGATTCCTGCTACTCACACCCCGGAGTAGGTGCCTCCCCAGTATCAAACTCCAGCAGCCCCGCCAGTTGGGTAAGTTTAGCTGGTTGGTGCGGCACAGGCCGGTGATAGGCCCGCTTCGTCTTCTGAGGCTATGTTGAGGTTGGATAAGTTTACCAAGCTCTTTCCAGTTTAGTTTAGTGGCTTACCTTCTGAGGACCCACAGGTTTTTCTGGATAGTTGCCACGAGGTGTTGTGCAACATGGGTACAGTTGAGACCAATATGGTCGATTTTGCAGCATTTCAGATGATTGGTTCCACCCGGAGATGGTGGAGAGATTATATGTTGACTAGACCAGCTGGGTCCCTGATGACGTCCACAACACACCTCTATAGGAGATATGATACGATCATATGCAATAATAATTACCCAACTATGAGTCGGGGTCGAATCCATTGGGAGTTTTGAGGGGTGTTAAGAGTATATATTTGAAGCAAGCAAATGGGTTATCTAAGATTACACTTCCACAACATGGTTTTGTTTTCTATTTCTACTGCTACTCTAATGAATGCAAGCTAAAGAAAATAGATTATAGATAAATGTTTTTGAGGTTTTTCTAATTGGGTTAAAGGCCTAAGGCTGAGACCATAACCTAGGTGTTTGCCTAATGGGCTAAAGATGTTTATACTTATTTTTTTGACTGGGGTGTATTATAGCTCTCAACTCTATGTTAACCACTCAATACCTCTCGGTCAGAGTGTGATTTTGCCCAATTTGGCTTTCTCAAGTCCAAATGGGTATCAACCAAAACAATTGATAAGAGCTCAAGTCGGGTTCTTACTATCTCTAGTTTGAACCCTTTAATTAGGTTAATCAATCTCTCAACTAACCCAATTCCTTGTTAGCGAAGTTATCCTAGACTAGGTCCCTCTTTCTCAAGTAGAGACTAAGTCAAATAGGCATGAATCAATGTTTGCAACCATTAATACTAAAATTGAAGCATGAACTAAGCTAAATAATCAACACCAGATCATAAACAAGTGTAAAATTAATCAATCATAAGGTTTACACACTAGGGTTGGGTCACAACCCTAGTAAAAATCTAGCTACTCATAATGGGATTTGAAGAAAATAAGGATGAAAAGCTGATTAAGCTCATAATGGAAGATTAAAATCATAAAATCTAATGTTAAAATATTCAAATAAGCTAAAACTTCCTAAAATAGCAAAGAGAAACGAATACAACAACTTTGTATGTCCAAACTTGACCTAATTTTGTGAAATTCGTCTATTTATACAGGGCCAAAATCGCAGACAAAAATGCCCCTCGGAAGGTTCTACGGCCGCACAATTCCATGTGCACACCGCAAATTTCTTCAGTTGGCAGGAAGGTGATTTCTGCGGCCGCGAGGAAATCTTCTACGGCCGAACATTTCTGAACTGCAGCCGCGAGGCAATCTTTTGTGGCCGCACAATACAAAGGCTCCTCGATAAATGGGGATTTTGACTGCTTATTAGCATCTTTTAGCTTTTGTTTTAGTCCGAAAGTATCGAATTGTGTTCCCGAAACAATTGAAATTGTGCAAATTGTAGGAATATTGGAAGTTTGGTCTCCCGAGATAAAATCCTACTCAAAAAGGAGTGTTCTGAAGCACAAGGCAATAAAGGGCGCATAAGCACAAATGTGCAGTCCGCGGAAGGAATTCTGCAGCTGCAAACCAAGGAGAGAAGTTTAGCAAAACTTTGCGCAAAGTGTGGACCGCACATGAATTGTGCTGCCGCAAAACTGGGCTAAGACTCAAAGATCAGAGAGTATGCAAAAAGACCAAGTCTAGAAGCCTTTGTTAATTGCGGACCGCACAAGAATTGTGCGGCCGCAGAAGAGTTGCCTTGCGGCCGCAGTCCTGAAATGTGGGGTCGCAGAAGATTGCTTTGCGGCCGCAATTCAAAAATGTGTGGCCACATAACTCCACTTTTTGTCTGAGATTTTTAGCCTTGTATAAATAGACGAGTTTCACAAAATTAGGTTAAGTTTTGAACATCTGAGTTGCTGTAGCCATTTTTGTTTACTACTTTAGGAAGTTTTATATTGCTTTAGTATATTTACATTCGATTTAATCATTTTAAGCTTCCATTATGAGTTTAATTAGTTTTCTTCCTTATTTTCTTCAAATCCCATTATGAGTAGCTAGACTTTTATTAGGGTTGTAACACAACCCTAGTGTGCAAACCTTATGGATATCTAATTTAGTGCTTTTTTATGATTGGATGTTGATTATTTAGCTTAGATCATGCTTTAATTGTAGAATTAATGGTTGCAAACATAAATTCATGCCTATTTGACTTAGTCTCTACTTGAGAAAGAAGGCCTAGTCTAGGATAACTTAACTAACAAGGAATTGGGTCAATTGAGAGATTGATTAACCCAATTAAAGGGTTCAACCTATAGATATTAATAACCCAACTTGAACTCTTATCAACTGATTTGGGTGATATCCATTTGGTCTTAAGAAAGCCAAATTGGGCAAAACCACTCTCTGACCCAGAGGTATTGAGTGGGTAATATAGAGTGGAGAGCTATAATATACCTCAATCAACAAAACAAACATTAACGTTTTTATCTCATTAGGCAAACACCTAGGTTATGGTCACAGCCCTAGGTCTTTTACCCATTTGAAAAAATATTAAAAATAATTATCTCTAGTCTACTTTCTTTATCTTGCAATCATTAAATTAACAGTAGAAATGAAAAATAAATCCTTGTTGTGAAAGTGCAATCTGGATAATCCAATAGCTCATTTGAAATATATACCCCTAACTCCCATCCTAGCTCCCAATGGATTCGACCCTGACTCCTAGTTGGGTATTTATTATCGCATATGATCGTTTCATGTCTCTATTGAGGTGTGCTTTGGACGTGATCAATTTTTGGCGCCATTGTCGGGGAGTTAAAAACGTTGTTAGCTATATATTTGGGTGTATTTTTGGAATATCTTCTTTTCCTTCCGTCTTACTAAATTATTTGAGAATTTGTAGGTACAACCATGGTGAACAATGAGCTCGGAAATTTTCCTTTAGGGGATGTGGACGTCGAGGATGACCAAGTTGATGAGGTTCCTCTTGAACCTCAAGCCAATAGAAGAGGCCGAGTGCATCATGACAATGTCTCCGCGCCATCTCCACCACGAGCGGCTCCACACCGGGTGTTACCCAATGAAGGATATGCTACTGCAATAGTCCCTCTCCGTATTAGGGCGGGCAACTTTCAAATCACCAATGTGATGCTCACTTTGCTAGAGCAATGAGCTTTCTTCACCGGTGCTCCAAGTCAAAATGCATACAAGCATTTGAAGGGGTTTGTGGATACTTGTTGGGGGAGCAAACAAACAAATGTCTCTGAGGATGCATTGAGGCTAAGACTTTTTACCTTCTCTCTACGAGGGAAAGCTTTAGATTGGTTATAACGTTTGCCGAACCATTCCATTCACACTTGGGATGAGTTGGCAGAAATGTTTATTTCTAAGTTCTTCTCTCCGGGACACATGGCTACACTTCGGGATGAGATTTTGGTATTCAAGCAAGAGCCAAATGAACCATTACACGAGATATGGGAACGTTGTAGAAAAATGGTTAAGGAATATCCCAACAATTATATGACGGAGAATATGATTCAATAAACTTTCTATCGTGGGATTAACACAACCAACCAATGTGCAGTGAATCAACTTGCCGGTGGAAAGTTCATGACTATGCCTTATGCAGAGGCGTGTGAGATTTTAGATGAAATGGCGGAAACATCATCCGCATGGCAATCCCAGGCTAATGTTGCACAAGGTGATCCGAAAGTAATCCACCTTTACAAAGAGTTGCATGACCATGGGCAAGCCATTGCCGAATTGACTACCACCATGAATCAATTAGTAAAGGATCAACTTCAACAAGTGCAAAATCCTAAGCAATTCAACGCCATAGAGGGAGTGAACATGATAGTCAACAAAAGACGGACCAATGGTCCACATATGCAAGAAGAGAATGGTTTTGATCAGGATGATTCTTACAATGCAAGAAAAGGAGGTGCAATATATGAACACCTTCCAAGGGCAACGAAACAACTTCCAAGGCTCAAACCAAAAACAATGGCGACCTCAAAACAATCAAGGCAATTGGAATTCTAACAACCAAGGAAATCGGAGTGGTGGCAACAATCAAGGGAATTGGAGTGGCAATAATCAAGGAAATTAGGGGGTAATAATCACGGTGGATGGAACAATAATCAAGGCAATCGGGGGTCGAGTTTTCAAAGGCCCCCGATGTATCAACAATTGAGCAACACGCCTCCTTATCCTTCCCATGGTCCATGTTCTTCAAACAATAAAATGGGGCGTATTGAGAACATTTTCAAACAAATGATGGAAAAGAATGCCGATTCGGATGCCCAACTTGCCTCACACAACACATCGATCCGCAACTTAGAAGTTTAAATGGGGAAAATCTCTTAAGCTCTAAATTCTCATCTTAAGGGGGCACTACCAAGTGACATGGTAGTAAACCCAAAAGATGAAAACAACACGGGGCATGTCATGGTCCTTACTACAAGAAATGGAAGAGGTGATAATGAACCCACCTCAAGTGAAAAGCAACTTGTGGATGATGAGCGAGTGGTAAAAGAAGAAGAGGTCCCGAACAATGTGGAGAAATCAAATAATGAAGTTAGGGTTGAAATTGATGATAGTATGGAAGAGACTCAAGAGGAGGTGAACCCGTCTAGGGATCACATTATTGACATACCAGAGCCGGTAGTGCAAATGGCTAAGGCACAATTGCCTAAGCCTCCACCTCCATACCCTCAAGGACTTGCCAAGCAAAATGGTGAGAATCAATTGAAGAAGTTCATTCAAATGATGAAGAGTCTCTCAATAAATGTGCCGTTAATTGAAGCTTTGGAACAAATACCCGGTTACTTAAAGTTTATGCATGACCTCGTGACAAAGAAGCGGTGAATGAATTTTAAAACTATCAAAGTCACTCATCAAGTGAGTGCAATTGTGTATTCAATGGCTCCTAAGTTAGAGGATCCCTGTGCTTTCATAATTCCTTGTACAATTAGAAGTGCCGAGTTTGCTAAAGCTCTTTGTCATCTTGGAGTATCAATTGATGCGCTATTCGATTTTCAAGACCTTAGGAATTGGGCAACCAAGACCCACCTCTATGAGATTGCAAATGGCCGATCGTACTATTAAGAGACCTTTGGGAGTGATTGAAGATGTCTTAGTTCGTGTTGATAAATTCATTCTTCCGTCGAATGTTGTCATTCTAGATTGTGAAGTTGATTATGAGGTGCCGATTATTCTTGGAAGACCTTTCCTTGCTACGGGGAAGGCTCTTTGTGATGTTGAAGCCGGAGAACTCACTTTCTGTATTGGTGATGAAAAAGTAGTTTTCCATGTGTGTAAGTCCATGCGGAAACCAAATTGCAATGAGGTGTGCTCTTTTGTGGACTTGGTGACCGATGTTATTGTTGATGACACAAGTGCTATGATCAATGTTGGTGATATATTGGAGGTCGTCTTGCTCAACTTTGATGATGACGAGATGGATGGCTTCATGGAAAATGTGAACTCTTTGCAAGAAATGGGTTCGTACAATAATGCACCTCGGAAATTGTCCTTGGATCTTAAAAATGGGACAACTCCTACAAAGCCTTCTATTGAAGAGCCTCCTACCTTGGAGTTGAAGCCATTGCCTCCACATCTTTGGTATGAAATCTTGGTCCTTGTTCTATTTTACTGGTTATTCTTTCCTCTTGTTTGACTAACGTGCAGGTAGACTCAACTTTGGCGGTGATACAATAGTGAAAGAAGGCTATTGGGTAGACTTTGGCGAATATACGGGGGATAAGCCCCGCATTTTGCATGCATAAGATCAACTTGGAGGAAAGCATCAAACCATCTATTGAACATCAAATGAGACTTAATGAGGCTATGCAAGAAATTGTAAGAAGGAGATTATCAAGTGGCTGGATGTCGGGGTTGTCTACCCCATCTCCGGTAGTTCGTGGAATTTTTTTCAATATGTCTCAAAGAAGGGGGGCATAATGGTGGTAACCAATGACAAGAAGGAGTTGATTCCTACAAGAACGGTGACCGAATGGAGGGTGTGTGTGTACTATCACAAACTCAACAAAGTCATAAGGAAGGTTCATTTTCCACTTTCTTTCTTAGATCAAATGCTTGATAGATTGGCCTGCCGTGCTTTTTATTGCTTTCCTGATGGGTATTTGGGCTACAACAAAATTCTTATTGCTCCGGATGATCAAGAGAAAATAACCTTTACATGTCTCTATGGTACGTTTGCCTTCATGCGGATGCCATTTGGTTTGTGCAATGCACCGACGTTTTCTCAAAGGTGTATGATGGCTATCTTCACGGACATAGTGGAGGACTACATTGAAGTTTTCATGGATGAATTCTCGGTGGTTGGAGATTCTTTTGATGATTGTCTTGCAAATTTGGATAAAGTGCTGGCAAGATGTGAAGAAACAAATTTGGTGCTTAATTGGGAGAAGTGTCATTTCATGGTCGAGGAAGGCATTGTCCTTGGTCACAAAATCTCAAAGAATGGAATTGAAGTTTACAAGGCAAAGATTGAGGTGATTTCTAAACTTCCACCTCCAACTTCGGTGAAGGGTGTGCGAAGTTTCTTAGGTCACTCGGGGTTTTACCAGCGTTTCATTATAGATTTCTCTAAGGTGGTGAACCCGTTGTGCAAGCTTCTTGAGAAGGATGCTAAGTTCAACTTCGATGATGACTGCATGGGAGCTTTTGAATTGTTAAAGTTCAAGTTGACAACTACTCCAATCATCACCCTCTAAATTGGAGTGTCCTTTTTTAACTCATGTGTAATGCAAGTGAAGTAGCAGTTGGGGCTGTTTTAGGCCAACACATCAACAAAATTTTTCACCCGGTCTACTATGCTATTAAGACCATGAATAGTGCCCAATTCAACTACACTTTTACGGAGAAAGAGCTCTTGTCATTGTGTTTGCAATTGAGAAGTTCCACCCGTACCTGATGGGTGTAAAGGTCATTATCCACACAGATCATGCAACACTTTGTTATCTTATGAGAAAGAAAGATTCCAAAGCTCGGTTGATGATATGGGTGCTTTTATTACAAGAGTTTGATATTGACACCCAAGATAGAAAAGGGAGTGAAAACCAAGTGGTGGACCACTTGCCTCGTTTGGAGGAGGAGGGGAGGCCGCATGATGGCCTTAAAATCAATGACTCCTTTTCCGATGAGCAACTCTTGGCTATTTCATTGAAAGAGGTGCCATGGTTCGAGGATCTAGCAAATTTTCTTGTGTGTGGAATCATTCCAAATGAGTTCTCTTCGAACCAAAGGAAGAAAATCAAACGGGATTGTCAAGATTATTATTGGGATGAACCATACCTTTTCCAGATTTGTACGGATGGGGTGATTAGAAGATGTGTACCGGAAGAAGAGCAAGGTAAAATTCTTGGGGCTTGTCATTCTTCGCCATATGGTGGTCATCATGGTGGAGCAAGAACGACGGCCAAAGTGCTTAATTGCAGCTTTTATTGGCCAACTCTTTACAAGGATGCAAGTGAGCTAGTGTAAAGATGTGATGAATGTCAACAGGCCGGTAGAATCTCAAAGAATAATGAAATGCCTCTCACAACCATCTTGGAGATTGATATTTTTGATGTGTGGGATATTGACTTCATGGGCCCTCGTGTGATTTCTTGTGGAAACACCTACATCTTGGTCGCGGTTAATTATGTGTCCAAATGGGTTGAGGTTGTTACTTTACCCAACAATGAGGTGAGAAGTGTGGTGACGTTCTTGAAGAAGAATATTTTCACTAGGTTTGATACTCCGCGGGCTATTATAAGCGTTGGGGGGTCAGAATTTTACAACAAGGCTTTCGACACTTTACTTGGCAAGTATGGTGTTACTCATAAGGTCACAACTCCTAATCATCCACAAGCTAGCGGTCAAGTAAAGTCTCCAACCGTGAGATAAAGAGTATTTTGTTAGAAACGGTGAATGCTAATCGTACGGACTGGTCTAAGAATCTTGATGATGCACTATGGGCTTATCGGACGGCTTACAAAATACCTACCGAAATATCGTCATACCGGTTAGTGCTCGAAAAAGCTTGTTATCTCCCGGTGGAACTTGAGCTCAAGGCCATGTGGGATCTAAAAATGTTGAATCTTGATTGGGATGTAACTGCTAACTTATGAGTTGCACATTTGAATGAATTGGATGAGTTCCGGTAACATGCTTACGCTCCTTGTACAAAGAAAAGATGAAATATCTTCATGACAAATACATTTGGAACAAAGAGTTCAAGGTGGGTGATCTTTTATTGTTATTTAACTCAAGAATGAGGATGTTTCCCGGGAATCTAAAGTCTAAATGGAGTGGTCCTTTCGAAATTATGGGTGTGACATCGTTTGGGAATTAGACATGAAGAACAAAAATAATGAGGTATTCCAAGTCAATGGTCACCGGGTGAATCACTATTTGGGAAAGGTTGGAGATAGCCACGTCGTGGCGGTCATTCATTTCAATTGATGGTATTCTGTGTCGTGCCGCGACGTTAAATCAGGAGCTTCTTGGGAAGCAACCCGTGTTTCTTTTCCTTTGTAGTTAGGTATTATTTTTGTGCTAACTTGATTTGAAATGTGCTACAGGGCTGAGTGTGACTTATAGGAACTGTGGACAAAAATGTGGCTAAGTGTTGAAAGAAGTGCGGACCGCACAATTTGGAGCGTTGTAGCAAAAGAGCAATGCGGACACATAATTATCTTGCGGACCGCACAAATGAAAAGCTGGAAATGCAAACTCTCTGAAGTTTAGTCTATCAGAGAAAAGGTCGATGTGCGACCGCAAGAGGAAAATTGCGGCCGCAACAAGAAATCTGCGGTCGCACGCAGAATTTTGCGGACCACAAATGGAGAACCAAAGATGAAGCCCCAGGTAACAGAGTGGGGACCACACATGAAAATATGCGGCCGCACTTGACATTCTTCCCCCTTTCATGGACCATAAACTTTAAATAGAAGGACAGGGGCAAGGGTTACATTTTTTTCACTATCTGAGCACAAAAATAGCACTCTCCTAAAATTTCTTGGTGAATCTATTTGTCCACATACACAATATCTTTGTTCATTCACTCATCACACGCATTCATCTAGTATTCTTCAATTTCTTGTTAATCTTTTTCTTTCAATTTGTAGTTATTTTTAGGCCATTTGTCAATAGAATTTAATTATGCATTAATGTAGAGAGTTTTCTTCACTCTTTCCCCTCTTTTAATCTTATTTTGTTTAGAATTGAGGACAATGCTTATCTTTATTCGGAGGAGTGGAGTTTATTGATCATATTTGATATATTCTGAGACATTTGGCCTGTAATAACTTGAAATTATTCTCTCTTTTCTTATTATGTATATATTCTCTCTCTTTCTCTCATTATGTACATTCATTCTATCTTTAGTAGTTTTTGCGTAGTAGCTTCTTTATTTTTGTTTCTTTATTTGATTTAGTAGATTTTTATGTTTTAGTAGATAATAAGCCTTTGGTTTTCTTAGTGTTACGGTTCTTTCTAAAGGTAGTTGTTGTGTGAACCAGGTGACTCGTCCCAACGATGGATGGCATGACAACCTTCTTAAGGGAATGACTCCGTTTTTGGTGTTTAAGTAATAATAGTGGTAGTAATGAATAAAAATACCTAATTAAGTCATGCTCAAAGAGTCAAGCATGCTTTAATTGGCACCAACACACTTAACTACGTGCTTATGGTTAGAAACAAGGTGACAGACAGAAATAGCTCTAGTTAGTGACTTTGTGACTCTTGTGCTGACTTTGGCAATCATCGAGTGGTTTAATTGGACCATAGTGATCTTTAAACTTGAGTGTGGTCGTTGTGGGCCCTCGACTTCGTCCTCTTTTACAATCCAGTTGCGTGAGGAATGAGATGAATTGTTGTTAGTTCAAGTATCCATGCGAAGGGTCTAGAACTTGCCCCGATGTGTTTCAAGGCGAAATCCTAAGTTTGCTTGGTTTGGAAAGTGATTGTAGGCCCTCCTTGGCTCGTTTGAGTTTTTTATTTCCAACCAATGTCATTATCCCTAGTCAATCCTTTTGAATCTCTAGCCTTTCTCATTTGATAACCATGTTACAAGCCTTTACCCGTTTGGTCGTGACCCTCTCTTGGCACCCGAGATTTCCTTAACACTCTTGTGAAACAAATGGATTATAACGTAATTTTGGGGGAGAGATGAGGAACTTGAAAAAGGTATCAAGGCACAAAAAGAGAGAAGATATGATCTCTATGAGAAGAAAAGACAAGAAAAGAAAAAAAAAACAAGAAGAAAGATGCAAAAAGTGAATAAGTGCAAGGGTTGAAGGGATTCAAAAAGAGGTAATGATCCCAAACATGGAGAAATGAAAAGGGGAGAAAAAGAATGAAGTGATCAAGAAAGAGTGATGCTAGGTCTCTCTAGTCCCCAATGAAAAGAAAGTGCCTCTAAGAATTGGCAAACTGTGAGCCGAGAAATGAAAGATGGAGTGCTTAAGGAAAGGTGTAACCACTTATCCATATGGTATCCTACCGTAACACAAAAGCCTTCATTACATCCCGAAAAAAGTCCTACTTGATTTAAAACCGAGTGAGCTTACATTAGTGGCGATCTACATGAGGGGCAAGCCTATGGTACTTGAAGCCGTACTTGTGACATTCTCTTGAGAGATATAAGTGAACCTTCATAAATCTTTGGATTGAATGCTAAATTTCTTAAGTGAGCTACGCAAATGGAAAGTAGATGAGGAAGAGTTCGGAGTCCACCATGACCTACACGATAGAGCAACAATCTTTGATAAGTAAAGTCAATTCTTGAAGCTTAAATGTCACATTAGAACTATATGTGCATGAATGTTTAACTTGTCTCCTTGTTGAATATATGAGTAGTATGGGTAATTGTTGGTCCTAATCGATGTGTGGATGGCTCACCTTTGACTCAGTGAAATGATCCTTAACTTTTGAGGTGAGAACTAATTTATTTGCTTGAGGACAAGCAAAGACTTAAGTTTGGGGGAGTTGATAAGTGAGGATTTTGACTGCTTATTAGCACCTTTTAGCTTTTGTTTTAGTCTGAAAGTATTGAATCGCGTTCCTGAAACTAATGAAATTGTGCAAATTGCAGGAATGCTGAAAGTTTGGTCTCTTAAAATAAAATCCGACTCAAAAAGGAGTGCTCAGAAGCACAAGGCAGTAAAGGCGCAGAAGCACAAATGTGCGGTCTGCAGAAGAAATTGCGTACCGCTGAATTCCATCTGCGGCCGCAAACCAAGGAGAGACGTTTAGCAGAACTTTGCACAGAGTGCGGACTGCACATGAATTGTGCGGCCGCAAAACTAGGCTAAGATTCGAAGATCAGAGAGTTGCAGACCACACAAGAATTGTGCAGCCGCAGAAGAGTTGCCTTGCGGGGGAAACCCTGAAATGTGGGGCTACAGAATATTGCTTCGTTGCCGCAGTTCAAAAATGTGTGGCCGTAGAACTCCACTTTCTGCCGGATGAAGAAATCTGTGGACCGCACATGGAATTGTGCGGCCGCAGAACCTCCTGAGGGGTATTTTTTTTCTTAGATTTACAGCCTTGTATAAATAGATGAGTTTCACAAAATTAGGTAAGTTTTGAACATCTGAAGCTGCTGTAGCCGTTTTTCTTTACTACTTTAGGAAGTTTTACATTGATTTGGTGTATTTACATTAGATTTAATCATTTTAATCTTCCATTATGTGTTTAATTAGTTTTTCTTCCCTATTTTCTTCAAATCCCATTATGAGTAGCTAGACTTATAATAGGATTGTGACCCAACCCTAGTGTGTAAACCTTATGGGTATCTAATTTAGTGCTTGTTTATGATTGAGTGTTGATTATTAGGCTTAGTTCATACTCTAAGTATGGAATTAATGGTTGCAAACATAAATTCATGTCTATTTGAGATAGTCTCTACTTGAGAAAGAGGGACCTAGTCTAGGATAACTCAGCTAACAAAGAATTGAGTCAACTGAGAGATCGATTAACCCAATTAAAGGGTTCAACCTAGAGATAATAATAACCTGACTTGAGCTCTTATCAACTTTTCTGGGTGATACCCATTTGGTCTTTGAGAAAGCCAAATTGGGAAAAATCACTCTCTGACCGAGAGGTATTGAGTGGGTAATGTAGAGTGTAGAGCTATAATACACCCCAATCAACAAAACAAGCACTAAAGTTTTTATTCCATTAGGCAAACACGTAGGTTATGGTCACAGCCCTAGGCCTTTTACCCATTTGGAAAAATATTGAAAATAATTATCTCTAGTTTACATTTGTTATCTTGCAATCATTAGATTAACAGTAGAAATAGAAAATAAATCCTTGTTGTGAAAGTGCAATCTAGATAATCCAATTGCTCATTTGAAATATATACCCCTAACTCCCATCCTAGCTCCCAGTGGATTCGACCCCAACTCCTAGTTAGGTATTTATTATTGCATACGACTATTTCATATCTCTATTGAGGTATGCTTTGGACGTGATCACTCCTGTACCTGGTCTTTTTGCATACTCTCTGATCTTTGACTCTTAAGCCCAGTTCTACGGCCGCACAATTCATGCGCGGTCTGTACATTTCTGAAAGTTCTGTTAGATTTTTCTTCTTGGTTTGCGGCCGCAGATGGAATTTTGCAGTTTGCAATTTCTTCTTCGGCCAAAAAATTCTTTTTGCGGACCGCAAAATTGTGCTTCTACGCCCTTTATTTTCTTGTGCTTCGGAACACTCCTTTTTGAGTCGAATTTTATCTCGGGAGATCAAACTTTCAGCATTCTTGTAATTTGCACAATTTCATTAGTTTCGAGCAACACAATTCAATACTTTCAGACTAAAACAAAAGCTAAAAGGTGCTAATAAGCAGTCAAAATCCCCACTTATCAACTCCCCCAAACTCCAAATAAATTAGTTCCCACCTCCAAAAATTAAGGGTCATTTCAGCAAGTCAAAGGTAAGCCATCCACACATCAGTTGGGACCAACAATTACCCACACTACTCATGTATCATCAACAAGGCGACAAGTTAAACATTCATGCACATATAGTTCTAATGTGACATTTGAGCTTCAAGAATTGACTTTACGCATCAAGGACTCTTACTCTATCATGTAGGCCATGGTGGACTACAAACTCTTCCTCCTCTAATTTCCATTTGCCTAGCTCACTTAAGAAATTTAGCACTCAATCTAAAGATTTATGAAGTGTTCACTCATCTCTCTCAAGAGAATGTCACAAGTATGCTTTCAAGTACCATCAGCTTGCCCTTCTTGTAGATCACCACTAATGTAAGCTCACTCGATTTTAAATCAAGTAGGACTCCTTCCGGGATGTAATAAAGGCTTTTGGGTTAGGGTAGGATATCGTATGGGTAAGTGGTTACACCTTTCCTTAGGCACTCCATCTTTCATTTCTCGGCTCACACTTTGCCAATTCTTAGAGGCGCTTTCTTTTCATCGGGGACTAGAGAAACTTAACATCACTCTTTCTTGATCACTTCAATATATTTCTCCTTTTTTGATTTCTCCATGTTTGGGATCATTACCTCTTTTTGAATCCCTTCAACCCTTCCACTTATTCACTTTTTACATCTTTCTTTTTGTTTTTTTTCTTTTCTTGCTTTTTCTTCTCATAGAGATCATTTATTTTCTCTTTTTGTGCCTTGATACCTTTTTCAAGTTCCTTATCTCTCCCCCAAACTTACGTTATAAGCCATTTGTTTCAAAAGAGTTTTAAGGAAAGCTCGGGTGCCAAGAGAGGGTCGCGACCAAACGGGTAAAGGCTTGTAACATGGTTATCAAATGAGAAAGGCTAGAGATTCAAAGGGATTGACTAGGGATAATGACATTGGTTGGCAATAGGAAACTCAAACGGGCCAAGGAGGGCCTACAATCACTTTCCAAACCAAGCAAACTTAGGATTTCGCCTTGAAACACGTCGGGGCAAGTTCTAGACCCTTCGCACGAATACTTGAACTAGCAACAATTCATCTCACCCCTCACGCAACTGGATTGTAGAAGAGGACAGAGTCGAGGGCCCACAATGAACACATTCAAGTTTAAAGATCACTATGGTCCAATTAAACCACTCGATGTTGCCAAAGTCAACACAAGAGTCACAAAATCACTAACTAGAGTTATTTCTTTCAAAAACCTTGTTTCTAACCATAAGCATGTAGTTTAGTGTGTTGGTGCCAACTGAAGCATGGTTGACTCTTCGAGCATGAATTAATTTGGTCTTTTTATTCATTAATACTACTATTGTTACCTAAACACACAAAAAAAAACTGACTCATTCCCTTTAGAAGGTTGTCACGCCATCCATCGTTGGGACGAGTCACCGGGTTCACACAACTACCTTTGGAAAGAACCGTGGCATTAAGAAAATCAAAGGCTTATTATCTACTCAAACATAAAAAGAATGTATTAAATCAAATAAAAAAAAGCTACTAAATCAAATAAAGAACTAATAAAGAATCAAAACTAAAGAAGCTAATAAGCAAAAATTACTGAAGATAGAATGAATATACATAATGAGAGAATGAGAGAGAATATATATACATAATAAGAAAAGAGAGAATTACAGGCCAAATGCCTTAGAATGTATCAAATATAATAAATAAACCCAACCCCCCCCCCACCCCCCACGGGGAATAAAGATAAACAGTGTCCCCAATGCTTAACAAAATAAGAGTAAAATAGGGGAAAGAGTGTAGAAAACTCCCTATGGCTCCTTTGACATCTCTGTGTCCCCAGCAACGTCATCGCCCTCAGGCTCATCCAACTGAATCTCATCATCCTCAACTCTAGGTGTGGCTGGGTTGGCGAACATCTGACTCACTACCTCAGCAGTGTAGGCAGCAAGGTTTGGCTCTTCAGACTGGCCAACTGGTGCTACCGGTGCAGATGGTCTTGTAGGATCTGGGACAGAAAGGTCTGGGTCAAGCAGCATGTCAAAGGGGAGATCTCCGGTTGTAGCTAGCCTGGTCACCTATCTCTGGATCTTGTCTACTGATTTCTTGCTAGCCTGGGAATTTCTCATCTTCTTTACTTCTTTTCCCAGCTCTTCGATCACTAACACGTGTTGTACCAAGGTAGCCATAATAGTGTTCTGGTTCTCTAGGAACTTCTTCAATGTCTCTTCAGCTGTCAGGGGAAACTGAGGTGCCTGAATAGAAGACTGTGCTGCAACAGTACTGGATAAGTCAGACATCTTTGCAGTGGTTGTCTGCATCCAGTTGTTGAGGCTCACCAATGTCTGGGAGACTCGCAGCGTAGAAAGTGGGACAGTAGGCATAGGCACTATCTTCAAAGCCGAGGCGGGAGCTGTGGCAGGAACTGCAGTAGGGGTTGTGGATGATGGCGGGAGACATAGCTACAACACTGGAGGAAGGTTCGGCCGAAGTGAATAGAACATAAACTGCCTTAGCAGCTACGATAGTTGGCTCATCAGACTGGCCCGCAATGGTAGGAGGCTAAACTTTCTTCTTCGGATTGTTCGCATCCATCAGCGAATACCAAGTAAAAGGCTTCTTTGGCTTCACCTTTGTGTCATAATCCCTCGGCTCTACCCTTGCATCCATGAGATATTCTGTAATAGTGTTGGGGTACGGGTAGGAGAAGTCATCTTGCCGAGCAATCACTGAGATGTTGGCCGACATCACAGCACCCACATTGATAGGGTACTCGGCTATAATAGAAGCAACCAGAACTGCCCGAGGAATCAGAAGGTAAGTCTCATTCTGGATCGGGTCCAGTCTCCTGCAAACAAAGGTTTGCCACCCCTTCGCCTCGAAACTCAGAGTGCTATGGTGGATAGGAACCCTAGCGGCAATCCATGGTGGTGATGGCCCTAGTGCTGCTAGAATCTCCGCTAACCAAGGTCGGACTGCGTCTCCCAGTGCACATTTCTCCAAATACTCCTTCGGCTCAACATCATCAAAGCCCGTGTTAAGTGTATGCTAATCAAACTTCCCTTTGAGGTTACTCACTTTGGTTATCTTTGTCCTCTTTTTGATATGCGCCACATTGGCATAGAATTCCCGGACAAGTTACTCTTTGGCATCTACTACACTCTGAGCATCCACCCCTTGCGCTCCCTGAACTGCCTCAAAACAGTTGGATTGTACTTCTCTAAATCTTTCGAAAAAAACTGCCGCTCAAGGGTTAGGGACCTCGTTGGCCACCAGGTGCGAAAGCTGGTGAAGGCAGCCAAGCTAACAAATCGGTCCTCCAAACCTCTTTCTTCTTCGAACTTTCAAGGCCAGCTGTTGTAGCATCTCTCCCTCTGCCATCATCGGGGATATCCTGAACTGGTGTATCCTGTGCTTCAGGGACAGGAGTAGCCGATGACTCAGAAGCCTTACTAGCACTCTCTGATTCCTCAGAAGTGCTATGAGATGAGGATGGCTCGTCCCTGAGTTGCTATCTCCCTGGCGGCATTGACTGTACGACCGTCTGCTCTTGAACAGAGGCTGAGTTACCCTATGATGCTTCCCTAGACGGGACATATGAGCTTGTGTTAGAGAGATCTACACCTCTCCCCCTATCGGTTGTAGCTTTCTTTGTAATTGTCTTTTGTTGGCCAAGGGGAAAGGCACTTTTTCATTGACCCAGAGAAGGTTCATGTCACGACCCAAACCGGAGGGCCACGACTGGCACCCGGGCCCTGCTCGCGGAGTGCTGACGTACCTGTCATCAAACCTCTATTATTGTCTATAAGGCAGACGAGATCAGTATGAATGACAAACCATAATCTTAATCAGCCCAAAATCCAGAGAACAACATGAACATATACATAAATATAACATGGCCAACAAGGCTGTCATGCAAAAACAACTATACATCAAAAGTACTTTTGCCGACAAGGCAACCTCACTATACATAAGCCAACCCCTTGTCTATGAGCCTCTACAGGAAGACAAGTAATGCAACCTGTGTCAGAACAGGGCCCCGACATACCCATAATGCCTATAACAAAATGCATACCAAGACCACGGCAAGTCCGGAGGAGGGATCTCGCCAATATCCGCTGAACTGGACAGCCTACTATGGTGGGGGAGCCTCGTCTATATGTCTATCCGAACCTGCAGCACGACATGCAGCATCCACAAATAAAAGGACGTCAGTACGAATAAGGTACTGAGTATGTAAGATAGGAAAACATAATATGAGGACAGTAATATGCGTCGAGATAAGAAACATACAACCTGTACCATCTGAGTGCCTCTGAGGGCGACTAACCATGAAATGCCCGATGTGCAAATGCATATACTTATATCCTTTGTAAAATCATAATATATATATATATATATATATATATATATATATATATATATATACGCCTCTGTGGGCCTCATTATACCGAACTGATCAGTGGTTGCATAATAGGTGCCATACCCGGCCGACTATAGCGCAGCTCGGTAGAGTAAAAATAGATAATGCATGCTGGGGAAACAATCCTCCCATAAGAGGGGAAACAATATAAGCGCTTCTAGCTTCTAAGAGTAGAGTATCTTTGAGGGCTCGTTCATTGCATTATGTATGATCAGAGTCGTGCAAAAGAAGGAAAGGGACAGTCTCACATACCTTGTACACTCTGCACCAAATTTAAGCCATGCAACTGTCATACTCCTTAGTCTACAATAAAAGAAACGATTCTATCGTTATCCTCTAAGCGTTATAGTTATTATTAACCTCAACCCTAAATTTATATGGTGTTTCCCCACACCTTTCTTCCTCCGAAACTCCACAAAAAGAGTAGTAAAACACGCAGCCTAACAGTTACGCAAAACCACCCATAACCCAGTCCGCTATAAGTAGGACTCACGGCTTCCGACCACCGTCCCGTGAGTTCTTACATGCATGGAATAAATTGTCAGGAATTCCCAAGAGAAAGAATGTATGAAAGAGAGCAGTAACTTACCTCGCCTGTTGGACAACTCAGCCCTCTTCCTTGGTTCTTCAACCTCTAGGTTTTACTCCCAATTAGGGCTTGAAAGAGAGGGAAAATCAGTTAGGGCCTTTCCTTAGTTCTTCAATCTCTAGATTTCTCTCCCCAATTAGAACTTGAAGGAGAGGGAAAATTGATTAGGGTTTGTGTGGGATTTTTTTTGAGAAGGGGTTGCAGGGGTTCTATTTCGTTTGGGAGGTCTGAGGTAAGGATGAAATAACTAAGTTTATAATCCCTTAAAGGTCCTCTCTTGGCCTACTTGGAACTTTTATTCTTGTCCCTTAATTTGGAAAATAAGTGACGCATGTGCCTGTCGCCTACTAGTCTGCGATCGCATTTACATCGCAGAACCATCATGCGGTTCGCATTCTGGACGCGAATCTCAGCCCAGAAATTTGTCTCATTCGGCGACGTAGGAGGTCTGATTTGCGGTCCGCATTTTGGAGATGCGACCGCATATTTGACCGCATTCCTGACATAGATTTTTGCCCAGAAATCTGTTTCAATCTGTGATACATTAGGTACGATATGCGGTTCGCATTTTAGAAATGCAATCGCACTTATGACCGCATTTCTGGCATTGATCTTTGTCCAGAAATATGTCTTGGTCTGCGATTTCAGCGTGAGACAATGCGGCTCGCGTGAGGGTTTTGCAGTAGCATACCCAGTTTCCGAAGCCTTTTGCTCTTTTCTTGAATTTTCGAACTCTTTTCCGGTTCTTAGGACCTTATATGTAGACTATCTTACGGCGCAACCTAACGTACGCAATTATGGGTTGTAACAATTCACCTCTCCCTTTAGATGTGGCGCCTCGTCCCCTAGATCGAACCATTGTTTGTATCAAGCAAAGGCGATTGTTAGTTGCAATTCAATGTTCAAACATACCCAGGATAAATGCAAGTAAGATATAAACCATAAGATACAGTAAGGGTACACAGTCAAAGCATGCTTGTAGAAAACCAGATCTGTGGTCCGCACAATTTTCTTGCAGCCGCAGATGATGACTTATAGACCACACAATTTTGTTTTGTGGCCGCAAAAGTCGAGTGCGGTCCGCACAATTTCACTTGTGGCCGCACCTTTTAGACCGAACAAATGCCAACTCTCTAATGACAAAGAATTGGCTGATGTGCGGCTGCAACACGATTTCTGCAGTCTGCACAATTAAACTTGCGGCCGCACATTGGACTCTGAAAGTAGGAACTTTTTAATGACAGTAAAAGTGCATTTCCACGATCGCAATAGGAATTATGCGGTCCGCACAGGATCCTTCTTCACTAATTTTGCCCTAAAATCAATTTCTGCGGACCGCACAAATTCAGGCGCGACCGTAGAATTCAAAAAATACGAACAGTTCAGTTGTTTCGTTCTAGGTTTTTCAATTTCATGCACAATTTGACATGGCATCATCATAGAAGCATGAAAATATGTTAACCCATTCCCCATAGAGTATGCATTATTTATCCCACTACAGATTTAACCCCACATAGATACACAATGATAAATGGACTAAAAATAACTAAGAATCTACAAATTAAAAGAAAAGGATTAACAAAAAATTAATGCATACCAGATGAATGAGTGTAATGAGTGAGTGATCAAGAAGGTTGTGTGTGTGGACAGATGAAACCACCACGAAATTTCAAGAAGGCACTATTTCTATGCTCAGAGAGTGAAAAATGTAACAAATGCCCCTGTTCCTCTATTTATACTAGTTGGTTGGCTAGGGAAAGAGGAGCAAGTGTGGCCGCACAATTTCATCTGCGGTCTGCACTCTATTACCTGGTGACCTTAACTCAGCATCTCATCTGTGGTCCGCACAATTTTGTGTGCGGCCGCAGATTTCCTTTTCCAGTCGCACATCAACCTTTTCTCTAGCAAACTAAACTTCAAATAGTTGACATTTTCAACCTTTCATTTGTGCGGTCCGCAAGATAATTGTGTGGCGGCATTGCACTTTTGCTGCAACAACCATAAATGTGCGATCCGCACAAACGACTGCGATACGCAATTCTTGCAACACTTAGCCAGATTTCTGTCCACAATTCCTGTAAGCCACACTCAGCCCTGTAGCATACTTCAAATCAAGTTAGCATAAAAATAACACCTAACAACAAAATAAAAAAGGAAAAGAAACATGGGTTGCCTCCCAAGAAGCACCTGATTTAACATCGCGGCACGACATAGAATACCATCAATTAAAATGAATGACCGCCACGACATGGCTATCTCCAACCTTTCCCAAATAGTGCTTCACCCGGTGACCATTAACTCAGAATACTTCATTGTTTTTGTTCTTCAAGTCTAATGCACCAAAAGGTGTCACACCCACAATTTCAAAAGCACCATTCTATTTAGACTTTAGTTTCCCAGGAAACATCCTCAACCTTGAGTTAAACAACAATACAAGATCGCACACCTTGAATTGTTTGCTCCCAATGTATTTGTCATGAAGATATTTCATCTTTTCTTTGTACAAACACAAACTTGCATAAGCATGGTACCGGAACTCATCCAATTCATTCAAATGTGCAACCCTCAAGTTAGCGGCTTCATCCCAATCAAGATTAAACTTTTTTAGAGCCCACATGACCTTGTGCTCTATTTCCACCGAAAGATGACAAGCTTTTCTGAATAGCAACCTGTATGGAGACATTCCGATAGGTGTTTTGTAAGACGTCCGATAAGCCCATAATGCATCATCAAGCTTTTTGGACCAATCCGTCTGATTAGCATTCACCGTTTTGGACAAGATACTCTTTATCTCCCGGTTGAAAACTTCCACTTGCCCACTAGCTTGTGGGTGATAAGGAGTCATGACTTTGTGAGTAACACCATATTTGCTAAGCAAGGTGTCGAAAGAATTGTTGTAAAACTGTGACCCCCCATCGCTCATAATAGCACGTGGAGTACCAAACTGTGTGAAAATAGTCTTCTTCAAGAAAGCCACCATACTTCTCGCCTCATTGTTTGGTAAAGAAACAGCCTCAACCCATTTGGACATATAATAAACCGCGACCAAGATCTAGGTGTTTCCACAAAAACTCACAAAAGGGCCCATCAAGTCAATACCCCACACATCAAAAATATCAATCTCCAAGATGGTTGTGAGAGGCATTTCATTCTTTTTTGAGATTCCACCGACCCGTTGACATTCATCACATCTTTTCACTAGTTCACTTGCATCCTTCTAATGAGTGGGCCAATAGAACCTGCAACAAAGCACTTTGGCTACCATTCTTGCCCCACCATGATGACCACCATATGGCGAAGAATAAGAAGCCCCAAGAATTTCACCTTGCTCTTCTTCCGGTACACATCTTCTAATCACCCCATCCGTACAAGGCCATAAAGGGCGCAGAAGCACAAATATGCGATCCGCATAAGGAATTATGTGGCCGCATAAGAGATTACGGACAGCAGAATTCCATCTGCAGCCGCAAACCAAGGAGAGAAGTTCAACAGAACTTTGCGCAAAGTGCGGACCGCACACGAATTGTGCGACCGTAAAACTAGGCTAAGATTCAAAGATTAGAGAGTATGCAAAAAGACCAAGTCTAGAAGCCTCTGTGAATTGCGGACCACACAAGAATTGTGCGGCCACAGAAGAGTTGCCTTGCGGGGGCAACCCTGAAATGTGCGGCCGCAAAAGATTGCTTCGCGGTGGCAGTTCAGAAATGTGCGGCCGCAGAACTCCACTTCCTGCCAGATGAAGAAATCTGCGGATCGCACATAGAATTGTGCTGCTGCAGAACCTCTCGAGAGGTATTTTTGTCTGAGATTTTCAGCATTGTATAGATAGACGAGTTTTATAAAATTAGGTTAAGTTTTGAACATCTGAAGTTGTTGTAGCCGTTTTTACTTTAGGAAGTTTTACATTGCTTTGGTGTATTTACATTAGATTTAATCATTTAAAGCTTCTATTATGAGTTTAATTAATTTTTATTCCTTATTTTCTTCAAATCCCATTATGAGTAGCTAGACTTTTACTAGGGTTGTGACCCAACCCTAGTGTGTAAACCTTATGGGTATCTTATTTAGTGCTTGTTTATGATTGGGTGTTAATTATATAGCTTGGCTCATGCTTTAATTGTAGAATTATTGGTTGCAAACATAAGGTCATGCCTATTTGACTTAGTCTCTACTTGAGAAAGAGAGACCAAGTCTAGCATAACTTAGCTAACAAGGAATTGTTTCAGTTGAGAGATTGATTAACCCAACTAAAGAGTTCAACATAGAGATAGTAATAACCCTACTTGAGCTCTTATCAACTGTTTTGGGTAATATTCATTTAGTCTTGAGAAAGCCAAATTAGGAAAAATCACTCTCTGACCGAGAGGTATTGAGTGGGTAACGTAGAGTTGAGAGCTATAATACACCCCAATCAACAAAACAAGCATTAACGTCTTTATCCCATTAGGCAAACACCTAGGTTACAGTCACAGCCCTAAGCCTTTTACGCACTTGGAAAAACATAAAATATAATTATCTCTAGTCTACTTTCTTTATCTTGAAATCATTAGATTAACAGTAGAAATTGAAAACAAATCCTTATTGTGGAAGTGCAATCTAGATAATCCAATTGCTCATTTGAAATATATACCCCTAACTCTCATCCTAACTCCCAGTAGATTCGACCCCGACTCCTAGTTGGGTATTTATTATTGCATACGATCGTTTCATATCTCTATTGAGGTGTGCTTTGGACGTGATCAGTTTTTGGCATGATCTGTGTGGACGATAACTTTTGCACCCATCAAATACGGGCGGAACTTCTCAATTTCAAACACAATGGCAAGGAGCTCTTTCTCCATAACGGTATCGTTGACTTGGGCACAATTCATGGTCTTACTAGCATAGTAGACTGGATGAAAAAAATTTGTTGATGCGTTGCCCCAAAATAGCCCCAACTGCTACTTCACTTGCATCACACATGAGTTTAAAAGGGACACTCCAATTTGGAGCGGTGATGATGGGAGTAGTTGTCAACTTGAACTTCAACAATTCAAAAGCTCTCATGCAATCATTATTGAACTTGAACTTAGCATCTTTCTCAAGAAGCTTGCACAACGGGTTCAGCACCTTAGAGAAATCTTTGATAAAATGCCGGTAAAATCCCACGTGGCCCAAGAAACTCCGCACACCTTTCATCGAAGTTGGAGGTGGAAGTTTAGAAATCACCTCAATCTTTGTCTTGTCAACTTCAATTTGATTCTTTGAGATTTTGTGGCCAAGGACAATGCCTTCCTCGACCATGAAATGGCATTTCTCCCAATTAAGCACCAAATTTTTTTCTTCATATCTAGCCAACACTTTAACCAAATTTGCAAGACAATCCTCAAAGAATCTCCAACCACCGAGAAGTCATCCATGAAAATTTCAAGGTAGTCCTCCACCATATCCGTGAAGATAGCCATCATACACCTTTGAAAAGAGTCCGGTGCATTGCACAAACCAAATGGCATCCGCTTCAAGGCGAAAGTACCATAGGGACATGTAAAGGTTATTTTATCTTGATCTTTCAGAGCAATAAGAATTTAGTTGTAGCCCAAATATCCATCAAGAAAGCAATAGAAAGCACGGCCGGCCAATCTATCAAGTATTTGATCTAAGAAAGGAAGTGGAAAGTGATCCTTCCTTGTGAATTTCTTGAGCTTGCGATAGTCCATACACACCCTCCATCCGGTCACCGTTCTTGTAGGAATCAATTCATTCTTATTATTGGTGACCACTGTCATACCTCCCTTCTTTGGGACACACTGAACCAGAAAAGTCCACGAACTATCGGAGATAGGGCAGACAATCCCCGCATCCAACCACTTGATAATCTCCTTCTTGACAACTTCTGGCATAACCTCATTAAGTCTCCTTTGATGTTCAATAGATGTTTTGGCGCCATCCTCCAATTTGATCTTATGCATGCAAAAGGCGGGGCTTATCCCCCGAATATCCGACAATGTCCACCCAATAGCCTTCTTCCTCTTTTGTAGCACCGCCAATATGGAATCTACCTGCACGTTAGTCAAACAAGAGGAAAGAATAACCGGTAAAGTAGAACCAGGGCCAAGAAATTCATACTGAAGATATAAAGGCAATGGCTTCAACTCCAAGGTGGGAGGCTTTCAATAGAAGGCTTTGTAGGAGGAGTTTACCTATTTTCAAGATCCAAGATAATTTTCGGGGTGCATAGTTGTACGACCCCAACCTTGCAGAGAGTTCATACATTCCATGAAGCCATCCATCTCGTCATCATCAAAGTTGAGCAAGACGGCCTCCAACATATCACCAACATTGATTATAGCACTTGTGTCATCAACAGTAACACCGGTCACCAAGTCCACAAAAGAGCACACCTTATTGCTATTTGGTTGCCGCATGGACTTACACACATGAAAAACCACTTTTTCATCACCAACCCGGAATGTAAGTTCTCCGGATTCAATATCACAAAGAGCCTTCTCCATAGCAAGGTCTTCCAAGAATAGTCGGCACCTCATAATCAACTTCACAATCTAGAATGTCAAAATCCACCGGAAAAATGAATTTATCAACACAAACCAAGACATCTTCAATCACTCCCAAGAGATCTCTTCATAGTATGATCGGTCATTTGCAATCTCATAGAGGTGAGTCTTGGGAAAATTGATACTTGCCTCAAGACCACAAAGAGTTTTAGCAAACTCGACACTTCCAATTGTACAAGAAATCGAGAAAGCATCGGGATCCTCCAACTTATGTGCCATTGAATGAAAAATTGCACTCACTGGATGAGTGACTTTGATAGTTTTAAAATTCATTGACCGCTTCTTTGTCGCGAGGACATCTTCAATCACTCCCAAGAGATCTCTTCATAGTAGGATCGGCCATTTGCAATCTCATAGAGGTGGGTCTTGGGAAAATTGATACTTGCCCCAAGATCACAAAGAGCTTTAGCAAACTCGGCACTTCCAATTGTACAAGGAATCGAGAAAGCATCGGGATCCTCCAACTTAGGTGCCATTGAATGCACAATTGCACTCACTGGATGAGTGACTTTGATAGTTTCAAAATTCATTGACCACTTCTTTGTCACGAGGACATCTTCAATCACTCCCAAGAGATCTCTTCATAGTACGATCGGCCATTTGCAATCTCATAGAGGTGGGTCTTGGGAAAATTGATACTTGCCCTAAGATCACAAAGACCTTTAGCAAACTGGGCACTTCTAATGGTACAAGGAATCGAGAAAGCATCGGGATCCTCCAACTTATGTGCCATTGAATGCACAATTGCACTCACTGGATGAGTGGATTTGATAGTTTCTAAATTCATTGACCGCTTCTTTGTCACGAGATCCTTCATAAACTTGGCATAACCGGAAATTTGTTCCAAAGCTTCAACTAATGGCACATTGATTGAGAGACTCTTCATCATTTGAATGAATTTCTTGAATTGATTCTTACTATTTTGCTTGGGAAGTCTTTGAGGGTATGGAGGTGGAGGCTCAGGCAGTGGTGCCTTAGCCTTTTGCACTACCGGCTTCGGTATGTCAATAATATGATCCCTCGACGAGTTTACCTCATCTTGAGTCTCTTCCACACTATCATCAATATCAATCCAGACTTCATCATTAGGTTGCACCTCATTGCTCGGGATCTCTTCTTCTTGCACAACTTGCTCATCATCCACAAGTTGACTTTGACTTGAGGTGGGTGCATTCCCACCTCTTCCGCTTCTTGTACTAACGGCCATGGCATGCCCTGTGTTGTTACACCCTTGGGTTTACTACCGTATCACTTGGTTGTGCCCCCTTAGGACGAGAATTTAGAGCTTGAGAGATTTTCCCCATTTGAACTTCTAACTTGTGGATTGATGTGTTGTGTGAGGCAAGTTGGGCATCCGAATCGGCATTCTTTTCCATCATTTGCTTGAACATGTTTTTAATACACCCCATCTCATTGTTTGAAAAACTTGAATCATGGGAAGGATAAATGAGGGGGGTTGTTTGGTTGTTGATACATTGGGGGCCTTTGAAAGCCCGATCCTCCGTTGCCTTGATTGTTGTTCCATCCTCCTTGATTGTTACCCCCCCCCCCCA
>MCJB01011222.1:95540-142145 GCA_002018475.1 Nicotiana obtusifolia | reverse complement strand
CCCCCCCCCCCCAATTTCCTTGATTATTTCCACTCCAATTTTCTTGATTGTTGTTGTTATGCCAATTCACTTGATTGTTGCCACCACCCTAATTTTCTTGGTTGTTATAATTCCAATTGCCCTGATTGTTTTGAGGCCGCCCTTGTTGTTGGTTTGGGCCTTGGAAGTTGTTTCTTTGCCCTTGAAAGTTGTTCACATGTTGCACTTCCTCCTCTTGTTCATTATAGGAATCATCTTGCTCAAAGCCACTATCTTCTTGCACATAATTCTCTACTCGATTTTGCACTTGTGGACCCTTGGTCCTCCTCTTGTTCACCATCATGTTCCCTCCGTGGCATTGACTTTCTTTGGATTTTGCACTTGATTTAGTTGGGCCTTTTCTAGTTGCGTCATGGTGGTTGTCAACTCGGCAATGGCTTGCTCGTGGTCTTGCAACTCTTTGTGAAGGTGGATCATATTTGGGTCACTTTGTGGAACATTGGCTCGGGATTGCTAAGCCGATGATGTTTCCGCCCTCTCATCCAAAATCTCACACGCCTCCGCATAAGGTTTAGTCATGAAGTTCCCACCGGCAAGTTGATTCATTACACATTGGTTGGTTGTGTTAATCACAATAGAAAGTTTGTCAAATCATATTCTCCGTGATATTGTTGTTGCGACATTCCTTAACCATTGTTCTAACATTCCCATATCTGGTGTAGTGGTTCATTTGGATCTTGCTTGAATGCCAAAATCACATCCCCTCTCAATAGGATAGAAAGAAGGAATCTTCCTAGGAAGAACCTAGATGGTTTTTGGAAGCATCCTTTACAATACTAGGGTGCTTGAGAGAACCATGTCGAAGGAACTCAAAAAAATGACCCCGTAACTTTGGGAGAAGGGGCGCTCTCCTATATTTTGATTAGGAAAGCGGCACATACTAGGGAGTCGGGACTGTTTATTAAAAACACAGGACTTTGCTAAGTGGTAACATGATGCATAGAGTCCGACACCTGCCCGGTGCTGGAAGGTCGGAAGGAGAAGTGTTATAAGCTTTGAATGGAAGTCCCGGTAAACGGCGGCAGTAACTCTAACTTTCTTAAGGTAGTGAAATTCCTTGTCGCATAAGTAAAGACCTGCACGAATGGTGTAACGACTGCCCTGCTATCTCCAACATGGACCCGGTGAAATTGAATTCTCCGTGAAGATGCGGAGTACCAGTAGGTGATAAATCTTTGACTCCTGGGATGACCCCATCTCGGTTGTGGATCAAATCAACTCCATCTTACTGCTAGCCTCCACAGTGAAGCTTCCGGCTACAGCTTCCACCGCAGGACAAGAGTTGAAGTGAGTACTTTAGAAGGATAAGCTTCGGCGCTCTCAACCTGGTTTGGATCGTTTGACTATGGCTCCGCGTTCTTTACAATCATAAGCTCGATCACGAGGTTCCAAATCAAGGCAGTCTTTAATCCATAGATACATGCTTCATCTTCTGTGGTATTTTTAGTTCCTTAAAAGCTCCACTTAATGGCAATGGGGGTGTGCGATTCATCAGGGCTACCTACTTTAGGGCATATGTAATATATAAAGAAGAACCCTCTTAGGCCTTTTTGCTTAAGGGCTGCTCGCTTTTTGAATAGAAGGAAGTGGGAGAGTAGAAGTTATTTCGGTAAACCGATGCATGAGCTGAGGCTCCCATGTCCCGCCGAACCTCCAAAAAGTAAGGGCTCATAGGGAGTCAGAAGCAAGCAGAGTAAAAGGCGATTAAAACTCACATAAGCAGAGGGGGAGACACATTCATGAAAAGCGAGAAGCCCTGCCGAGTATAGCCATGTGCCTCGGAGAGAAGAACTTAGAAATAAACTTTTCCGCCAACTCATCCCAAGTGTGAATAGAATGGTTCAATTGTTCCAACCAATCTAAAGTTTTCCCCCGTAAAGAGAAGGGAAAAAGCCTTAGCCTCAATACATCCTCGGAGGCATTTGTTTGGTTGCTCCCCCAACAAGTATCCATAAACCCCTTCAAATGTTTGTACACCACAACATTTGTATAGCTAAGTTATCCTAGACTAGGTCCCTCTTTCTCAAGTAGAGACTAAGTCAAATAGGCATAAATCAATTTTGCAACCATTAATTCTAAAATTGAAGCATGAACTAAGCTAAATAATCAACACTCAATCATAGACAAGCATAAAATTAATCACTCATAAGGTTTACACACTAGGGTTGGATCACAACCCTAGTACAAATCTAGCTACTCATAATGGAATTTGAAGAAAATAAAGTAGAAAAGCTGATTAAACTCATAATAGAAGATTAAAATGATGAAATCTAATGTTAAAATACTCAAATAACCTAAAACTTCCTAAAATAGCAACGAGAAACGGCTACATCAACTTTGTATGTTCAAACTTGACCAAATTTTATGGCACTCACCTATTTATACGGGGCCAAAAATTACAAACAAAAATGCCTCTCGGGAGGTTCTGCGGCAGCACAATTACGTGTGCGGTCTGTAGATTTCTTCAATTGGCAAGAAGGTGAGTTCAACGGCTGCACATTTTTGGACTGCGACCACGAGGCAATCTTCTGCGGTCACACATTTATGGACTGCGGCCGCGAGGCAATCTTCTACAGCCGCATAATTCTTGTGCGGTCTGCACTTCACCAAAGGCTCCTAGACCTGGTCTTTTTGCATACTCTCTGATCTTTGACTCTTAAACCCAGTTCTGTAGCCGCATAATTCATGTGTGGTCCGCACATTTTTGAAAGTTCTGTTAGATTTTTCTTCTTGGTTTGCGACCGCAGATGGAATTCTGCGGTCCACAATTTCTTCTACGACCGCAAAATTCCTTCTGCGCACCGCACATTTGTTCTTCTCTGCCCTTCATTACCTTTTTCTTTGGAACACTCTTTTTTGAGTCGGATTTCATCTTGGAGACCAAACTTCCAGAATTCCTATAATTTGCACAATTTCATTAGTTTCGGGAAAATAATTCAATACTTTCGGACTAAAACAAAAGCTAAAAGGTGCTAATAAGTAGTCAAAATCCCCACTTATCAGTCGCCTGCACTTACTTGGGATAGTTCTCACATCTATTTCTAGAGAAGTTCATCCATGTCACCCTTAGAGAGGAGTATTGCTGGCAGTTTGAGTGACTTCAGCAAGGTGGTATGACTGTCACTCAGTGCGAGATTCGATTTGTGGACTTAGCTCGCCAAGCCACTATCTTGCTTCCTACTGAGAAGGAGAGAGTGAGGAGATTTATTGATGGACTCACTTACAATATCAGGCTTCAGATGGCCAAGGAGACAGGGAGTGATATTTCTTTCCAGACGGTCGTTAGACGGATCGAGTTCGTTCATGCTCAGGAGAGAGGGCCAGTGTCAAATAAGAGGCCTCGTCAGTCCGATAGTTTCAATGGCGGCTCCTCTGGAGGCAGAGGTATTATGGTAGGGGCCATCCTCCCAGGCCATTTCGTTCAGCGCTTTAGGCATCTCACATTACTTGAGGGAGTCGTGGTTCTTATGTGCCTTACTCTGGGCAGCCAGCCTATAGTGCAACATCAGCTCCTATTAGTGCACCTCCGATTCAGAGCTATCACCATTGTATCCGGCCCAATTTGGGTCAGCTCCAGCTTCAGTAGCCACAGCAGCAGAATATGTGTTTTGAGTGTGGTGGTATCGGGCACATCAGGAGGTCCTGTTCGAGATTGTTGGGCGGCATGCCACAGCAGAGTTCTCATGCCATGGTTCTGGCACCAGTTGCTCCACTGCCCGCTCAGCCAGCTAGAGGTAGGGGTCAAGCAGCCAGAGTTGGGGGTCAGGCCATTAGAGGTGGAGATTAGGCCGTTAGAGGTGGAGGCCAGCCAGCTAGAGTCCGTCCTAGAGATATAGTTCAGAGTGGTGGGGCCGAGCCCCGATGCTATGCTTTCCCAGCTAGGTTTGAAGCCGAGTTATCTGACGCCATTATCACAGGTATTATTCCAGTTTTCCATACAGATGCTTCAGTTCTATTTGATCCGGCATCTACTTATTCCTACGTGTCATCCTATTTTGCTTCATATCTGGTTGTGCCTCGTGATTCTTTGAGTACTCATGTGTATGTGTCCAGCCCTGTGGGAGATTCTATTATTGTAGATCGTGTCTATCGCTCGTGTGTTGTTACTATTGAGAGTCTTGAGACTAGCATAGATCTTCTACTTCTTGATATGGTAGATTTTGATGTTATCTTGGGTATGGATTGGCTGTCACCTTATCATGCTATATTGGAAGTCACGACAAGATGCCACCCGACAGGGGACTCCTTGCCACTCTACCAGCAGAGTTGTTTCTTATGTGAAGGCTCTAGGCATAGTCGAGAAGGGATGTCTAGCTTATTTGGCCTATGTTCGTGATTCTAGTGTGGAGGTTCCTTCCATAGATTCAGTGCCAGCTATTTGTGAGTTTCTAGAGGTATTTACTGCAGACCTGTCGGGGATGCCACCCGACAGGGATATTGACTTCTGTATTGATTTGGCTCCGGGCACTCAGCCCATTTCTATTCCATCATACCGTATGGCCCCACCGGAGTTGAAGGAGTTGAAGGAGCAGTTGCAAGACTTGCTTGATAAGGGCTTCATTAGACCAAGTGTCTCACCCTAGGGTGCGCCTGTGTTATCTGTAAAGAAGAAAGATGGGTCGATGAGCATGTGTATAGACTATCAGCAGATGAAAAAAGTCACTATCAAGAACAAGTATTTGTTATCGAGGATTGATGACTTATTTGACTAGCTTCAGGGTGCCAAGGTGTTTTTGAAGATTGATTTGAGGTCTGGCTACCATCAGTTGAAGATTAGGGCATCTGATGCCCCTAAGACGGCTTTTCGGACTCGGTATGGGCATTATGAGTTCCTACTAATGTCATTTGGGTTGACAAATGCCCCAGCAGTATTTATGGATTTGATAAACCCAGAGTTCAAGCCCTACTTGGATTTTTTTCTGATTGTATTCATTGATGATATCTTAGTATACTCCGGCAATCGAGAGGAGCATGAGCAGCATCTTCGGATTGTACTTCAAACTCTGAGAGATAGCCAATTATATGCCAAGTTTTCAAAGTGTGAGTTTTGGTAAAACTCAGCCGCCTTTTTGGGACATGTTGTATCGGCAGAGGGTATAAAGGTGGATCCTAAAAAGATTGAGGCAGTTCAGAACTGGCCTAGACCTACTTCAGCTACAGAGATTCGGAGTTTTCTGGGTTTGGCGGGTTATTATCGCCGGTTCGTGGAGGGGCTTTCATCAATAGCAGCCCCATTGACTAGATTTACCCAGAAGGGTGCCCCATTCATATGGTCGGATGAGTATGAGTTGAGCTTTCAGAAGCTCCAGACTGCTTTGCCCATAGGTTCAAGGTCTTACATGGTGTATTGTGATGCATCTCGTATTGGACTTGGTGCGGTACTGATGCAGGATGGCAGGGTGATTGCATATGCATCGCGCCAGTTGAAGGTTCATGAGAAGAATTACCTTGTTCATGACTTAGAGTTGGTAGCCATTGTTCATGCAATGAAGATTTGGAGGCACTATCTTTACGGCGTGTCGTGTGAGGTATTCACGGATCATCAGAGTCTACAGTATTTGTTCAAACAATAGGATCTCAATTTGAGGCAACAGAGGTGGTTGGAGCTGTTGAAAGACTATGATATCACCATTTTGTATCATCCCAGAAAGGCCAATGTGGTGGCCGAGCTGTGAGTATGGGAAGCCTTGCGTATATTCCAGTTAGTGAGAGGCCGCTTACAGTAGATGTTTAGACTTTGGCCAACCAGTTCGTGAGGTAAGATGTTTCAGAGCCTAGTCATGTTTTAACTTGCATAGTCGCTCGGTCTTCCTTGTATGAGCGCATCAGGGAGCGCCAATATGATGATCCTCATTTGCTTGTCCTTAAGGACATGGTGCGGCACGGTGGTGCCAAGCAGGTTACTGTTGGAGATGATAGCGTTTTGAGAATGCAGCGTCGTATTTGTGTGCCCAATGTGGATGGACTTCGTGAGTTGATTCTTGAGGAGTGACGAGCTTGAAACACACACTTAAAATTATGCTCGCTAATCAAATATAATATAGTATAATATCCTATCCACAGAGATTGGATTTAAACAGTGTTCTTATAGTTTTTAGCTTGGTTGCTATCCAAGATAATCAACAATTGAGATATATATGATTTCTAACTAAAATTAACTAAGTTAACCTATTGACTAATGACAATCGAAACAAGGAATAAGCAAAGAAGGTTATCAATGGGAGAAGATAGGGTTTTGATGGGATAGGGGCAAGATAATTGTTCGGGATCTAACTCTAGATAATTCACTTCTAATGTTTAAGTGAGTCTCTCGAATTCACTCAATATTAGTTCAAACGTTCAGCAAAACTCCTCGCTCGATTAAGTTTTAACCTCACAAGCTGAACCAATTTAAGACGTGAAAATATGCAAGAATCCGTAGTGGATTGGTCTCTAGGAAAACCTCTTTCGATTATTCTCCTAACTAGGTTTAATCAATAATTAAACTAGCCTCTTTCAATTACTTAGAAGAATTTATGAACTCAACCAACAATATAATGCAAATATATCACAAGTTATGCCTCTCTCGATTACATGAACAAGTGAATATAGATGTAATAATTAAATCATCCAAAAACACTTCAATACATAAAACTAGAGTTATGATCCAAAAATGATTATCAAAAGACCAAATCCATCAAACCCTAAAGAGAACTACTCCATAGATATGGAGCAATTAATCACAAATATAATTAAAGTATAGAAAAACATAAATTCGATCCAAACTCTGGTCTTAAGTGAGGAAGGAATGATGAAATTCTTGTGCTCGTGTTCTTCCAACTCCTCATTAGCCTCCTTAGGTCGAATAAGTGTCAAAAGTCCAGAAAATAACGTTTTTCCATGTATTTATACCAAGTAGGATCGGGCCTAGATGAAATCACTTTTTCCTAGCCGAAATTAGATTTTCACTCTATTAAAATTGCACAGTATCACCACATGAGGCGACGCGCCATGCGAGGCATTAGTGGAGAAATCCAGAGAGTTGATTCTGACATGCAGCAGAGAATTGGGCAGCCACAGCGTGCCGCGGTTGTGGACTTTTCTTAGAGTACGGATTAAATCTCGATTTTTGACGTCCAGACTTGGTCCTCGACCCCTGAACATGATCCCAGCTTAATCCCTTGGGCTTTTACTCAGACTTCAAAGCTCCAAATAGCTCGAATTAGCTCCACAACATCTACATAGCTCGGAATCACTCCAACAAGGCATAAAACACACACTAAGTGCAAACACTATCAATGAAAGCTCAAAACAAGTAAAGTGCAGTAAATTAGAGTGCAATAAGCGACTAAAATATGATATTATAGCCTACCATCAAAGAGGCCCACAGTTCTCGGTATTCTATTCATTCGGGTGCCGCCAAGATGTATTAGGACTTGCGGCAGCATTATTGGTGGAGAAGGATAAAGAAAGATATAGTTACATATGTAGCTCGGTGTCTAAATTATTAAAAAGTTAAGTACGAGCATCAGAGGCCTGGTGGTTTGCTTTAGAAGTTAGAGATTCCTGAGTGGAAGTGGGAGCGTATCACCATAGATTTTGTTGTTGGACTCCCACGGACGCAAAAGAAGTTCAACGCGGTTTGGGTCATTGTGGACAGGTTGACCAAGTTGACACATTTTATTCCTGTGGCAGTTGCATATTTTTCAGAGCGGTTAGCTGAGATCTACATTCGAGAGATCGTACGTCTTCAAAGCGTGCTCGTGTCTTTCATTTCTGATTGAGGTACGCAGTTTACATTGCATTTCTGGAGGACCTACAGTGTGAGTTGGGCACCCAGGTTGAGTTGAGTACAACATTTCGTCCCCAGACGGACGAACAGTCTGAGCGCACTATTCAGATATTGTAGGATATGCTTCACGCCTCTGTTATGGAATTTAGGGGTTCTTGGGATCAGTTCTTGCCGCTTGCAGAGTTTGCCTACAACAACAGCTACCAGTCAAGAATTCAGATGGCTCCCTATGAGGCATTATACGGGAGGCGGTGTTGTTCGCCAGTTGGATGTTTCGAGCAGGGGGATGCTCGGTTGTTTGGTACAGATTTAGTACAGGATGCTTGGATAAGGTCAAGATTATTAGGGATCGACTTTGCACCGCTCAGTCTAGGCAGAAGAGTTATGCCGACCATAAAATTCGTGATGTTGCTTTCATGGTTGGGGAGAGGGTATTGCTCCGGGTTTCACCCATGAAGGGGGTGATGAGGTTCAGAAAGAAGGGCAAGTTGAGCCTTAGGTACATCGGACCCTTTGAGATGCTTAAGAGAGTGGGTGAGATGGCCTAGAAGCTCGCATTGCCACCTAGTTTATCAGAAGTTCATCCGGTGTTCCACGTGTCTATGCTCCGAAAGTATCACGATGATCCGTCCTATGTGTTAGATTTCAGTTCAGTCCAATTGGACAAGGATTTGACTTATGAGGAGGAGCCAGTGGCTATTCTAGCCCGGCGGGTCTGACAGTTGAGGTCTAAGAGTTATCCTTCAGTTTAAGTGCAGCGGAAAGGTCAGCGATCGAGGCAGCCACTTGGGAGTCCGAGTCGGACATGCGACATAAATATCCACACCTTTTCACCAGTCCAGGTACTTTTCTATGTCCTTTCGAGGACGAACATTTGTTTTTAGAGGTGGAGAATATGATGACCCGATAGGTCATTTATAGTTTTAACCTTTATTTTTTAGTTCTGAAACCTCGATTAGCTTTGTTTAGCCTTCCTCGATTTGTGTTTGTAGTTCGTATTTTTATCCGAAAGGCTTTTTTATGTGAAAAATTTTAAAAATATATAGAATCGTGCCTTAAAACTTATTTTAGTTGACTTTGGTCAACGCTTTGAGCAAACGGACCCAGATCAGTGTCTTGACGGGCCCAGTGGGTTCATATCGTAATTTGGGACTTAGGCGTATGCCCGAAATCGAATTCGGAAGTCCCTAGCTTGAATTATCATAATTTGTTAAAAACCAGAAGTTTAAAGGTTTAAAGAATTCATGGATTTGACCGTAGTTTGACTTTGTTGCTACCGGATTCGCATTTTGGTTCCAAAACTTGGCATAGGTTTATTTCAGTATTTATGACTTGTCTGCAAAATTTAGTGCAAAACGGAGTTGATTTGACGTGATTTGGACGTCCGGTTGAAAAATTGAAAGATCTTAAGTTTCATTGAACATTTCATTCATTTTGGTGTCCGATTTGTAATTTTAGGTGTTATTTTTGTATTTTGATCATGCGAGCAAGTCTCTATGATGTTTTTGGACTTGTGTGCATGTTTGGTTTGGAGCCCCGAGGACTCAGGTGAGTTTGAGATAGGCCATGGAGTGAATTTTTTAACTTAAAAGAGTGCTGGTGCATCAGGTCTGCAGATCTCGCATTTGCGAGGACCTGATCGCAAATGCGAGGTCAGGCTCGCATATGCGAAAATAGTGGGGGTTGGTTCAGCTTCGCTTTTGCGAAGTGAAGTCCGCAGATGCGAAGGGGGGAAAGTTCGCATTTGCGAACTTTGTGTCACATTTGCGACTAATGGCAGACTAAGGTAGACTCGCATTTGCGAGTCGATTGTTCGCATTTGCACTAGACTTGGTTCGCGTTTGTGACAAAATTTGTCGCATTTGCGATTTTCATCAGTCTCAGTGGTTTTTCATTATTTGCGAAGGATTGATTGCAATAGTGATAACTGTAGCTGAGTAAAAGAAGGGGGAAACGGGAATTAGCTCATTTCTTTCAAACTCTCAACCCTAAACACCTAGAGGCGATTTTCCCAAGAGACTTTCTTCCTAAATTCATTGGTAAATGACTTTAATCTACTTCTTTCCGATTACCATTACATTCATAAGATCTCAACCTCAAATCTAAGATTTTCATGGTAGGAATTAGGGGTTTGGGTAGAATTAGGGATATTTGTAAAATTGGTTAGACCTTGAATTGAGGTCGGATTTCGAATTGAATTGCATAACCGGGCACGGGGGTGAATGGGTGATCGGGTTTTGATCTGAACCTCGGGTTTTGACCAAGCGAGTCCGGGGTTGACTTTTGTTGACTTTTTCAATAATGATCTAATTTGAATCTCTTTAATTCGTGGGTAGTTTCTAAAGCTTATTTTGAATCGTTTAGTTGACAATTTGCTAGATTTGGTTGGTTTGGAAGCTTGTTCGAAAGGCAAGGCCGTGGTTGAATTTTGAGGTGATTGCGGAGTGAGATAAGTGTTGGGTCTAACCTTGATTTGAGGGAATTAGGAATCCTTGAGCTATGTGCTATGTGAATTTCATGAGTAGCGGCGTATATGCGAGGTGACGACTGTCTATATGCTATCAGTTACTTGTTTTCATGTCTATCCGAATTTCATTAAATATAGCATTCCTTGTCTTGATTGTTACATACCTTAATTGCTTCATATGCCTTAACTTGCTACTTGTCATTTATTAATCTCGCATTATAAATGTTTATTTCTCCCATGCTCCCATGCTTAATTGATACTTGCCTTAATTGTGTTACTTGTACCCTTTAATTGTCATATATTTGACTTGTCTTGTTGCTCAGTATTAATTGTTGCCTTTCATAATTTGGTATGAGATTCCTTCTCGATTTGTAGCTTTCATACTCGTTAATCGTAGAGATTCTTGTGATTCGAGTTGTTAAATTGATTGCACTTATTAATTTATTTATGGATTGGTTTGCACACCCCAACATGTGGGATAAGAGAGGATTTATATTGATACGGTGGGACCAGGTTGCGCACCGCAACAGGTGAAATAAGGGTGAATTGATATGGCGAAATAAGAGAGGATTATGATATTGACTCTGATTATATGGTGGGATCAGGTTGCGCCGCAACATATATTTACTTATTATTATTGATATTTACGTGATGGAATAAGAGAGGATAGTGTTGTACGGTGGGATCGGGTTACGCGCCGCAACAGGTGAAATAAGGGTGGATTGATATAGTGAAATAAGGGAGGATTATGATATTTACTCTGATTATATGGTGGGATCGGGTTGTGCGCTGCAACATATATTTACTTATTATTATTATTATTGATATTTACATTGTGAAAAAAGGAGGATAGTGTTGTACGGTGGAATCGGATTGCACGCTGCAACAGTTTATGTGTTTTGCATTCCTTATTGTATTGTGTTGGCTTCTCTACTTCCGTACGAGACTCCAAGGATTGGTATTTCTGGTATTTATTGGTTTTCTCTGAGGATTGAGTTATTTTCATGAGTTAACTGCCTTATTTCATTTCCGTATTTTCCTTTCTTATCATTATTTTATACTGCATACAGGTTATTATACGTGACCTGCCTTAGCCTCGTCACTACTTCGTCGAGGTTAGGCTCGACACTTACAGAGTACATGAGGTCGGTTGTACTCATACTACACTCTGCACTTCTTGTTCAAATTTTGGAGTCGGTCCCAGCGGCGGTCAGTAGATTGCTCGGGTTGACTATTGGACAAAGACTTGAGGTACAGCTGCTCGGCGTTCGCAGCCCTGAAGTCCCCTTCTACCTTATCCTAGATGTGTATTTTCTTTCAAACAGCTTTACTTTCATTCGGACCTTTATATGTATTGTTCTAGTAGCTCGTGCACTTGTGGCACCAGTTCTGGGTTGTATTTAGATATTTCGGTTGTTATGACTTTTGGCACTTTATTTCAGTTCTACTACAGTTATTTCAATTTAATTGGCATCAGTTAATTTGATTTGTTAAAAATGGCTTAAAATTTATTCTAACATTGGCTTGCCTAGCAAGTGAAATGTTAGGCGCCATCACGAACCCAAGGGTGGGAATTCCGGGTCGTGACAGTATGACCTTAATGAATGGAATTATATATTGGCTATTATATAAACGCTCGATATAATTATGAATCGCAACGATGTAATTAACATAGGTTATATGAGTAAAACCTTAGTCAATGGACTTATATGGTTGCTATGAATAACTAGTGGTCGATATATATGATCTTAATGAATGAAATTATATATTGGCTATTATATAAACGGTCAATATAATTATGAATCGCAAATGATGTAATTAACATAGGCCATATGACTAAAACCTTAGTCAATGGACTTATATGGTTACCATAAATAACTAGTGGTCGATAAGTATGACCTTAATGAATGAAATTATATATTGGCTATTAAATAAAAGGTCAATATAAAAATGAATCACAACGATGTAATTAGCATAGGCCATATGAATAAAACCTTAGTCAATGGACTTATATGGATGCTATGAATAACTAGTGAACGATACGTATGACCTTAATAAATGGAGTTATATATTGGCTATTATATAGACGGTCAATATAAATATGAATCACAGCGATGTTATTAGCATAGGCCATATGAATAAAACCTTAGCCAATGGACTTAAATGATTGCTATGAATAACTAGTGGCCGATACGTATGACCTTAACAAATGAAATTATATATTGGATATTATATAGACAGTGAATATAACTATGAATCACAACGATGTAATTAGCATAGGTCATATGAATAAAACCTTAGTCAATGAATTTATATGGTTGCTATGAATAACTATTGGCCGATACGTATGACTTTAATAAATATAATTATATATTGGCTATTATCTACACGGTCACTATGAATCACAATGATGTAATTAACATAGCCATATGAATAAAATCTTAGTCAATAGCTATTGATTATTAATAGGGGACTAAATATGCAAAATACATAACTTAACTCATTAATATTTCATAATCGAAATTGCTACTTAGGATTCAAATTTAGGATGAAAAAATGATGGAATTAGCATTAAAAACAATTTAATTATCACCCAAATGATGGGATACAAAGTTGTTAAAACGATGAAAAAACTTAAGAGGGAAAATTAGCATTCAAAATTTTTGAGGAGGGTGTTAAAAATAATTTTTGAACTGGGTTGACCCCGTATATATAGTCTCATATACTCAAACCCTGAAGACCTAAAACACACTCACCTACAAACCCTGACTATGGACGCCTCTCCCTCTGCCAAACTAGTCCTATCTTACTCCTCCACTGATAACAATAAAGAAGAGAATCATCCAACATTAGAAGTGGTTATGACTAATTCATACATCAACTACGACGATCTGGTAAATTATTATGTCATTTAAACTTATTTCTTTGTGTTTTACACTGACTTCTTGACTTAAATCCTAACTGAATTTTTTTACATAAAAAAACTTTTATTTTTTATACCGTAACTCCAGAAAAATATATGCATCAGTAGTGTGTATATATATTTTTTCTTGTTTCAGTTTCATATTTTCCGAAAACTTAATAGTAATACTTTTTTTTCTTTTTTTTTTTCCAGTATATTCTAAGAAAAAACTATAAGCATCTTCCTCCAACAGTAAAAACCGCGCTTTTTCACTATCGTGGCAAAGAATGATTTGTATCTTTGAGTGTTGGTGATCAAAGAAGGTTCAAAGTAGGTTGAAAACTTTTTGTTTTGGATAATTATGTCAAGCGAGGTTACATCGTCATGTTTGAGTTGGTTGATGTTGCATCACTGTATGTTGTCTTCAAAGTTCAAGTGAAGGGAGAAGGAACTTCTGATAATCCGGTTGAAATTAATTAGTTTCTAGGATGTGTTTGTGTTGATTTACCATTTTATTATCTTTTATTTTCATGTTGATTTAGTTATGGTAGTTGTGCTTTTGATTTTCCGTTAAACTATTGATGTTATCAAATTTCATTCTTCATCACATTGGTCTTGTTTTGCAATAACAGTTTTTTTTATATCATTTCAAAAGACTATTTTTTAAAAAAATCAATTCTTCCATATGAATTATATATGGAAAAGAGGCAGACTTATGTATTCTCACAAGAAGACTTAGTCCTAATTCTATACACTACTAAAATAGTATTGAATTCGAAATAGGAAGAGTAAATAAGAGGTGTAAATGCTCATTGAAAAGTTAAATAGTTGTTATGTGAATAGTTATGTTAGTAAATAGGATTCAATATCTACATGGGGATTCAAAAAATGTAGTTATCAATACAATTTTGGTAACCGAAAAATTAATACAATTCAACTAACACCATTAATTTTGACAACAACTATATTCAAACCAAACCAGATAGTCGTACCAGTAATAAGTTGTTCGTTCACTAACTGGATTCTTTAGGCTACCTAAAATGGAGGATTCTTTAGGCTAACTAGAATGTAAATAATTTCAGTGGTTAAATTATTAGGCTAACTAAGATTCCTTTTTTCAAATACTGGAAAAAATACCGCTAATCTTGATAGAGATTAAGACTCTTTGGATGGAACATTGTCTTACTATGTCCCAAGAAAATTCATACAAAATGGTTGTATTGAAAACCATATCTCAAACCAGATATTCACACTGGTTGGATCAAGAGTTCATGAATAGAATTTTCGGTAAATGAAATGGATGCATTAAAAACTGTAAAGAATTCTATGAGGAGTGTAAAAGATTCATTGTAAATTGGGACTCCAATTAAATACAAGAGAACACAATTAATAAAACTGAAACTCTAACCTTAACCCTAAAGAAATTCAAACCCTAAATATAACTCTATAAATACAACTACATTATTAATCTCATCATCCAAATCATCTACTCTATTTCAAATTCTGCAAAAATAACAATAAAAAGAACTCCAACAAAAAAAAAATCATTGATGAATCTCTTCATGGTTCTCTAGTTAACTACAACATCCTGTACCAAGATGTAAAAACCAATTGAAAAAGATGAAGACTGAGTTGAACTTGTTGCTGTTTAGGATGATGCGTGAAATTAGCGTCGACTACGTAAAAAAGCTTTTACTTGATTCCTACCCTCTTACCTGCTGTTACGACATGTTGGAGGAACTGCTCGATGGTCAAATAAAGATAACGATAATCTTATTACGTTATAAGCAGTAACACTGAAGCCGCCTCTAAGGCATCAAAATTTGTCAACCAAAATATAGAGTAAAGTTATTTAAGAAGATTGGTATTTTAAGTCCTTTTGTTGTGCAAGCCATGTTTGTAGCATGGTATGCTAAAATTATCTTATATTAGGTGATTAACTTTCAAATATTATTTGAAATATGTTAAAGAGTATCAATTAATCAATGAAAATTATGTTTATTTTGTATTTCTTTACCCACTGCTTTCTTTACTTTTTGTTTTTCTTTTTTGCCACATGTTCAAAAATATTTTTTCTTCCTTTATCCACTGGTTCCAAAATATTATCGAGCCAAAAACAATACGTGTTTTTGATGTATAAATATAGTAAAGGTCTTTTACTTTTTCTCCCTCTCTCTCTCCTTCTCAAATCACTTAATTGGAACCTTTCCAATATCCCATATGACATTTATGACAAACGAAATTATTACTATTTGTGATCTTTCCTTTGAAGATTTGTTGGTACAGGATGTTGTAGTTAACCTTATGACAACTATAACGAATAAAAATAGTAGTGCTAATTGAATAAAAAGTTAAAACATACTGCATTGTACCCCATTTGAAATACAATGCATGTACGACACTGGCAAAATGCAAACTAACACAAAATGTACAAAATGCAGATTTTTTTTCTTGGAATAATTTGCCTGAAACAGGATCTGAATGCTAAAGAAGTCATAAAATTCGAACTTCATAAATAATGAACAAAGTAAACATGAAAACTTATAGCAAAACAAAGTCTACATCTCTTGCACACTAAAACTTATAGCAAACACTTTTCTAATATAGGAGAAATAAGAAATAAAATTGACATAATGAGTTTGCAACATTTTCTGGTAACTTCATCCCAATAAATAACATAGCAGATGAAATAAGCACTTGCTGCATTTTCATTTGTTACCACTTCTACACTTTCTTCAACAGCTGAGCTTGAAGATGGCTCTTCCTGTGAACAACTTGTTGTTTGAAATTTGTTAAAGCTTCTAAGGCTTCATCATAACATTGGAAAGCTTGGAAGCAGTTACCCTCGACTCCAACAATCATATTAACACACTCAGACCAACATTTATATAATCCCGGCTTCTTACCACAAAATACAACAAACACCATTAATTTGAGAATATTTTTTACCTTCAATTGATTTTTTAAATTCTTTGAACGCAGATATGGCCACATCATGAGATTTGAAAGACTAGAAGATACTACGCTTAACCCCGATAACCATAGGAGAACATTCACTGCATGAGTAGTATATTCCTGGCCTTTTACCAGAAAATACAACATACATTTTTGAAGCACTATTCTTCTTAGAATGCACCATTGTATATTCCTTAATCTATTCACTCACATTTAGAAGAACATAGGAGAGCAAGAGATGAAGAAAGAATCAAGTATTAGTTTTGTTTAAGTATTAGGGTTTTGAAGAGGGATAAAATATACCTTAGGGTATTGTGTTCGGTCGTCTAGGTTGTTTAAATATTAGGGCTTTGAAGACCTTATTATACGAAAGATATACGAAATACACAATCAAGTATATGTATATAGATGAAGAAATTCAAAATATATACGCGTGTAATACAAATAAAAAGATGAAAAATAGTTTATGGGAAAGAGGGTTTGCATGCTTGATATTTTCCATGAATTGGGAAGACAAGCACTCAATGGATGAGAGAGAAACAAGGAGAGAATTTTGAACCCTAACGGGAAGGGCAGTTTTGGCACAGGATTAGTGCAGAAACCCTAATTTGAGTGTGATTTTACACTAATAACTCCATTTGGGCCATTGTGGCCAAAAAGAGTGTGGCGGAAAGGAATTTTTCGTGTTAAAATATACCCTCGAGAAGCATATTGGTCAAAGATTTCACCAACTTCGCCGATACCTAATTGTTGCTTTTGCTACTTTTAAACACACAAGTTTTCAATGAAAACGCATGGCTAACTACTTCTCTCGAAACATTTATCTTTGGAATTTGTATCCCTGAGCACAAAGCATTCCGCATTTATGCGGGGTTCATGAAAGTATCGCATCCCAAGTGATGTAATACGGACAATCTACCATAATCCAAGCATTAGTAACTGCTTCTATAGCTCGAATTCCGTGACCTATAGATCACATGCAGAGGAGGATCTAGAACTTTTATAATATGGATGCACCACTAAAGAAAGGAGAAAAAAGAAAGTATTAAGTGGGAATTGATCTCCACTCCTCTAGATAAATAACTCAGCATTCAACCAAGCTCACTATTTAACCTTTTTAGAGTATGAGTGCCAGAAGATAATATTAGATCAATTCTAAAAATTATGTACATAAAAACCTAGCTTAATGGATAGACCATGGGTTCACGTGCCCTATAAAGTCGGCTATAAAATCCACCACTGATCACATGGAAATAACTTTATTGTTGCTCCAAGACTCCCCTTCAAATTAAAAGACATGTATAATTAGAAATTGAGTTACCACTAATAGCATCCTTTCGACCTTTTTTTCCACTTCCGTACAATCAAATGTTTTTCAGACCCCACTCAATAAATTTTTATTAGGTTTATTGTTGTTGTTTTCCATTCAAAAAATTAGAAAAATAAATGAATGTCATATGTACTTCCGCCGTTCACTTTACTTGTTCAGTATATTAAAAATACATTTTCACTTTTACTTGTCCACTATACAATCTTTTTTTCCTATTTTACTCCTTATTATTGACTATTCATTTCCCAAATTATTTTTCAAGACTTTTGAAAATGCTATTATTATGGGTAAAATTATAAAATATATATATTATTTTTTTAAAGAAATGCAAAGTTAAAAGTGGATAACTATAATTAACAGATGGAGTATATGAATAGACCTCTGAGCTAAAAGAACTGCATAGAGATGCAAGACCTATTTTGTCAACAACTAAACACACCTTGATGGGCTTAAAATGTCTAAACAAGTAACTATCATTAATCAATTTCTAACTAACACATTTATTCTTCGACACACAAAGTCTTTGCCCGTGGGTCCTCTCATTCAACCTTTCTTTGTCCTGAACCCTTTGGACTTACATTACAATGTGGATAAACATATTAAAATTGATATCAAATTTATACATGAGCTGCTGTCTAAAGCACATAATAGTAACTGCTAATTGAAATTAGAGTCCAAATCATAATAATTGTATATATTTTGAATATCCCAAATAGATTTAACCTTCCTTAAGTAGTTTCAGTTATTGGGAAAAGTTTTGAGGAACAAGTTTCTTTGGGATAAATTGTATGCAATAGCTCCTTTAAAGTAAGGGCCTACAAATCGACCCGAAAAATTGCATCGAATCGAAAAGTCAAACCAAATCAAAAAAAAATCTTGATGAGGTTTGGTTTGATTTAGTTTGGTATTGAGTAAAAAAATTCGAACCAAACCGACATATAAATATATAATTTTTATATATACTTTTTAAGACTTTATATAGAATTTTTTTTTAAAAATGTGTAGAAATATTTGGGATTCTCTTATGGGATGTAATATTTAATAGAAAATAAAGTGCTCTACTTTTATTAACTTTAAATAATGCATTGTATGATCACTTTCTTATCGAGTGTTATTAAAATGGGTCAATCTCTTTGTTCTTTCATATTCATATATCAAAATCTAATAAATTCTTATAGTTTTTTTGAATTTGGAGTGGTATTTCGATAATTGAAAATTAAATAGTACATACCATTATTTAGGTATCATATTGATTTTTATATCTAATTATTAAACTCGATTAACCTTGAAAGTATACATCAGCGAAAAGTTATTGTCGGACAACTAAAAAAATAAATGTCATGTGCTACTAAGAAAATTATCCCATAAGAATATTTTAATAGATCATATATTTGTCAGAATTTTTTAATTGTTATTAAACATATATTTACTTATCAAAAATTTAACAAAGTAAGATTGACATATTATCCATGTAACAAAAAAATCGGAAAAACCTGAAAAGTCCGACAAAACCGAACCAATACAAACCGATATAGTTGGTTTGGTTTGGTTTTAATAAAAACCGAACCAATCCGATCCATGTAAAGGATTGTAATTCAACGCCGTTTTGATAACATTCACTAAATATCGATGTAAAATTATATTTTTTTTTAAAGAAAAATAGCATATGTATATATACAATAGACTGAAGAGCTTAAAAATATTTAAAATAAAACATTAATTTAAGAAAGGAATAGACCAAAACCAAGTATGCTCTGTTGTAATAATTAGACTGATACCATTTGTGCAAAATTCAATTTACATCACTGATTGTATGTTAAGACAACAATTTGTGAAAATGTTAATTGAAATAAGCTGCTGAAAACATTTTTGAACTTGAAGAGAAAACTACGTGCGTATTATAAGAGAGGTGTCATTCAATAAACAAGTTGAGATTAGAGTTTTGGAGAAATATTCGAAAATCTAAACGAGAGACAAAAGAAGAAAAAAATTCGTGAGTGGGTTAAGATCCCCTCCAGTATTCTTCCAGTATTTCTCAATGGAGGTGTAAGATGCTGCCACGTGTTATCAAAATTTTATTGGCCAAGATATTGCTGGACACTTCAAGATCCATTTTATATTATTTTAGCAGAGAAAAATAAATAAACATCAGACAACAATTCTTTTCTGAAATCCACTGCGTGAACTTCCCGGCCGGCTAAATGAAATGAAGAATGATAGGGAAGGGCAAAAAAAGAGAAGAGAGGTGCTAAATTAAGCTCCCCTTTTATCATAGATTTTGATACTTCTTCAAAAAAAAAAATTAAACATATTGGTTGTTCATGTAATATGATGAATTTTTAAAAAAAAATTGAAAAAACTTTTCAAGTTCTCAAAAATTTATGACAGTTTTTGAGTGAAATATTATTTTTCACTCTCGAAACTTCAACTCATTTTTCAAATAAAATACCGTTCAAATATAATTTTAACTTTTAAAAATTATTTTTTAACGTCCTACGCCCCATTGAAAAATACTGGAGGAAAGACTACCGGAGGGGATCTCAACCCTCTGTGAGTGGACTTAAGATCTTATGTCTGCCACCATATCTCTTTCCACGGTAGACTTTCTAACTCAAACTCCTTCAAAATACAAAAATATCCTCAACCAAACTCAATAATCCCATCGATTGTACCAGAAATACGATTCCCAGCAGAGGAACAAGTCTATAAGGTTAAAACAGTAAATCTAATTTGTACCCTTTATATCTAGTCCGTGTGTGGCAGCTTTTAACAGATGTTCAGACAAACTTTCATTTTCCTCCTGTACCTATTTTTTCTACTCTGCAGTCTACACTGAATTTCTCAAAAGCAGTACTACAAAAATTCTCTGAACTATTCAATGTTTCTTAAGCACCACACTCTCTTCTTCAGCTAAAGCAAAGTTGCAAGTTCATCAAAAATGATACCACAGATAGTTCTCATTTTACTTGTTTCTATGACATTTTGGGTCAGTTCTGTTCCGACTGCTAGTTCAGAAATAGCAAAATCAAGAAAGCATAATGTAAACATGACTCATGTAGTTGAATCCATTGAAGAGTTTCTTCCAACTGGAAGAAAGTTGGGATCTTTGAAAGGGAGCAGAAAGTTGGAATCTTTGAACAAATCTCGAGTTGTACTAAGTGGAAACATCACTATCTTGAGCGAAAACAATACATTTGAACTTGGTCTTTTCAAAACCAATGATGAAAACAGATGGTATTTGGGTATTTGGTTTGCTTCAGTTCCTACTCCCACTTATGTTTGGGTTGCGAACCGTGAAAGACCAATCAAGAATCCATCTTTAGCAACTTTGGAGATTACTGAGGATGGAAAATTAGTTCTTAAGGAAGATTCAAGAACCATTGTTTGGGAAACAAGTAACTTAGATAAAGCTAGTGATATAAAGCTTTTGGACCAAGGAAATTTGGTGCTTGTTTCTACTGAAGGTAACTTGATATGGCAAAGTTTTGATTTTCCTACAGATACTTGGCTTCCTGGTATGAACTTGACTGCTACAAAATGGCTTACTTCTTGGAAAAGTTCCACTGATCCATCACAAGGAAGGTACTCCCTAAGGCTTCAACCCTCAAGTTATGGTGAGATAGTTCTTGTTTATAATGGAACTTATCCATATTGGTCAACTGGAAATTGGAGTGAAAATGCATTTGTTGGGGTACCAGAAATGACTGTACCTTACATTTACAAGTTCAATTTTGTAGCACCCTTTACTCCTATGGCTTCATTTGGGTACTCTGAGGTGCCAATAGAGAATGGAGTGCCACCTCCTTTAACTAGATTCATTGTAGATTTTACTGGACAGATTAAACAGTTCACTTGGTTCCAACAAGCACAAAGTTGGAACATGTTTTGGTCACAGCCAGAGAATCTGTGTAAAACTTATGGTTTGTGTGGGAATTTGGGGTTCTGTAATAGTAAGACATTGAATCCATGTAAGTGTTTGCCAGGTTTCAGCCCTTTGGATAGTGATTCATGGGATGCAGGGGATTTTTCAGGCGGCTGTCGTCGCGAAAGCAATGAGATCTGTAGTAAGAAAGATGGATTTGAGGAGGTTGGAATGGTTAGTTATGATGGAGCTAGGCTAGTTTCACTTACTGGAACTAGAGGTGAATGTGAGAAAGAATGTTTAGGTAATTGTTCTTGTATTGGTTTGTATCACAATGAGAGGACTAAGTTATGCAAGAATTTACATGGGTCACTGCTCAATCTTAGAAATCTTACTTCTGATGGTACCATTGAGGATAAACTATTCGTAAGAGTTCAGGGAGGAGGGAATGCTCAAAAGAAGCAGACTCAAGGCAGGTTACTTTTGATTGAAATGATCTGTGGATTTCTGGTAATTCTCTCAGTAGGAATTGGGACTTTCTTGGTATTGAAAAGGAGAAGAATAAGGAAGAAGCATAAAGAAGAGGAAGAGGTATTTCCTATAATGAATTTGAAGGTATTTTCATACAAAGAGCTGAATGCTGCAACAAAGGGATTTTCGGAGAAACTTGGTCATGGTGGTTTTGGAACTGTATTCTTAGGGGAACTATTGGATTCTTCACTCGTGGCTGTGAAGCGACTTGAAAGACCTGGTGGTGGTGAAAAAGAATTTCGAGCTGAGGTATGCACAATAGGAAACATTCAGCATGTTAATTTAGTGAGATTGAGGGGATTTTGCTCTGAAAATTCTCATAGGCTTCTGGTTTATGAATACATGCCAAAGGGTTCTCTTAGCGCATATTTAAGGCGAGATGGTCAGAATCTAAGCTGGGAAGTTAGATTTCGAGTTGCTGTTGGGACAGCAAAAGGTATCGCTTATTTACACGAAGAGTGTCGTAGTTGTATAATACACTGTGACATTAAACCAGAGAATATTCTGCTAGATGAAGATTTCTCAGCAAAGGTTTCGGATTTTGGGCTTGCAAAGCTTCTTGGTAGGGACTTTAGTAGAGTTTTGGCAACCATGAGGGGTACTTGGGGATACGTTGCACCCGAGTGGATCTCTGGTTTGGCAATCACAACAAAAGCCGACGTATATAGCTATGGAATGACATTATTGGAACTGATAGGTGGTCGACGCAATGTAGAGGCACCACCTTCAGCTAGAGGTGAAGAGGGTGGAACAGAGGAGAAGTGGTTTTTCCCGCCTTGGGCAGCACGCCAGATAGTCGAAGGAAACGTTGCAGCTGTCATCGATGAAAGGCTATGTGGAATGTATGATGTCACGGAGGCAGAACGTGTGGGATTGGTAGCGATTTGGTGCATTCAGGACGATGAATCAATGAGGCCTTCCATGGGAATGGTGGTGAAAATGTTGGAAGGAGTAGTTGAAGTGACAATGCCTTCACCTCCAAAGCTGCTCCAAGCATTAGTATCGGGCGAATCATTTCATGGGATAGGAGTTAATTCTGATTATGGGACATCACGAGGTGGTGGTTTCAGCTCTGGTTATAATCCTCAACTCTCAATAGCATCCAGGGAATCTCAAGCTTCAGTTTAGGTCTGTTTCTCAACTAGTCATTGTCTAACTGTTGGAGGAGGTAAAGTTGCAAAGAGCTTCTCCTATGGAAGTTTGATTTTTCTCAAGCTTCACCGAATGTAGAGTTTCTTTCCCTGTCTTCCCCAAAATCCCATAATGAGAATTAATTAGTAGCAAAATGCTCATCATGGGATTTTGTAAAATGTATTCATGAATGTAGAGAATCTTTTTGCATGGAATCTTAGCTTAAGTTTACACCATTTTCTGTACAAAAGCAAAGCAAAACAGACATACCACTTTGCATTTCATGTATGTTTGAATCAGAGAATTTTAGGAGAGGGTGAAAACTCCAATTGTGAAATTGCCTTGAACAAATTAAGGATTAATGGTTGACGGGGTATTTAAGAAAACTCCAATTTTATGGTTTCAATTGGAGATGGAATTGCAAGTATGTATGTATGTATGTATGTATGTATGTATGTAATGTATGTATGTATGTATGTATATATGTATATATATATATATATATATATATATGTATGTATCGGACGAAATTCAAGTTGGAAAAATGGTTGTACCTGTATTTGTTTGTGGTTACCCTTGTACTCCATATACCCCGCTACAATCAAGCTTGGAAAAGAAGGCCAAGGGATCAGTTGTTTCCCGTACTAATTGTGCTGGGATTATAATGTAGGAACTGTTTTAAGAGGTCAATAATAATGAGGCTATGGTTATGCGGTAAATAATAGTAATATAGAGATTGTTAAGTGGGGAGTGCTTACTTTAAGAGTTTTATTTTTAATTTTTAGTTACTCTTATCTACATATTTATAATTGTTAACATATTGCGAGTATTAATAATGTGGAGTTCAATAAGAGCCAATTAATGTAACAATTACTTCTTCTTGTACGACCAACCAAATTCTCCATTATATAACTTATATAGAATTTTATTATTTTTGATAATATGGTAAACCAAACGACTCTGAAGAATATACTCTCTAACTAATTTAATGGGAGATTTAAATTTTATTTATTTGGTAAATATTTCAAAAGAAGTAGAAGTGAAAAATGAGTAAAAAGTTTGTACCTACCCCAATAACAGCTACACCTTAGTTTCCCAAGTTTGATTTATATGACTTGACTTTATTCATGACAACTGACCACTTGTCAATAGCTTCCTCTTTTGTAGCTCATGAATATAACAAAACTGAATCGAGAATGACCATATACTCAAATATCAAGCATTCAAGCTAGAGAAAAGGAGAATGTTTTCGTCAACTTGGTGACAAAATTTTCCCAAGATAAAAGAAAAAGTGTTAATAAGAGCGTAAAGATTGAGGGGGATAAAGAAAATGGTCAAAAGAGAGCAGAGGGAAGCAACAACGGCTCACCCTCTGCTATTTCACTGACCAATAAATTCGTGACCTTGGAAATGGAGACACCAGGCGGCTCAGCAGGGGAGACGCCTTTATATGGCGGCTCCTCAATGGAGCCGACTGAGCTTCACTCGGCTCCATCCGCCATGCTAGCGGATTATCCGCCGGTGCAAGGCTTTCAAGATGCGAAAAACTTAGTTTGCATGGAATCAGGGAAATTATGGGCAATTGCAGGTCCCATAGCGTTTAATATTTTGTGTAATTATGGGATTAATTCTTTCACAAGTATATTTGTTGGACATATTGGTGATGTTGAGCTCTCTGCCGTTGCCATTTCTTTATCGGTTATAGCAAATTTCTCATTCGGATTCTTGGTTAGGTTCCTTTTATTCTCCCTCATTCTAAAATTCTGTTCTTTTTTATTGTTTCTTGGATATTATTTCCAACATGATCATCCCTTCAAAATTTTGAGTTCTTGCATTCGTTTCATATTTCAACAAAATAAACGTAAAATATATATAGATCACAAATAACTTGGTAATCTGGAATCTTGAAATAATCTAGAATCTCAAAGAGGTTGTAACTTTTGGAATTTAATTTATTAATCTGCATGATGTGAAAAAATCATGTTCTTATGTTATTTCTTATTTCTAGCTTTCTAAGTTTTGTTTTAAATGGATTTATCAGTTAGGTATGGGTAGTGCACTTGAGACACTATGTGGACAAGCATTTGGTGCAGGCCAAGTAGAATTGCTAGGAGTTTACTTACAAAGGTCATGGATAATCCTTGTTGGTTCCTGCTTCTGCATAATGCCACTCTACATCTTCTCAGCACCAATATTAAAGCTGCTAGGACAAAGACATGACATAGCAGAGTTAGCTGGAAAATTTTCAATTCAAATCATACCTCAAATGTTCTCCCTCGCGATCAACTTCCCAACCCAAAAATTCTTGCAAGCTCAAAGCAATGTCGCGGTTCTAGCTTGGGTTGGATTCATGGCTTTGATCGTGCATATCGGTGTTCTCTTTCTTTTTGTAAGAGTTTTTCGATGGGGCGTTACTGGTGCTGCTGCTGCATATGATGTTTCTGCTTGGGCTATTGCTTTGGCTCAGGTGATTTATATTGTTGGTTGGTGTAAACATAGTTGGAAGGGGTTGTCTTGGTTAGCTTTAAAGGAACTTTGGCCTTTTGTAAAGCTTTCTGTTGCATCAGCAGTTATGATTTGCTTGGAGATTTGGTATTTTATGACCATCGTTGTTTTAACTGGTCATCTTGAAGATCCTGTCATTGCTGTTGGTTCTCTATCTATTTGGTATATTCTTGCAAATATGCACACCCTTCTTTATAATGTGTTAACAATTGTTCTGTTTCAAACTTAGATTCTTTTCTTCCTTGTTTCAGTATGAACCTTAATGGATGGGAAGGCATGTTGTTCATTGGAATTAATGCAGCAATAAGGTAGTTTACAAGTTTTGCTTTAACCCTCTGCTACAATTGGATTTAACCTATGTACACTGACGTATAGGGAGCCTTGGCGTAACTACTAAAGTTGTTGTCATGTGATCAGGAGGTTAGGGGTTCAAGCCGTGAAAACAGCCTCTTGCAAAAATGCAAAGTAAGGCTGCATACAATAAACCCTTGTGGTCCGGCCCTTCCCCGAACCCCGCGCATATCGGGAGCTTAGTACAACGGACTGCCCCTATATACACTGACACATGTATTTTAACAAGGGCGTTTTTAGATACCCAAATTATGATAAGTATAGCCAGCTACAAGTAACCTGATAATATAAAAAAAATTATACGTATTATTGTCGGTGCGCAAAAGTTAAACTCTTCTGATTAGTATAACTACTTTTTCAATTTTTTAATTTTCAGTGTTCGCGTATCCAACGAGCTTGGATCGGGCCACCCAAGGGCTGCAAAGTATTCAGTTTTTGTCACAGTGGCTGAATCTCTCATAATCGGGATATTGTGCATGATACTTATCATATTTACAAAGGACCATTTTGCTATGCTTTTCACAAGCAGTGAAAAAATGCAAAAAGCAGTTTCTAAGTTAGCATATCTTCTTGCTGTAACCATGCTGCTTAATAGTGTCCAGCCAGTTATATCAGGTACTAAAATATGTTGCTTCTTACTTAAAAAGTCTCAGAATAAAGGTAAAGTGTTGAGAGAATAAATTAGTTTGCTTCTAATATTGAAGGTGTTGCTGTTGGAGGAGGATGGCAAGCACTAGTGGCATACATTAATTTGGCTTGCTACTATGTCATTGGCCTCCCACTTGGATTCCTCCTAGGCTATAAAACAAGGTTGGGAGTTCAGGTAACAAAGCAAATCTTTGTACTGATTATGTTTTTTTTTTTTTTTCTAAACAACGGGAGGGGAAGAGCTTGGTTCGTGTCTATGTCATCCTCTCTTATAGTTGTCACTATTATACTGATTTCATTAAGACGATAGATTTTTTGCTTGCCGGTTTAGATATTAGATTTCTCTAATTTACTGATATTTGCCTTATTTCAAGAGTTTCCAAGCAACAAAAATTAGTAAGCATAGACGTGACATAGCCAATTTGAAATTTCCGGCCTCTTGACACAGTAGTATAGTTTCTCGTCCAAATTTTCAAAAATGTTGAAGCAAAAAATATGCTAAAAGAATGTCAAGTTGACGGTTATTTCTTGTCTTGTCAAGGTTGCTAATTATCACTTCATTTTCTTTCTCTTTTTGTAGGGAATATGGATGGGCATGATTTTTGGAACTTTTCTGCAAACTGTAATTCTTTGTGTTATCGTATGCAAAACCAATTGGAACGACGAGGTAATTGTTCGCTTCAGTAAGATAGTAATTGCAAATTTTAAGTAGGTGGTCATTGCGTAATTGCAAATATCAAAGAGATTCTTGCACAGAGCCGGAGCTAGAATATATGTTACGTGTTCAGCCAAACCATTAACTTTAATTCAAACTTTATATTTATATTTAAAAATCTATTAAATATGTACGAATTATTAATTTAAAATCCAGTAATTTAAACTAACTAGAAACTCGAACTCATATACTTTAAATTATGACTCTACCTCTGATTCTGCTTTCTAATTTCAGGTAGCACAAGCTTCAGAGAGAATGAGAAAATGGAGTGGCATTTCTGATGAATCGGATACAAAGTAAAATTCATATCAAATTCAGAGATAACATTGTCCGCTGAGTAGAAGATTGACATCAAGAGATATTCGTAGTACATAATCCCGTGCAAATTTTTAGTTATTCTTGGAGACATCAATGCCAATTTTAACTTTCTTTTTTTTCTTTAGGTATATAGTAGATGAAAATGTTAATGTAAAGCTAGATCTATTTTTCACCTACTTTTTTTTCAAATGTTATTGAATATTTTTTTAATAGGTGTGTCAAAACCTTAAACAACACTTATTTTTGGTCGGAGATAGTATTATTTTACACAATTATCATAACTTTTAGGAATTAAAATTTAATAAATATAAACTTAAACTTTGTCATAGTACTTCTTTATCAATTATCTGTAGCTATTATCTTAGTATATCCCTCTACTATGATTTACAAAATATACAATTCAAATTAAAATTTTAGATTATATACCCAACTAATGCGCGTATATAAAAAAACTATGACGAAGGTCTTACTGCTTTTAACAGCTAGAAGATTAATGGAGTGCGAAATATAATTTACCATATTAGATTATCGCAAGTCCTCGTTCATCTTCAAATATTTCAATCTTTTAACTTTTGGATTTTCAGAAAAAGAAAGAAAAAAAAGACTAACAAATTGTTCCATCGATTTTTTAAGTGACAAATTTGTGGTATCGAGTAGATTCTTAATGCCTATTTGAACATGTGAAAATTAGGGGTGGGTGTTTGTGCAGTTTGGATTCAATTAAAATATTTCGGTTTGGATTTTCGGTTTTCTACTTGAAGAAAAGACAATCAAAATCTAATCCAAATAAGTTCGGATTGGATCGGATTTTTTAAGTTCGATTTCGGATAAATCGGTTCGAATATTTTAGATTTTCGATTTTGAGCTTATAAGTTGAGATGTTTTTTCTTTTTATAAAAATAATATCCAAATTAATTACTCATGTTAAATTGCGGTGAAAAGTTTCTCATTCTCACCGCAAATCATCCAAATAAAGTATTCAAGTAATGAAATTATTAGCAAGGAATTATGCACTAGAGACATCGATACGGCTAATAAGAAACAGCTATAAAACCATATCCAGATAGAAATTATTATGACGGTAACTTAATAACTAATATTGAATATATGAGATAATATCTAATGGGTAGGGTGTTGAACTTATTACTATTGGCGTATGGTTAATGGACTAAATATAAAGTATTCGAATTTTCGGATATCCAAAATTCTGAAGTATCAAATCCATTATCCAATTCAAAATCCAAAAGTTTCAAAAATCAAATCCGTAATCCTAAAATCTAAACCAAAAATCCAAATATTCAAATTTTAGTTTAAATTTCGGGTTTGCCCAAATTATATCCGCCACCCTCGGTGAAAACATTTGTTTTGTCACTTACAATTAGCAAATGACTTACAATTACCCAAGAAAATAGTACGATTACCCAAACATTCAGTCCTTTCTTTTTATGCTTTGACCCATACTACCTTGTCTATCAATAGTAGTGTACTTTTCTTATTTTCTTTTCCCAAGTTCTGCAAATGCCATTTTCCAATAGATTTATTGGTCCACTATCAGTAATTAAAAGTAGGAAATTGTATTTTCTTGAATCTTTATACTATTAACACGTTTTAAGATGGAAATAACTTAGAGCCTCCAAAAGTAATTACTCATACTCAATATTAGTTATGATTTTTCTGCCGTAAAAATTGGCTTATATTATATAAAACATTTTATTATACTTTAACAATTTTGAATTGCATTTTACTTTATAAATATTAGCCCAATGATAAGTCGTGCACTTTACACATTTTATGGGTCTATGGGGTACACAAATAACTATTATGGCCTGCTGTTTAGGGATTAGCTAATACTTATTATCTTGAAAATTTGAATTAAAAATTTTAATTTCAAAACAATTTTTAATATTTGTGTCCTAAAAGATTAAACAGAAAAACTCATATTCATTATACATTGACAAATTTCTAATTAGCAGCCCTTTCGAGTGGCTATCTGATGTCATTTCTACGTCTAAGACGGCAAAAAATTTAGCTTTAGCCAATGAGGCCCATAACGAGAAGCCTATTAGGGTTTCAATATGAGGAATTTTCATAATGCACTATAGTTTAGAGCCTAGTAATTATGGTTTGTCTAATTACCCATTGTATCACTTATATTTAATGAGTAACGAATACAACCTATATCAACAATTTCGTTTGCGGAATTGTATACAAAGATACAACCTATATCGACTTTATTTACTCGTGCAATGAATACAACCAAGGCGAAATACAAAATACAAGGGGGGAAAATGCTCTCGTTGAGAGTCAAACTCAAGACCTCAGCTAACTAACCAAGTGCTCTAACCTACTAAGCTATGAGAGTTTGTTGCTCTCTTGTTTCAGTTCAAAACAATTAATCTCTTGTTTCATGAATTTGTTACAAAATTCAAATATAGTTATGAATGATAAATTTGTTAAAAATATAACTACAAAAGATAAATACAGTATATATATTTGATGTGCCGCGTAATTTTCCCTTTCATATTTGCAGCTAAGTTGTCACCTTTAGCCCTTCAATATAAAGGCACCTATTGGGTCATTTGCACATCACTTTGAGATATACTAAAGGATCTGAGATTGTTATCTCATTAACATCGCCATATGATATACGATAATAGAGAGAAATACCTAATTCATATACAATCTGACGTGTCTCGAACAGGTATGTCGTTTCATCCCACTAATTTATATTTATTCGTGTTTATCCGTAAAACAGTACAGTTTAATTTATACGTAGTTTCTAGACAAGTAAACTAATTTCATCCTAAAATAATATAATAATCGAAGAAATACACAATACTTAGCTGTAGAATGTGTATGAAATAGCAAAGATGGTGATTCCGTAAATATGGTTTCCGAACTCAGCAATGATGAGATCAAAAAGCAAGAAAGCAAAATTGTATAAAGCTTTGTATATAATATAGTGTATGTTCTTGCCAGAAAAATTATCCCCTTACAATGATAACTGAGCTCATTATTTATAGCTATCTCTAGGGAAAAGGGTCCTAGGATCGTGCCCTCCTTTAATGTCAATTATGAGGGTCATTAATGAAGATGTAACGGTGAACATAAATGCCAAATTCTCTGTAATAGACCGTCGCTCTTAATGCTGTAGAATATTCCTTAGTAAATGCAACCGGGCGCAAAGCATTTAATACACCTTTATGAACGTTATCCTTTCCGGTGACAAGCTGAGTGGCTGCGTTCGGTCCTCAAGCATCCCATCTTGGATTCCACGTGTCCTTCTTCTAATCAGTCACGTGTCATATCATATTTTACCCTATACAGATAGTCCCCCTGCTTTCCTGTGACATAACTTTGTGTTACCGGGATGTTGGTTAAATAACCTTTTTGGCGGGAATTACCATAACTCCTTCTGAAGGTCTCTGACGGTTGATTAGACGCACGTCTTTCCGCTTTTAATGCCCCAAACATGCGTCATCACATGATTCAATACTGCTTTTGCCGATTATCGAGGTAATCATGGCCATGAATTTAGCCGCCAAAATTTTACTTACACGCAACTTTCTTTTCCTTTGCGTTTCAATTGCTTGAGCTTCTGATCTGCATTCTTATTTTCCATCCTTTTTCTAATTTTTTTCAAACACAAACTCTTTACCTTCTTCTTTTCCAATGGCTTCTTCCTCTAAACGTGCTGGTTCTGCAAAGAATAAAAATAAAACTGAGGATTTCGTTCCTCCAACAGTGGGTTCCATTGTCCCAAGAAGGCTTAGCACTTCGAAGGATTTTGAAGAGAAATTTTATACTGCTAACCCTCGTACATGGGTTGTTAATAGGTACCCTTCTCCCGTTCGTCCTTCCAGTATTTCTGCTGTGAAGGAGGACTGCCGCTGCAATGAGTTGGAGATCATCGCTCCTGATCTATCGGAGCGAGTGACCCTTCCACGTATCCTTTTGCTTTTGGTGCGTTTTCTTTGAGCGAAGAGCTTGATTCTGTGATTACGGAGTTTTGCCTTCGCTACCAGGTATGTTTTGCACAGGTAAGTCCTTCAGTATGGAGGATGATTGCCTGCCTCCGACATTTGGGTCAAAAAACTGGAGAGGAGCTAACCTTAGCTCATGTGATGAATCTCTATTCCCCCAAAATCTTCCGCGGGGGAATATAATAAACCATTGCAAGCGTGGCCACCATGCTTTGTTGTCTAGCATGGATGATGATAAAGACCGTGGATGGATGGAACGGTTCGTTGCAGTCGCCACCAACGACATCATTTTGACAATGACTTCATCCTTTCCGGTTGCTTGGAATCGCACTCGTAAGTTCTTTGAACAATATTCCTCTTACTAGATATTCTTCTATGGCTGTATCATCTCTTTACCCTTTGTGTGTTTCAGCAACTCGATGGCTCCCACCTGTGGTGGAAGGCTTGAACCAGTGGGTTCAAAAGATCTTGGACGTCACAACACCCGAAACTCGTTCGTGGAAGGAACTGCCCTTAAGTACGGGTGGAAGGCCAAAAATCATGGTAACTCTAATTTACCTTGCTCCCATTTTTGCATATGAAAAACTTGGTTGAACCCTTCTGACTTGTTCATGGAATTAGGTCTACTTGCAGGCTTTGTTGCTGTCCCCAAGAGGACGTTCTAGCTGATCCTGCTGATGCAGCGAGGTTGCTTCAAGAAGCACTTTCTCGAACAGGTATCTCCGATCCGGTTTCGAGGCAAATACTTCTTTACGGAGTCCCCAGCCGGAGGATAAATAAGTAAAGAGAAGACGCTCCTCCGCAACCGTGGAAAAGAATAAAAGGGCAAAGATTGATGCCCCCGAATCGTCTCCGGTGGCGATGATGACTGGTCCCTCTTCTGGGCCGATCGTAGACACCGTGATGATTGATAATGATGAAGAAGCTATTGTTGAGGGATCTTATTTACACAGAAGGCGACGATCCTCATCATCTCAACAGGATGCTCGACCTGTTGAGATAGTTACACCAACTGAAGACGATGTCTCGGCACTTGGGGAGAATCTGATTTTGTAGAATATGCAAACTCCCCTTTTTGGGCCTTAATTGTTGCAACCAATGCTACGAGGCTGAGTACCGGATCTTTGCCGTCTTTGGTTGGCGAGCATCAAACAATAAGCACTGCATTCGATGCAATTGCTTCTCACTCTTCAACTCCATCAGCTTTAGCTCCACCTTCATCAACACCAGCAACTGTTACATCATTTCCATCTTCATCTTCTCTTCCGCCAGCAGTTGCTACACTATATCCATCGGCCGCACCTGACTATGAAGAGGTGTTCCTCTTCCATAGTCCCCAGTTCAAGGGAATTTGGGGCAAAATTATGCTGCCTCTTCTGAAGATCCACAAAGGAGGAGGAACATTACTCTTTCGGTCTCTACCGGGTGCAACCTGTTATCACGGTCGGTGGAGCTTGCTAATTACTTGAAGCCTTTAGATTCAAAAAAAAGACTTGGAAAAGATTCAGACACTCTCGGGCGAGTGTTTGTTGAACAATGCTATGCACAACACCGCAGCAGTATGTTCTTTTCTTCTTTCGTTACTTCTTCTACTCCAGTATTAATGTATTCTAAGCTTTATTTCTTCTTGTTTTGTAGGCCAACTTTCTTGCTTATGTGGGCTTTCAAAGGTTGATTCGTGAGAAGAAAAAACTTACTTCTGAATGGGATCAGCTTTTGGCGGAATGGGACCAGACTATTCTCCGCCTCTCGGAACTAGAAACCAGAGCTACTGAGGCTATTGTTTTGGAGGATCATTTGCAGCAAAGCGAGCAAGAAGTGGTAACCCTTAGCCAAGAAATTGGGCCGCTGGGGGTTAAATTTGATGAGGCCATGGCCAAATGGGCAGAAGTCCATAACGCCGTTGTTGCTGCAGCCAACCGTGAGGCTGCCTCTGCTGAAAGAGTGATTAACTTGGAGACAGCCTTGAACTCCAAAAGTGATGAGCTTGCTGCTAAGGAGGTGAAACATGCCCAACTACAAGAGAAGTACAGGAAAACTATTGAGCATAATAGGCTCTATAGTTCAACTGTCCGCAAGCTCGATGTCAGCCTCAAATCTGCTAGATTCACCCAGGAAAACCTTTCCGTCGAGGTTAATCAACTCAAAGAAGAACTTAAGCACCGAGCGGCTTCCCTCATTGTTGAAAAAACTTATTCTATGTATAGCATGGGGATAAAACCCTTGGAATAGGCCAAAGCTGGTATCATTGATGTTGGTGCCAAAATTGCTAAGGCCCGAGAGCTTGAGTTGGTCGCAAAAAATGGACTCCCGGCGCAGTCTGATGCTCCTGGTTCTTTCGATTCCGGCTCCAAATTTTTGAAAACTGAAGAAGGATCAGAAGGCGATGAGGCTGAAGACCAAATAGGAAAAGCGTTGAGCCATCGACGGAACCACCTACTCTTCCCGGCAATGTGGATACTTCTCTTCCTCCTGGTTCCGGAGGCGCTGCAGTTTAGATTTTTATTTCTTTTCTCATTTTGCACTTGTAACGTTTTGGCCCGTTCTTTGTGAATAAAGACATACAATATCGTTCCCCACATTGTGGGTGTCACTGATTGAGTCCTCGAAATGAGGCTGATCCCTTCTAATTTCAGAGTTGTGTGCATCGTTAACAGTGTTATATGCCATTTTTTGTGATTTTTTCTAAGACAAAATAGTCAAAACACGTTTGTAAAAAAGACAAGGATCAATTAATTGCACGGCTGTTTAGGTCTCACGGTGGGCGCCAAACTGTTTACCCGTAAAATGGTACAGTTAAATTTATACGTGATTTCTAAACTAGTGAACTAATTTGATCCATAATATAATAATCGAAGAAATACACGATACTTAGCCTTAGAACGTAGATGAAATAGCAAAGACGGTGATTCCGTGAACACGATTTTCGAACACAACAATGATTAGATCAAAAAGCAAGAAAGCAAAATTGTATAAAGTTTTGTACATAATATAGTGTATGTTCTTACCAGAAAATCGTCCCCTTGCAATGATATCTGAGCTCATTATTTATAGCTATGTCTAGGGAAAAGGGTCCTAGGATCGTGCCCTCCTTTAATGTCAATTATGAGGGTCATTAATGAAGATATAACGGTGAACATAAATGTCATGTCACTCTTAATGCTGCAGAATATTCCTTAGTAAATGCTACCGGACACGGAGCATTTAATACACTTTTATGAACGTTATCCTTTCCGGTGACAAGCGAAGTGGCTGCGTTGGTCCTCAGCCATCCCATCTTAAATTCCACGTGTCCTCCTTCTAATCAGCCACGTGTCATATCATATTTTACCCTATACAATAATGTGTCTTATTATCATGTTTGATCTGTAACTTATTATGTTAAGTATGTAATAATTTTACTATTCGGCTAAATAAATATTACTCATTGCGTGTAATATTTTCAAATTATCAACTCATTAAGAGCATATATATGAGACACGCTTGACTTTTAATTAATATGTAATATGCCCCGCGTTATGTCTACCATGAGCCTTTCAACTTCTGAAATATTTATTTTCTACCATGAGCCTTTCAACTCCTGAAATATTTATTTTTCTTTTTCTTTCTTTCTTTCATAGTCAATAGACAAATTCTTTTCAAAAAATACTCCTTTTTAAATTTAATTAACCATGGAAGGAATAATGTTGAATGGGCTGATAAATTGTGAATAAATATCAGTTGGAATAATCATTCCAGGTTATACATGAAGCAAATAAAGATTCTACTATTATATAATATTATAGGAATACCTAGAAAATATTTGTGAATGGTGCGTAGAATGGAATATCGTAACATTAGAAAGTATGGGTGATTTTCATATTTTCCCACTAATAAGTTGAATTGGGTTGAGTCTTTAAAATGAAAATAGACAAAGTTGAAGAAGAAAAATGAGTTACAAGGACCTCCCATGCCAAGTATGCATTGCGAGAGGACTACACTAATGGGCAGTACAATCTTATCTATTGCACGAAGATTGTGCAAGAGTGACCGGGAAGGCCACCGGGCCTCGAGGTGATCTCAAGTCGTGCGAAGTCTGGGGCTTTGCCCATATAAAAAAAATGACGAGGCATTACCATTGGGTCCCATCGCGAGACCAATGCATAAAAGCAGATGCGGAGTCGGAATTTGAAATTTATGGGTACTGAATTGGCCATCAAACCCATAGCTCGTTTTAGTTACTGGGTTCGTAATTAGATATTTATACTTATTTGATGAACTTTCTAATACAAATACAGGATCTAAGCAAAAACTAATGGGTTCAGCCGAACCCATATCTAACACTCTACCTCCGCCTCTGATGAAAGGGACCTAGGAGAGACTTTAGTCCGCGAAATGACCTCATGCCATGAGGTATGTCATGGGCGGCTTTCCAGCCATGCCCCATGACCCCTTGGACGCGCCCCGTGGCGTCCTGGCAAGCCTCCCAACGCCCAGCGCCACGGTCGGTCCCGTGGTCTCGGCAACTCCAAGTGACAAGCACACAGGCGCCTCTGTCGCCCCGCTGATAACCAGCGCCAGCGCCCAGCCACAGGCAAATGCCCATAGCGTCGCGCGCACAGACAACGTCGCACGCGGACCCTGATGCTAAAGACAAAGTTGCTGCAAACGAACTTTTTTCTACCTTGTAGAAGACTAAGTCTTTTTCATTGTAAATATAGAGTAGATTTACTTCATTTTCTTTTAGTATGCCCCTATAGCTTCCTTAGGTAAAGTCATGAAACTTTGATTTGTTTTTTTTAAGCATTATTAGGGGGGATCAAGCATTCAAAACTTTCTAGCAAGCAAACAATTCTCTGTACTGGTGTGTCTCTCCCTCGACACCGCGTAGCTTTTTTGTAATAGCTTTCATTTATGCAATCAAGCCTTCTTTCATTCTCAATTCTCTTTTTTGCTCTCAGTTGATCACGACATTGGTTTTCCCGTACGGCACTGACAATCTAGTCTAGCGTACGGAGGGAACCTCAGTTGGCAGACAGCAATCCTACTGACATCGATTGCTTAGCCTTACGTTGCCCTTCCAAAGAATCTCAGGAAGGCGACACGTAACAGTTGGTATCAGAGCCAGGTTCGACATCGAAAGAGGGATAACATTGCAATTATCACCATTTTCTGACCATGGTGAATCATGGGGATCGCATCGCGACCCTTGAGGAGACAGTTGACGCATTACGGCCCATCGTGGAAATGGTAAAAGGCCTGACCTAAAGACCAGCCTAGTGCAAAGATTAGACGACCTGGATCGCAGGATGCACCAGGCCGAAGTTGACATAGAAAATATCAGCCGCGACTCCGAAGGAGACCGGCAAACGGCAGCCACAGAGACAGCTGAGATTTTTGGGAAATTTGAGGGCCTCCAGCAGGAGCGTGCCAAGGATTTAGCCCACAGGGCACAAGAGGCAGACAGGGTGACTGCCATGCAACAAACTATAGACAACTTGACAGGCCAGCTCAATGTTGTCAATGCTGCTTTACAAGGCCTGCTTCGAGGAAGCGGGAACCAAACTGGGGGTGCTGTGAAATTCGCCCCCGCAACACAGAAATTGAAAATTCCCGATCCAAAGCTGTACAGTGGTGCTCAGAGTGCCAAAGAAGTGGAAAACTTCATCTTCAACATCGAACAATACTTCGATGCCGTGGGAGGCCTAGAAGAAACCAAAAAGGTGGCAACTACTGCCATGTATCTTCAGGGTGATGCTAAACTCTGGTGGCGGGTGAAATACGAAGCCATCAAGGCCGGTGAAGATACTCTGGAAACATGGGCGGAACTAAAAGCCATACGCCTGCAGTTCTTCCCCGAAAATGTTGAGTACAATGCAAGGAGGAAGCTACGGGAGCTCTGCCAGACCAAATCAATGCGGGACTACGTGCGGAAATTCTCCACACTCATGCTGAGCATACATGACATAGGGGACAAAGACAACCCTTCACTTTCCTGGAAGGGTTGAAACTCTATGCCCGTATGGAACTCCAAAGACAAAGGGTAGACACGTTACCTAAGGCGATCCAAGTAGCGGAATGCCTTGGGGATTATCAAGTGGAAGCCCGGGAGGATAGGCCTCAACAGCCTGTCAAAGGAGGATACAAAGGGGGCCATCCGAGTACTGGTGGCCCAAGCAGAAGTGGAGGAGCTCGGAGTGCAACCAAATCTAAGGCTCCCTTCTCAAGCAGTACTAGCACTGCATCTAACAACAACGATCGGGGGAGGAAACCCCCTTCAAGATGCCGTCATTGTAGCGAACCACATTGGAATAATGAATGCCCATATGCACAGATGAATGCCCATCAAGCTGTTGATGATGGGACTGATGACGAATCTGATGATGCGGATTAGACGGAACCGGTAGGTGCCTTTAATGCAATTGTTGGCTCTTTTTCTGAAGCCTTAGCAAGAAGCAGTGCTGGTATCCATAAGAAGAAGGACCCCTGCCCAATCAACAAGAAAGGGAAAAAGAAGGCGGATGAGAGGACTCCTCATAAACAGGAGAGGACCTTAATGTTCGTCGAGATGAAGGTAAATGGCAAACTCATTCGGGCGATGATAGACACGGGTGCGACCCACAACTATTTAGCCTCGACTCAGGTGGAGCGCCTTGGCCTAGTTGTAGGAAAGGGCAGAGGTCGTGTTAAGACTATCAACTCACCTCGCAACCAGTTGGTGGAATAGCCAGAGAAGTACCAATGAAACTTGGCCCTTATGAAGGAAAATTCAACCTGCGGGTGGTGGTCATAGACGACTTCAAGTTGATAGTGGGGTTGGAATTCCTGAGGCAAACCAACACCATGCCCGTGCCGTATGTAGACATGCTACTGATGATTGGAACAAATGGGGCCAAGCCCTGCACCATCCCGTGCATGCCCATGAAGATGGCCGTTGAAAACATCTCAGCCTTGCAGTTGAATAAGGGGGTCAAAAGATATGAACCTACGTTCTTGGCTACCCTCTGCATTGAAGATATAGAACGCTCCTCAGGTCCTCTTCCTGCACCCGTGAAGGAGCTGTTACTGGAATTTGAAGACGTCATGCCACAAGACATGCCAAAGCGACTCCCGCCTAGGCGCACTGTGGACCATGAGATTGAGTTGGTGCCAGGTGCGAAGCCACCTGCCCGGGCGCTGTACAGAATGTCTCAACCCGAACTCACCGAGCTTCGAAAATTGACAGAAATGCTAGACACAGGGATCATCGTACCCTCCAAGTCCCCACACGGGTCCCCTGTGCTATTCCAAACGAAACACGATGGGAGTTTACGATTCTGTGTGGATTACCGGGCTCTAAACAAAATCACTATGAAGAACAAGCATCCTATTCCGCTCATGGCAGACTTGTTCGACAGATTGGGTGGTGCGACGGTGTTCACCAAATAGACCTGAAGACAGGTTATTGGCAAGTTCGGATCGCAGAGGGCGATGAACACAAGACAACGGGCGTGACAAGATATGGGTCATACGACTTCCTGGTTATGCCCTTCAGCTTGACTAATGCACCAGCCACATTTTGTACCCTGATGAACCAAGTCTTTCGAGAATACATTGATGAATTTGTAGTGGTCTAGCTGGATGACTTTGCTGTATATAAACAGACACTGGAAGAACACCTGGAGCACTTGCGGAAGGTCCTAACACGATTGTGGGAGCACGAATTATATGCGAATCTGTCCAAATGCTCCTTTGCTAAAAAACAAATCGACTTACTCGGGTATGTCATTGAGGAAGGGCGGATCAAGATGGACCAACAGAAGATTCAGCTATCATAAATTGGCCGCCGCCTAAGGATGTCCACGCCTTGAGGGCGTTCCTTGGCCTATGCAACTTCTATCGTCGTTTTGTGAAGAATTGCTCCCTCATTGCAGTACCACTGACAGAACTCCTCAAGAAGGTCACGCCTTGGGATTGGGAACCCAGGCGAGCGGAGGCCTTCAACGCATTGAAAGCGGCTATGTCTAGTAGCCCCGTCTTGGCGCTCCTTGATTTGGCCAAGCCAGTCGAGGTACAAACGGATGCCTCCGACTATGCACTTGGTGGAGTCTTGCTACAAGAAGGGCATCCTGTAGCATACGAGAACCGGAAGCTGAAGGATGCAGAGCGGCGCTATGCCGTCCACGAGAAGGAACTATTGGTTCTCGTCCATTGCCTACGCCTTTGGAGGCATTATCTGCTGGGAACCCCGTTCGTGGTCAAGATAGACAACCTAGTTGTTAGCCGTTTCATGAATCAACCGAAGCTGAATGGTCGACAGGCCAGATGGCAGGAACTCCTAGCAGAATTTCACTTCAACCCAGAGTACCGCAGTGGGAAGACTAATCATGTTGCCGATGCACTCAGTCGGAGAGCAAATCTAGCATCAGTGTGCATACTCCCCACCCTAAGGGGGAGCGAAGTAGCCACCACCATAAAAGACCAGATACAGGGTCTACTCATCAAGGATCCTGCTGCACAGTATTTGGTAAATTTGGTAGAATAAGGCAAGACTCGTCAGTTCTACACAGAAGATGGTTTCCTGAAAGTGAAAGGAAACCGACTTTATGTTCCCAAAAGAGGAGATCCGTGAAGGAACCTTCTGGCGGAATGCCACGACACTTTGTTGGCGGGTCATCCTCGTGAAGAACGCACCATGGCGTTACTTCACCGTGCATATTATTAGCCGATGACGTCGCTCGGTATGTGAAGACTTGTCTAGTATGCCAGAAGGACAAGTCGGACCGTCTGACACAAGCAGGACTCTTGGAACCACTTGCTGTCCCAAAGAGACCTTGGGAAAGTGTTTCCCTGGATTTCATCACCGGATTGTCCAAGGTCGGGGATCTCACAACTATCTTGATTGTGGTGGATCGATTTTCCAAGTATGCTACCCTTATAGCAGCCCCACAGTATATATCAACAGAAGATACATCTCGACTCTTCTTCTCTCATGTCGTCAAATATTGGGGCCTGCTCAAAGACATCGTTAGTGATCGCGACTCGCGCTTCACTAGCAACTTTTGGACTCAACTCTTTAAGTGCCTTGGGTCAAAATTAAGCCATAGTTCAAGTTTTCATCTGCAATCTGATGGCCAGATGGAGCAGTTCAATGGCATGCTGGAGGAATATCTCCGCCACTTTGTAACTGGATCACAGAAGAACTGGGTGAAGCTTTTGGATGCTGCTCAACTGTATTTCAATTCACAAAAGAGTTCTAGTACCAACAAGAGCACTTTTGAAATTGTTACCAGACAGCAACCGCTACTCCCACACACTGTGAATACACCAAACATGTCAAAATCTCCTCGAGTCGTTAGCTTCTCAAGAGAATAGAAGCGAAATTTGGAGATAGTGTGGAGCTATCTTATCAAAGTCCAAAAGCAGATGAAGAGGCATGCTGATCAAAATCGTCGCTTTGTTGAGTATCAGGTAGGAGATAAAGTGATGGTCAAAATCCCAAAGCGGTACTTGTTTGCGAGAGTCCATGACCCTCGCCTATTGCAAAAATATATTGGACCCTTGTCCATTGAAAGGCGTATTGGGAAAGTTGCATACCGGGTGGATACCCCAGCTTAGTGGAAAATTCATCCCGTCTTCCATGTCAGTCTCCTGAAACCTTTTTGGGAAGATACAGAGGATCCCTCACGGAGCCAACTCACAATACCCAGTATTTGAGGCCCCAATTCAACTGGGAAAAGGTGTGTTGAAGCTATTCTTGATGATAGAGTAATTCATGCCTCAAGGAAAGATCACCAAGAGTTCTTGGTGAAATGGCAGGGACGTGATGCAGAGGAGAATAGTTGGGAGAGGGGGACAAACCTTAAAACCTACAAGAGCCTAATTGATGACTACCTTGCAAGTAAGGCGCCGAGGACGTCGCCACTCAGGTGGGGGAGAATGTCATGGGCGGCTTTCCATCCATGCCCCATGACCCCTTGGACGCGCTCCGTGGCGTCCTGACAAGCCTCCCAACGCCCAGCGCCACGGTCGGCCCCATGGTCTCGGCAGCTCCAAGTGAAAAGCGCACAGGCGCCTCTGTCGCCCTACTGATAACCAGCGCCAGCGCCCAGCCACAGGCAGATGCCTACAGCACCGCGTGCGCAGACAACGCCGTGCGCGGACCCTGATGCTAAAGACAAAGTTGCTGCAAACGGATTTGTTTCTACCTTATAGAAGACTAAGTCCTTTTCATTGTAAATGTAAAGTAGATTTACTTCATTTTCTTTTAGTATGTCCCTACAACTTCCTTAGGTAAAGTCATGTAACTTTGGTTTATTTTTTTAAGCATTATTAGGGGGGGATCAAGCATTCAAAACTTTTTAGCAAGCAAACAATTCTCTGTACTGGTGTCTCTCCCCCTCAACACCGCGTAGCTTTTCTGTAATAGGTTTCATTTATGCAATCAAGCTTTCTTTCATTCTCAATTCTCTTTTCTGCTCTCAGTTGATCACGACATTGGTTTTCCCGTATGGCACTGACAATCTAGTCTAGTGTACGGGGGGAACCTCAATTGGCGGACAGCAATCGTACTGACATCGATTGCTTAGCCTTACGTTGCTCTTCCAAAGAATCTCAGGAAGGCGCCGCGTAATAGATAGCATGGAATGACCAGGCCAAGGAAGTGAACGATAGCCTTGGGCCGTAGAACCCTAATGTTGTATATGGACAAGTAGAGAGAACAAGAAATAAAGTTATCACAAAGGTAAGTATTTGAAGGCTTATTCAAGTTATTTTTCATCAAAATCCTTTAATTTTGTTGGTTTTCAAGAAAACCACTAAGAACCCTAAAGTGTAGAGATTTGAGGTTATGAAGTCTAAAGGTAAATTCTTCATTTTAACATGATAGTTTATTATTTTATGATATAGAAAGAGTATTTTTTGTGATTGTTAGGTGTTGGCTATTGAATTGATAAAAACTTTAATGATGGGTATTAATGGCAGTTGATGAATATGATGAGTTTGATATAAATGTGATTGTTAGATAATCATAGATGATTACTAATAGCATTTAATGCGTAACTGAATATGTTAGAATGGAATGGATACGCCAACACTTCACCCTAAGTATTGGATGTTAAATATTGACTTATGAATTAGTTCGGTTAGGATCTGTTTGAAAAGTCACCAAGTAATTGGAATTGATGTAATTACTGGGGTAGTAATTACACAGCATCGTAATTATATAGTTGTGTAATTACGACAACTTGTTTGCTTGTTATAGTATAATTATAGTGTAATTATAAATTTACTATTTGATTACACAAGTGTAATTACACAGTTAGATTAAAATTTAAGTGAATTAATTATCAGAACTTAAAAGTTAATATAATAAATATATGCCTATAAATTTTTATAAGTATAAATGATATTATATTTGGTATTTAGGATATATGTTTTTTCGTGAACAACATGTAATGTGAGCCAATACTACTAAAACAAGTAAATTAGAACCATGAATATAACATAATTTTAAAATTCAGAAAAATAATAATTATTTAACGTATGTCAAATCCAACATAATAATAGTAAGTTCCACTGCAACTTAAGATTAGGATACATAATAAGGTTTATAACCACATTTAACAACGAAATTCTACTTTAATTACATCACTCGTTATATGTTAAGTTTGTTAATGACTCATTATTTCTAATAGTAGGAGGTGTAATTTCAAAAAATAGAATAATAAATAAAATATATGCAATTACATGAAATCACAAGAAGTAAAGATAGCGAAATAAAAGATAAATAAAGTATAAATAAAAATATATTTTAAAATTTCAAAAAAAAATTAAAAATTAAAATTAAAATTAAAAAATTAAAAAAATTAGAGATAAAAAGTTATAAAGAAAATAAATTAAAATAAAAATAAAATGGAAAGAAACTAAAAAGCAACCTTGTAATTACCACTAATTCCCACCCTCCCCTCTCTTGAGAATTGGAGAGTGTAATTACACCTCTCCAATTACATACAATTCCATGCTAACCAAGTAATTACTTGGCCAAACAAATATGTCAAACTGTGTGATTATACCCAATTAAACCCGCATCCAATTCCTAGGTGGCTTTCCAAACAGGCTTTCATGGTGAATTGAACTTGTGAAGTGTAATTTTACGTTGTCAAGTCCTAATATAAGTAAATTGAAGCCTTTAGTTGGGATATTAGTTCGCTCTGTCATATCTAGATAGTTGAAAAGTGACAGAACCAAATTGAAGCAAAGGGGTTCATATGATACCCCTCACTTAAATTTTTTACTTATTATACTTATATATTTCAAGCCAAAATAATAAAACACATGATAAATACAAGGATTGAATCCCCTTGACTTGAAACAGAAGTTTGATATAACCTATTTTTATAAAGGGATTTTTACCTTCCTATACAATATTTGTAACTTTATTACCCTCCCTACTCAAGTTTCAATTTAATTATATAAGCATATACAATTTACCAATTATATACGCTTTTGGAATTAAATGAGTATCCATTTATATTAGTAATTGAATAAGGAATCAATTATTTCCCATCCTTATTCTCTCTCCCTCTTGCTTTCTCTCTCTCTCTGTCTCACCTGCTCTCTCTCTCTCTCTCTCTCTTTCTATTTCTCAATCTCTCATTCTCTGTTCTTTCCCTAATTTTTCTTCCTCTGATGTCCTTTAATTTTTATTCTTTCATGTTGTATATATATTTAATGGAATTCATCAATGGATTTCAATCGTTTTACTATCAAGTTTTAACTTAGCAATTTCCTTTCATGCTGCACAATTAGTGTTCAAATTGAAATTATCAATCAATAAATTTTGAAGGTGTTTGACTCTCCACCATTGACAACCATTAAAAAGCTTTGAAGCTTTGAATTCGAATTTGAGTTTTCAAAAACCATTATTTGTTTGGATTGGGTGTTGTTGCGAACAATTGGGAATATTGTATGGAGCTTATATCTCAATTTTGAGGGTGTTTGGTGAAGATTAGACTTGATTTTGGCTGAATTTCCTATTGAAACTCGAAGAGGAAGAAGAAGAAGAAGAACACATGACATACAATATACTTACGAAATTGTAGTATAATTGTATGTAAATTGTATTCTGTTGTAGTTATATATTTTTTTATTTGAATTTAAAAAATAGTTGTATAATCTATGAATCGTTGTATAAAATTTTGTATTTAAGTTATCAATATAATCTTTTTACGTAAAGTTATTGATATGTATCAAAATTGTATGAAGAGAGAAAGTTTTGATTGGAATTTTAGAGAGAAAGAAACACACACCACCTACAAAACATATATATATCAGATACAAAAAATACAAAAAGACATATTGCATAAAATTTGTATGAAAATTATATTTAAGTTGTATGATCTTGTAAATGTATTTTAATTGGGTAAAAATAATGTATGAAAGTTGTAGATAAGTTATAAATAAGTGTATGCTGTATACTTAGTTGTATGAAATTTATTTTTTAGTATGTATGTTGTTGTAGATATATCAATTTGTATTAAATTTGTACGAAATTTATTTTTAAATTTGTATGTTGTTGTACCATCAAATTGTATAATATTAATTGTAAGTACGATGTATCCATTTTAGTGCTATTTAAATAGGCTTCGTTAATTTTGTGATAGATTAATGTATTGGGTAAGTTAACAAATCAAGTGAAGCAAAATACTTTACTAACCCCGCACGATAGTTATTAACCTCGTAAAATCTTTGGACAAATTTTGATACATATCAACAACTTTATGCAAAAAGATAGTATTGATAACTTAAATATAAATTTTATACAACGATTCATATATTATATAACTATTTTTCAACTTTCATACAACATTCAAATAAAAAAATAAATATAACTACAACAAAATACAATTTACATACAATTATACTACAACTTTACTATAATTTCGTAAGTATATGGTATGTCATGTGTTCTTCTTCTTCTTCTTCGAGTTTCAATATGAAATTTAGCCAAAATCTAGTTTAATCGTTACCAGATACCCTCAAAATTGAGCTATAAGCTCCAAACAATATTTTCAATTATTTGCAACAACACCCAATCCAAACAAATAATGGTTTTTGAAAATCCAAATTCGAATTCAAAGCTTCAAAACTTTTTAATGGCTGTCAATGGTGGAGAGTCAAACACCTGAATATTAAAAACTCTTTACTGCTCATTGTCGAGGAGGATTTTCATCCAACTAATTTCATCCAACTTTGAACAGTAGTACAATGCTTCAACAGAGCCATTCAATGAAAAAACCAATCACCTTCAAAGAGTTCAATACCAAAATTTGCTTGTCACTTGTACAAACAATTTCTTGAAATGTTTGGAGATGTGGTAAATATTTCATCAATGTCTTTACATGTTCTAATATTTCTTTCTTTTTTCAATTTTTCCTACATTTCTTGAAAGGAGAACAAACTGCTGGTCAAAATCTATTAGTAGATTTTATCTCATATAGTTCTTGCAGTCCTCTGTTTGATTGAATTTGGAAAGGAAAATGCTTATTGAAAGAGGTGTGGAGAGAAAATAGAAAGGATGTAACTAAATCCCCTAATTTAAGGCATTAATAATGGATTGCATATAATTTGTAAGTAATCCTTATTTAAGATGGGTAATATACAAAACTAGAATAATTTTGATAAATAAATTTCAAATATTGTATAGTAAGAAAAAAATCTCTTTTATAAATTGAATCCCTTAATAAAATTTCTGACTCTACCAATAATTCCCAGAGCCCTTCAAAACAACTTCAAGCCCATGTGTTTAGAATCAATCCAACCCAACCCATTTTGACACCTCTAAAACACAATTCTAGTAGGTTTTAGTGTCTTTGGAAAACCCTAATATACAAATCATTCCCCCACTCCCACCCCACTCCTCCCCTCTCCCCTCTCCCCTCTCTATCTCTACTTTTTAGTGCACAAATCTTGGATCTACGGCTACCACAAATCTTGGTGTTACAACAAAAGGCTTTGTAGAAAATAAAAAAGAGGGTTAGAAACCAAAGGGCCAAGAAAAGAAAACAAGTCAAAGAAGAGGTCACCCCCCTCAACTTCCAATTAGACATTTTACTGGTACGTCTCTCTGTATTTTCTC
>MCJB01011222.1:11032-95496 GCA_002018475.1 Nicotiana obtusifolia | reverse complement strand
AACCAATACCCCCAAATATTATTATCCAATACAATTTTTGTACAGAAGGGTCTCTACTCTTCCTATTCAAGAATTAGAAAAACACTCCACCCCACGCTGACCCCCATCCCCCTTCCCCACCCCCAATTCCGCTCTCCTCGTGAAATTTTTTCTTGGGGTCCCAAATTTTGTCTACCCTTTATTTTTGGGTCATAAATATCTTCCCGCCTAAAGCAAAAACCAATCGACACCCATGTACACCACTTGCTTCCATTTCGTTCAATGGTAACACCTTTTAAACCTCATTTACTTGGATGATTTTTGTGTTTTTTTCTTTATGTGTGTGTGTGTGTGAAAAAGTGACATTTTTATAGGTTTTGGATTTTACCAAATGGCAGGGTGGTCGAAGAGAGTTGATGGTTCTGGTCTAGAAAGTATCAGGATACCTGAAATTGTTACAATACTCGATAAGCAGCTTCTTGTTAGTACTGAAGATTTAAAGACTAAACTGTTAAAAGAGGTTAATGGGTGTTTGTGTTTTAGGCCATTTCCTCCAATGCTTGGTGATGGGAAGACAGTTGATTTGTTCAAGCTGTACTTAGTTGTGAGGGAGAAAGGTGGGTACCATAGGGTTTGTAGTAGTGGGTCTTGGGGTGTTGTTGCTAAAGAGTGTGGTTTTGATTCGAGTTCCGGTTTGGTTTTGAAGTTGGTGTATGTTAAGTATTTAGATGCATTGGACAGAGCAATGCTGAGTCTTGAGCAACCTGATAATAATGAAAAGAGCGAGGTTAGGAAGAGTGGTGCCTCGGGTTTCAGTGGCGCTCGGATGGACCTTGAGCTGGATTTGAAGGAGGTTTTGATGAAAATTTCTGATGAAAAGAAGAAAGGTGAGGTATATGCAAATATTGACTTGAGCAATGGTGTTGAGGTTCAGGATTTTGTTGGTTTGATTAGATGTTCAGCGAATTTTGTTGGAAAGCAAAGTTTGGACCACAATGATTGTAATGTAAGGGGAATGGATGAAAGAATGAGTGTTGTTTATGATGAAGAAGATTCCAAGTTTGTGAAAAGAAATGGAGACGTTCAATGTGATACAGATGACATGGGGCTAACAAAGTCTAGTGAGGATGAGGATGATGGCATTACTAGGAAGAGGAAGTATAGTGATGAAAAGATGAGCGTCGGTTATGAATTGAAGTCTGTGAACAGAAACGGAGACTTTCAGTGTCGCGGAGATGACATCGGGCTGACAAAATCTAGTGGGGATGAAGAAGATGGCATTACTAGGAAGAGGAAGCGAGAGTCTTACTTCGATATGCTTAAGTGGGTTACTGAACTTGCGGAGGATCCTTGTGATCCTGCCATTGGTCATCTGCCGGAAAGATCTAAGTGGAAGTCTTATGGGAATGACATCGTTTGGAAGAAGGTTCTTTTGTTAAGAGAGGAAATGCTTTTGGAAAGAAATGTGGACTCAAGTACTCAGTACTCCATATGGCAGGTACTTCATTTCTCCTGTGTATTGCAACTCCAGCTTCTTCTTTTTTTTTTTTTTTGTGATTTACTAGATAAAGTAATTCAGTTGTGTAGCTGCGGTGGAATATCCTGCATTTTTATTAGTTGATGGCTTAATGTTGTTGTCAGTAGGGCCATCATTTAACTTTTTTTCATCCATATCTGTTGCATTTTGCTCAGTGTTTCTGCTAGATTATCAGAAGACGTTTTCAAATGCTTTCTTTTGGGGTATGCAATTGCAATGGTTCAAGAACAATGTTAGGTCTGACCGTCTGAGTAAGGATTTCTAGATTTTCAGTGAAAATGGAATATAGAAGGGTAGAGGACAGCAATAAACCCGTGACTCTTAAATTCATCTTTAACTGGTGATGCAAGGTCTACTTTTGCTTGTTGCAGACAAATTTAAGTTTACATGTGCAATGCATTATTTTATCAGATATAATTTTAATCATAGTCATTTTGGCCTTTCAAAATTGCTGTTTATGAGAAATTGTGATTTTATATGATTAAATGGCAAAATAGCAAAGTATGACTTACTATTCAGTCTTTACCAATTCAGTTGTACATTTCTGATAAGATGAGTTGTAGATGTAAACTCTTCAGTATTTGTCGAGAAACATGCGTAATATTTTTCACTTTTGTGTCACAGAATAGTAGAATAGATGAAAAAAGTTTTGTTAAGAAGAGAAAAGTGGAATGGCAAACTTTTTGTGCTATTTAAAATGTACTTGTACTTCTCATTGTAAATGGACAACATTGTGGTACAGCTGAAAAAGAAAAGTACGACAAATATTTCAGTACAGGAGTATATTATAGATTAATAGATGATTTTATAATTTCCAAATGTGCATGTGTTTATGTCAAAGTCTGTTCAACTACTAACAGGGAAAATTAGTAAATGTTTTAGGACGAGGATTGTGTATTTCTATGGTGGGAAAGACTACTTGAAGCATTTGAAAAGCTCAAGCTTAGTTTGTATCCAATTTGTCATGTTGAGATTATGAGGAATTTGGAAAGTCTTTGAAATTGGTTTTATAAGTTTATTTGTTCGTATGTCCCATTCACCTTTCCTTTTTCTAAGGGGCGTTGGGAAGAAGGAGATAGATGTTGATAATTCTTGATCTTCTGTTTTCTTCAGTAATGACATTGACTCTCTTAGAAGAATGCTAGAAAATATCCATTTTTAATAGGAGTTAACATGTCAATGAGTGTGTTTGAAAACTTGTCAATATGCTCAATATTCTAATATGGACCCTTGCTTCTAAATATATGGACATAGATCATTGAGAACCAATGAAATACTCAGCCTAAAAGCTACGCTTCTGTCCCTAGTCCACATTATAGGTTTTGCTTCTATTTGCTGCTTTAAGTATAAGATTTAGTAAGATCAAGTAGAGATTTCTAGCAATATTCAACTTGAACAGATTCAAGAAATTTTAAATACTTGGATGCTGAGTTGAAAAGTTATAATAATTCTGGTGGCTGCAAAGCGGCACTTTAGTAGAAGTACCTTAACTCTAGTAAAGGAGATGCAGTTAATAAAATACCACTTGTGTTCCTGTCACATTCACTCTCAACCCATCTACTTATCACCAAAAAAACACTCTTCTTATAAGAAAACATTCTCATACCATTTTCAGAGATCCATGGCTTCTGAAAATATTTGACTAGGTATAAGGTCATGCCATCATGGAGTTTGTGCAGGCATTTCTTTTTGGTAATTATACTCAAACTAGAGCTTTGATGCAAAGTTGGATAGATTGGTATCGTAACATCATTAAAATTGAGTTTACTAAATATGAAACTTTTGAAATTTGGAAATGGTATATTGAATACTTTATGATGTGTCGAAGATATTGTGATGTGCCTTAATCGAAAATCTGTTGTGTAGAATTTGATGAGTAGGCATCTTTTTCGTGTGACATGCAGTATTTTAAGAATTCTAATACAATTGGAGCTTTTATTTGTCTTCTTACAAAAAGAATGATTTAGTTTGTTTGCTTTTCCTTTTAATATGAATAGTAAAGCATAAAATAAGGGGTATATTTATAATTCTTATTGATTTGTCATATTTTCCAGTATTAGGTTGGTGTATTTCTTAGAAAATGGCAGTAATTTGGATGGTTGAAGTTTGCTTCCAGATTCTTTACTGTCTCATATTCCAAAATGACCATGCCATATTTGATGTTCCGAGATTCATGCTCTTAGTAACCCAAAAAGTAAGGCATGTTGGGTCATTGCAGACCTTCTGTATCCCAGTTTAATTATATCTCCTAAGTATATAGTGCATTCTCCTTAAATGGCTTATCCTTTTTTTTTTTTTTGTTTCTTTCCTAGATCTAAAATGCTTCATCTAAATTTCTGTCAGGCAACTGCTAGTATGTGTTTCAAGTTTCCTTCGTCGACATGTTTTAAATTCATAACCAATGGACTTCCACCATGCCCAATTTTAATACAACCTATATATCTTGAGAGAGTTCTGTGCTTCCAATTGAAACCTTTTTATGCAGTGTACCTCTTATGTTAGATAAAATGCTAATTCAGTAACCAAGATAGCTTCCTTGGTTTATTCGGCATTTTTATCAACCTTGAAATGTGATTAGTTCACAGTGTGCAGAGTTGAAAGCTCGGAGTCTGGTCTCTTTTGAACCTTTTAACCCTTTCTTCCTTACTCCAGCCGGCAACCTCATTTAGCCAATCATGATAATATAAATATAAATATTTATGCTCTGTTGATGATCATAAATTTATTCATATCCAGGTTTGGGTTAATTCAAGTTTTTCTTTGCATTGTAGCACAAACAGAAAATGCATCCATCTATGTATGATGACAATAGTGGGTCTGAGCGACTAAGGTGCAGCCAAAGGGTCCTATCTGCAAAAGATTCTTCGAAAAAGACCCGGCTTTTATCAACAACATCATTATCAGGTTCTCATATCAATGAAACTCTGATGGATGGACCTACTGACTCTTCTGCCGAGTCAGGAGTTTGGTGGAACCGTCGACGTAAGAAACTAGTATCGATTGGGTCAGAGTTTCAAGCGGATGTTCCAGAATGGAAAAATGACATCTATGAATCTGACTCTAAATGGTTGGGCACCCGAATCTGGCCGCTGGATAAAAATGAACAGAACAGAATGTTACTAATTGAAAGAGATCCTGCTGGGAAAGGAAGGCAAGATACATGTGGCTGTGAATATCCAGGTTCTTTTGACTGCATCCGGTTTCACCTTTTTGAGAAAACAAGGAAGGTTAAGTTTGAGCTAGGATCCGCCTTTTATCACTGGAAATTTGACTGCATTGGCGAAAAGGTTGCACTCTCTTGGACAGAAGAAGACCAACAAAAATTCCACGATATAGTGAAGTCTAGCCCTTTGTCTGAGGATGAGAGTTTCAGTTTCTGGCCTGAACTCTTTAAGGTCTTTCCTCACAAAAGCAGGGAATCTTTGGTAAGCTACTATTTTAATGTCTTCCTTCTACGGCGAAGAGGTCAGCAGAATAGGATGAATGCAAGTGACATTGACAGTGATGATGATGAACCAGGGTGTGGACCTAGATCTATTTGTTTTGGCTGGGATAAGTTCTCCATCTTGTGTTCCCCGAAGAAAGCACATCTAGATCCCAAATAGTAACTGAAGGTTGATCACCATAATGGCCTTGTTCAGAAATGTAAATCTGGAGGAGTCTTGTTCTTTTTTGCTTCAGCAATTTTATGGGTCGGTGGATATTGGGGTTTAAGGGTGGTTTACAGATATCAACTTTTGATATACATTTCTCAAGTTACACTCCCTGTAGAGTTAGCAGTGCTTAAATCTGAAAGAAACAAGACTGCTAGGAGCACAATTTTTCACCCAACAGCAAAGTCTCTTGAGTTTATATATATACATGCTGCTCTTAACTAAAGTTACCATTTTGTTCTTTGTTTGATGAGATTATTTTTGCTTTTATTTCTTTAAACTGACTTTTTTTAGTTTTTTGAAGAAAAGGGCAACTTGTTGGATAACCTTTCCTTTTCCCAGTTTCTGTTGCAAAGAATAAATGTTGATGATTGCTAGTAGAGATGATTTGGTTAGATCATGCCAGAAAAACTAGTGTCTTTTATATTGTGAAGTCTCCATCTTCTGTTTGTTAAAACGTCCCTGAATTGGAGCTTTCTGGGGCAAGCAAAGAAATGAACATACAACAGCTTATCCAAATTGGAAATCTTGTGTTGTGATTACTATAGGGAGGGCTAAGGAGCTTCTTTACTCCTGATTTGTTATCCTATAATTATGTGAAGCATATGCAGTAGAAATTTTATCCACTTTGAACAATCCACTTGCAAAACCATGTGCCAAAAGGTGTAGATTTTGTGCCAAACATAATTAATGGTTGCGGCTGTATGCCAAATTGACACAATCTCTAGCCCATTTTGCTTGCCGCAGGTAAATTTAAAAATAGCAGATTTATAAGTCGTAATTAAAAAATAATTACAATTTTAAAAGTAATTAAAATTTAGTCACTTTTCATGTAAAGATAAATCTGAATGAAAACACTGTTCAAAATTCAGAAAATATACCAGCATAATATACTGGTCAGCATAATATGCTAGAAGTTCATATACAGGTGCTCCAATCTCCAGTATATTATGCTGGAACTTTCCGTGTGTTGCAGTTCCAGCATAATATGCTGGAAGTTCATATGCAGGTGCACCAATCTCCAGTATATTATGTTGGAACTCTCTGTGTTGCAGCAAAATAATGGCTATTTTTCAATGACTTTGCAAATGTTGATTATTTTCAATTACCAGTTCGAAAACTGGCTAGCCCGTGCTATTTTCACCGGTTAAGTGATATAGACATTTATTGAATGTTTAGTTGTATTCAGATAAATTGTGTTCCTGTTATTTCTCCTTATGTTGAGTTTTGCTAGGAAAGACTTGTGTTTAGGTTTTCAGTTTCCCTTATTTTCTTCTTTGTGGGTAATATATATGGTTTGAGATCACTATGATCCAAAAATACACACTTCCCCCTTTCAATTTGTTTCTTTTCACTTAGGCAAATGTGATTAATTTTAGAGTTAAATCGGACAAAGATATTCTTTGAGATATAAGATTTATTTAAGAACTACTCCTACAGTTGGTAATATAGTTACGATTGCGTCAATGAAAGAGTGAAATTTTACTTAAAATCATTATCTTTTACTTAGTAATTTTTAGGGTTTATTTACTAATGTTGTATGTTAAAAGTCAGTTTGGGCAACTTTTTACGACTAAAAAGAGGAAAGTCATTTGAGAAAGATGGTGGTTGAGATATTATTTTTGGGGCTATATATTGTGAATGCACGAGAATTGTGTAAAATAAATAAAGGCTACATATTGCCAAACTCCTTAATTCTACAAGGATCTCATGTGTTTATTGTCGAATGCATATATTTGACGGAAAAATCTCCTATGATCTGAATCATATACTAAAAGAACGTAAGCGATCACATAACCCCAAACTTAAAAGTATATTGAAAAGGCTAATAATGCAATATACAAAGAATCTAGAGGAAAGTGCGGGGTTTCGAGGCTAATAATGCAATTCACACACATTTGATGTAAGACAAATCATATCCCCTCACCCTTTTTTTTATTTTCCTTTCCATCAATCAAAACAAAAATGTCGCACCGTCCTCCACTTTTATTTTCATGAGTGGGTGTAGCGAAAATAAAAGGAAAGATGAGGAGAAATTACAACTATATTTAAGTGCAATTTTTCTTTTCTCCTGCTTTCTACTCTACTTTAATGTTCATTTCATTTTTTTATTATTTCCTTTTTTCGATAAAGGAGAATTTCTTCACAGCAATACACTAAAAATTTAATTATAACGTTATACATGATGACTCTTAGCTCATTTTTAAGTAGGAAAGTGGATTTATTACCGTTTCTTACGATTCTAATCTTCACTCTTACTTTTATTCTACTTTTTTTAATTTATTATTTTATTTTATTTTTAAACAACAGTTTCTGCTTTCCTATAAAGGAGAAGTTCACTAGGAGAGTGTTTTCAAAAATATATACGGGGAATAAACCTCTAAAGGTTCATTCTATATATAAAAATTTGAATGAACGAGTTATCTCCTGATTTTTTTTATTTTTTTTTTGGGTTAATATGATGACTTTGAAACGTGAGAGTAGGATATACCAAGGACTACTCTTATTCCAAGCTAGGGAAACCAAATACCTTCTTCTTCTTGTATCAATTAAATGGCCTTTCTATTGATTGGAACTAAGAAAAGGAAATTTTGGTTCACTTTAAATAAGTGACAAATGAAAGTTCTCCTACTCCATTAAACAAAGCAGGCTAGCTTAATGCTTGATAATGTGTTACCTAATGGTTGCCACATACCTACATTTTCCTAATTTATGAAGGAATCCCTACATGTCGACATTCCAGAAAATATAAATAAAGTAGTGAGGGTTTACACTTACTTCCAAGGCATATGATTCATTCAACAAATTTTATTTAATTTTACTTTTATAGGTCAGTACCAATACCATTGGATTCTTTATAAGAGATTAGTATTTTTTGCTAGCTCATTTGCAATTAATTTTCTTGCCTCTCAATTATTACAACAGTTAGCTTTTGAAGCACTTCTTTACGTTAAATACCTTTCCTTCCAAAGATATCACTTGTGTTTCCATTGACATATTCCATATTTTTTGAAATAAAATTTATTGGCCTCGTTTACTTTACTCTTTGTGTAGTTTTATCATTATAATAATCGATCGTAAGTATTTTCTATATCATTGTTGTTTAATTCAAAAATAATTTTAGAAAATAATTAAATCTATTTATAACGATGTCACTAGCAGTAGATTCAAATCAAAGTTCAATAAAACGAAACTTAGAATCAAGCTAATAGTGTTATGAATAAATTAATGAAATTAGGCCAAAAAAAAAGAAGAAAAGAAGATAAAGATAAAGAAGGATCTGATTGACTATCGCCGTGGCCCGTGAGCCAACTCTTTTCCAAATCAAGAAAGGTTATCTCACGGTAATACGATAATTTCAAGCGAGAAGTAAAATCAATCGATTGTAAGTGAATATACAAGTAAATTATCTGGAGTATTTATAGCTTAGTCTAACATTCATATGATCATCTCACTTCCGCACGTGGTGGGCAGCAAATCTGGCATAACGGGCACGGGTGAATCCCTTGCGGTTACAGGGGTGGTTGAGGACTGAGTTAAGCTCTAGGTCGTGACTTCATTAGTAAGGCTTCGAAACCTCTTTAGGATACTTTATCGTGTGCATGCGTTTATTTCTCTGGGGTCACCAAACCATAAGTGTTTTATGTGAACATCAAATTCTGATCCCGGAATAAAATTTATTACAAAGAATAGCGGTTCATCATGCGATCTATCCATATATTGAACCCGAATTTCTACCAATACAATCTACTTAATCTAGAAAAAAATGATAAATATAATAACAAAAAATCAACTTCTTTCTTTTGGGGGAAACAATATATTCATGATTCCTCTTGTAAGTTGTAACGGCTCAATTTCGTTTTAGAAAATAATTGTCATAAATAAAACAAAGTTCTGGACTATTATTTTATATTCTCAAAGTTAACATACATTTTACGATATTACCGTGGAAGGCATTACGATTGTCACTAACCACACTGTTGCACCACATTTCAAAAATTTATATTAGAGAGGTTAAAAAATAAAAATAAAACAGACATGACATAATAAATTGTCAACTCCAGAATTTCTGTTCAAACATTCAATGATAATTACTACTCCTCGATCCATTTAAGTGATTTTTTGACTTTTTTTTTTAGTTCACATTATTTAATTTTTTCAAATATCAAAAAGAAATTAATTTTTTTTCTTCTAAAGTTACCCTTAGAGTAAAGAGTCTAGGAATAACTTATTATATTTTTAACGAGCAAATTAAAATTAATATAATTAATTTTATAAATTCTTTAATATGTATAAAAAGAACCAAAAGATTACGGACAAAAGGGAGTAATTCTTTTTACCTAAAATACCACAATAAAGGATTAAAGTTGACAAGAAAAAATTATTGGGGAAATCTAGTTATGAAGATTTTGCAAGAATGAGATTATGAGAACTTTTGGAATAATATGTGATTGGAGATGGGTAGGTGACAAAAGCAGATAGATGAAGAATCTTGAAAGTTGCAGAAATCTTAATTATGATTAAAAATGTCCAAATTTAATTATACTAATTTTTTATAGGACAAATCACAGTATCATTATTATCTCTACTTCCTTCTTCCCCTCCTCTCTCTTGTCTGAACCTTTTTACTACTACTTGTCCACAGAACTCTTTGTTTCTTCTTCTTCTCTCTCTCTCTAGAATCATCCCGAGAGAAAAAAGCAACCATGTCTTCTCCAAGCAAACGCCGTGAAATGGACCTAATGAAACTGTGAATCTCTCTAATCAGCTCTTGTTAAAAAACTAATCTTTTTTTTGTTGGTTGTAAAAGCTGGAGTTTCAATTTGTTTGATTCTTTTAATTTTCTGTTTATTTTGCTTGTCTGAATTAGGATGATGAGCGATTACAAAGTGGAGATGATTAATGATGGCATGCAAGAGTTTTATGTGCATTTTCATGGACCTACTGAAAGTAAATTCTGCTCTACCCTTTTCTGAATCTCTTTCTTTTTGCCTATTTATTTAAGTTATTAGCTTTTTCCTTAAAAGGGTTTTTTTTTTGGTTTCTGATTATTGATCGAACCATGTAAATTATTTATTGGATTGCTGTTCTTATCTTCTGGTGGTGTTTTCTTTTGGTGAGGTTATGGTTCCTGATCAAAATTGTTTAAGGGGTATGCGAGAAAGAGTGGAAATTAACTTGGCTAATTAATGTACAGACAGATATTTAATCTTTTGCTTCTGTTTGACTATTTGTGAAAGTGAATTAGGAAATTGTTGTTATAATTAGTTAATAGTTGTGTTTTTTGGCAATTAAAATCCACTTAGGCTTCTTGGATTTGGGACTTTAGTTACTATTTATGCATATATCTGCTGACTGGTTCTTCACCAGTGAATCTTCAAGTTACATCTTTGCAATTAGTAGAATTCAATTTGATTTTCTTTTTGGAAAAGTTGTTTTCGGTATGATGTTTTCTTCAGCTTCTACTCATACTTGCGGTGATTTTTGCAGGTCCATATCACGGCGGTGTGTGGAAAATAAGGGTGGAACTTCCTGATGCTTACCCATATAAATCTCCATCCATTGGTTTTATTAACAAAATCTACCACCCAAATGTTGATGAGATGTCAGTGCTGATATGCTTCATTGAAGTAATTATAGAGATTTCATCGTTCCCATTTCTTTAACGGAAAGTCTAAAATTTCATTAATTATCATTTTTCAGGTCTGGCTCAGTTTGCTTAGATGTTATCAATCAGACTTGGAGTCCCATGTTTGGTAATCTGAAATTACAACACTTATATAGCATAACTGGATATTACTTACTTGATAATTCTTATTAGCTTTTCTAGTATTATCATTATGGGAAACTTATCTGGTATTAAACAACTTGGCAGATCTGGTAAATGTGTTTGAAGTGTTTCTACCACAACTTCTCTTGTATCCAAACCCATCAGACCCATTGAATGGAGAGGCTGCTTCCCTAATGATGCGAGACCGGGCTGCATATGAACTAAGAGTTAAAGGTATTGACTCCTAATGCTTTCATATTACTTCAATCAATTGCAGGTCCAAGGGAGGATTAGATTTGTTGGCAGTCTGTAGGTGTATGCATGGTCACTTATTTGGGGTGGAGTAGATTAGGCTTAAAATCACAATCTTAATGGTTTGGTCAATTCTCTGGAAATTCAAGTTATTTCCTCAGTATCTATTTGCTCTATAATTTACCACTAGCATTCTGTTGTAGATAGCATATTCTATAAGTAACGTCTGTCAACATTTTGTTTAGTGCAAGTTCTGATGAGGTGTCTCGATCGACACGCTTCAAAAATTAGGAACTCCGCTTATTTAAGCTGTAGAAGCTATTTGATATTTGAATTGAAATTTAGGCTAGTTGCTGTTGCCTTGAAACTAGTTAATGATACTAGTTTACACTGGAAGGATATAGGAGCCAATTGCCAGAAAACTACAAGCAGATGGAAGTTAATGGCCCATGAATCAATTTTGTCCCACGAACTGCTTAAAGCAAGGTAGCCTTGTAGTCAGGGCACATAGTATTAGGAACCCTGTCCGTTCTTGCTCTGATTCAACGAAGAATTCCATTCAATCTTGAATAATGTTCCTGGTTAGATCTCCTACCTCCTCACAGTAGGGTTTACTCTGTGTGTTGTTTGGGAGAACCAAACAAATTCATCCATTCTGTGTGCTGTTTAGGCACAATCTCATTCAAATCTATTGTCTGTGGTGTCTAGTGATGGAAGCATCTCAAATGACATCTAGAAATGCAACAACTATTGGCTTAAGAACTGCCTTCACTTTCTTTAGTGAGGAAAAACCATCTCGGTGTGTAAAAGCAGAGGCTATTCCAATTCCAATTCCAATTGGACATTATTTGTTGAGCATATTCTCTTTTGATCAAGTGGCTAAATGCCCTTCTTTTTTACTATTCTGTGTTTGAAAGTGGAGAAAACAGGGGAATATGGAAGTGCGACTTCCTAAAATTGATGTGCTTGTTTTGTACGGATTTTTATTTGCTTATTAGTTTCCACCCTTTCTCTCACCTCTGACTGGTAAGAATTTATGGGGCAACTGGATGCATCTTGGTGTATCCCATATATGTTGTCATGGTTATTTATGAAACATGAAGAGATTTTCATAAGTTGCAAGGTTAATGTATCTTGCTGTTTTAATAATGCCTTGAGTGGAGAAAGCTTATTATTTTTAGCCTTTAAATATAATGTTTATGGTATAGGCGCGTGACATGCCATAATGCTAAAATTTGACGTGCTTGTTTACTGGTGAATATCTCCAGCTTGCCCATAAACATCTGCTTTTGCCTTCTCCTTATATGTGATTTACTTCATAATGCAGTATTCCTTGCTTCTGGATATAAAAGATGCAAGTTATGACTCCTAAGTCCTAATTAATGCCACAGTTTCTACTTAATTTTCCTTTCAAAAGTGAAGGGCATGTGATTATTTCTTTTTTTTTTTTTAAAAGGTGAAGGGGATGAAAATGAGATACTCCTTGAGCATTATCTAAGCAATCTCACCTTTTTTTTTTTAATTGTTAAAAAGATAGCATCACTGGCTCCTAATTTTCTTCTATCCATTCCATTAGAGAACGGGAGGAAGGAAAAAGAACCTTTTACCCATAAAAATGGAAGTTGATGCTGTTATTGTCACAAGTCATTCTCCCTTGAGAGGATTAGCTTGAATAGATATTCTTTTGATAAGTGGATTAGCTGAATAGAAATTTGGCATCTTCAGGAAAGTCATATCTAACTAAGCGTAGCTTTCTCTAATGATGCACGAAAATTTTCTACGTTCTCTAATGATGCATGATATTTTTCTACATTCTCTAATGATGCATGAAACTTTTCTACATTCATACTCATGTCCCACAGGTAAAGTGGTGATTAATATGTTAGGAGGTTGAACCTTTACATTAAATTGGTTACTATTTTGCATTTTCCGAAGAGTTCAAGATGTAGTATTAATATGGCATTTACGTGCTTGCATCCAGAATATTGTCAGAAATATGCAAAGCCTGAGGATGTAGGAGCTGCCCCTGAGGAGAAGTCAAGTGATGAGGAGTTAAGTGAAGCCGAATATGATTCAGCTGACGATGCAGTTGCTGGCCCTGTTGATCCATGATTCTCTCTGCTGATTTTCATTCACTTTCTGTATCTGTAAATGATGTTCCTAGTTCTGTTTAAAATCAAGTTGAACTACAAAGTTCAAGACTATTCATTGGGGAAAGATGCAAAACAAAGTTCCCCTTGTTTATTAGTTTTTAGATTCAATGTAAATAATTTCACCTTTTAATTTCTGTGTTCTTGATATTGCTGTTGTTTGTGTTCTTCCTTTACTTTTTTTTGGGTCTTCCCGGGGGTGGGGGGATAATTAGGAAATGAATGGAGAGGTAAAACCTTTACATGGTGGACCAGAAAGCTATAGGAAAGGCTATAAGCAATTTATTTCAATTAAAAATAAAGCCTTATAACTCCTACAAAAGTTAACTTAAAGTTTAGTTTTTGTATTTGATTTCTGTGGAATATAGTAAAATGGGATCTAATGTAACTTTTCTATTTTTTAGTTTTCGCCTCGAAGCTGATTTATGACCATTCTTAGAGGAAAAATCAAAATGGAATATCCGAAAGTGTAAGTTATGTCTCTGTCTCTGTCTCTCTCAGCAACAAATTTTGCCTATACAAAAAGTGAATTAAAAATATTTCCATAAGTTAAATGAATAGTTGTCCTTGGTACAGTCCTCACGAGTGTACCTTTCATCCTATATAAGTAACCAGTAAGAACTGCTACAATATCAACAAGGAATAACCAGATAGGAATGATGCATATTAACTCTAAGGAAACTTACATCCATTGAAAGGAAATTTAAACTCAGATAACAAACTGATACTCCTTTGTTCCATTACCCCCTTCAGTTATGTGCCCTACCTTAGCCATGTTACCACACAAAATCTGACAACCTCTTATTGGGCTGTTTTGGTCTTCGGCTTCTTCTAAGCGCAACCCCAGGCTCAATTGCATTGACATTCTGTTGGTCATCAGAGCTCATAGCAGGGTCCATACTTGAGTCCATAACAATAACATGGGTTAACAGGCGGTGTTTGAAACGATATATAACATCAGTTGGAGGTTTGCATAGTAAAGCTTCAAGAGAGTCGTTGTATATTTCGAGACAAGATATTTGAGAACATTCAGGAGAAACCATACCAGGAGACTTGCCAATAACAAACCTCTGAAACTTTCCAACAGAGTGATCATATAAATAAATAGGGATATAAGAATCATTAGCTTTAGGATTAGCCAGCAGTATCTCACCTGTTGGAAGGTTGCCAAAACTGCACCAGCTTTCCCTATTACATCTAGCCAGTTCTTCAGGGAAGGTAACGGAATGGTTGATCCGCCTACTGCATTGTCCATCTTTAAGTTCCCACAGTTTCAATTCCCTCAGTTTCCATGGTTTGGTAGTGGCCGAAAAATATTCAAGAAATCCCACGGCCAAACATCCGTTGAACTGCATCAATCTGACTGGTTCAACAGTTATTAGACGAGTAGCTGCAAAATCTGCTGGAAGGAAGATGTTACCAAACTAATTCTCATTCAGGTAGAATGCAGATATAGAAACTTCCATTTCTTTCCCTAGGAAGCGCGTATACACATACCAATACAGAATTCCATCAATACAAACACTTTGCGGGGGCAATAACTCTAGATTTACTCGAACATCCCTCACCCTATTCCACAAGCTATTTGTCATGTCCACTCCTATGGTAAGAATCTCTGCTATAACAAGAGGTAACCTGTTATTGCATTAACTAAGGCTCAGCAGCTTGTACGAGCCACTGATGGGATCAAATCCAAAATGGAAACGAGTTGATCCAACATTGCAGTAAAACTGAGGGAGTGGGAGCTCAATGGTTTCACCAGTGTACAAGTTGCAGAGAGAAAGGCCAAGAGATGGGGTACAGAAACATAACAGGCCATTAATGACTTGTGTGAATTTAATCGGTTTATCTTCTCCATATTCATAATCAATCCGCTCGATGTAAGGAGGTTCACCTTCCCACCCAATGGTCTTCTCCTCAAGGCAGAGCCTTGCTTGCAACAAGCGCAATCTAAAAGAATCCGAAGACACAATGGAGATGAAAATGCTCAAGTTGCGAACGTGATGCAGTTTCTTGAATTCAGGGTCAGAGATGATTGAGTACCAGGTCTTGGAGATGCACTTGCATCGATATAGAGACTTCAATGGCAGCCATAACAGAACCTCAAGTACCATTGCTTCAGGTAATCCCCCTAGCAACAATTGAGCTGCAATAGATGCCATTTTCTTTGCCATTGCTCGCGCGACTCCTTGCCAAGGGCCTTTCAAAAACAATCTCTCTACTTCCCTAGCAGAGGGATAAGATATCCATACACACTACCCTCTCCAGACCCCACTTGTGAGATTTCACTGAATTTGTTGTTGTTGTTGCTGTTATTTGCTCGCACGACTTCTAGGGATTTCTCCTACAAGTGGATGCAAAAATTAAAACACTTACCTTGATACATAAAACTATGCTTTTTTCCTCCATTGCAATATTTTGAGAATAACCTTATAATGAATAGGGTATAACCTAGTAAAACATCCATCTCTCCATACCATCTAGAACGAAAAAAGTGAGAAATTAAAGTCAGTGTTCGTAAAAGCAAAAAGCAAAAAATAAAAAGGCAACATTCCTCCTGAGCACACTTCTTTGAAGTAAAACACACAATTTACAGAGAATGCAAAATTTACAGGACAAATAGGTTAGTACTTATAACACCAAAATTACGATTAACTTCATTAGTTTCAACATCAAGTAAACAACAATGACAAAGTAATCCTAACACTCAAATTCATTATCATTCGGAGACTGTTTAAAGGTCCATACACAGAAATTTCCAAAAGGAAAATTTACTTTCAATTTTCAAAGAATGAACCATACAAAAGAATTAACATGCAAAATGAGCTTCTTATTTAATTTCTTTAAGAACTGTACTGATATTTGGCATCACTTGCAAATGTCATATATTTATTTTCCTAACAATCAATTTTTAAACAAAGAATTCGAGGATAAACAGAAATATGGATCTCCGTTACCTCCTCTTTATTTTTCTTTTCAACTTGTAAACTCACATCCAAAGAAGCGATTGCTTTTGGCTTGCTTATTCAGTGTTCCAAGTGTCGATGACACTGATAAAAATATTCAAGGTTTATTTTTATAATTTTAACCATTGAATCTTGGTGATAACATGAACTTGACACCTTATACGTACTCACAGTAGTGAAAGTTTTAAACCATAAGTCCCACACAATGTATATTTATCCCTTTATCTCCCAAAACCCAAAAGATAGAAACACAAGAAAATAATAAATATTGAAGGGAGACTATATCAGTGTAAAGAAGAAAAACCTGGTCAAAGAACAGAAGTAACACTGAAGATGGCAACTCTTTTTCTTTTCAATTTTCATTGGTAAATAAACAAACAGAAGAGTTAAGGAAAGAGAGGGAAAAAAAAGTGGCACAGCGAAACAGACGCCGGTGAAATGCGATTCCCATTCGCTTCAATTTTTGTCTAAATTTGTTTAATACTAGTATTATTTACTAAATTAAATAACCCTTTTAATTACATCTTTGAAATATTTTCTTAACATTTCTTATAATAAAAGTTTTTGCTAATTTACTAATTTTTTAAAATTTTATTTTTCACGATTCCTGTTAAAATCTACTAATAATCATAGTTTATTAAATATTCGGTATGTTTACTTTTTGACAAGCTTAGAGGACCATAACTGCTCAGAAAGTATATATTTAAGAAATTATTTTGAACTTACCCACGCACGTGAGGAACCATTTTTGTCATTTTCTCTAGTAAACTATATGTCCCCTTTTATTTCAGACTCGAACATTTCTTGCGGATAAAATATCACTGTAGTCTTCAAACATATATGTATAATTCATTTTCTGGTGTTTGGTTACCATTTGCCTTGTAACTGTGATCGCCAATTCATAAAATGCAAGTATACCGTCAACCTCTGTTAGCCTAACTTCTAAGCCGACAAAAAGAAAATCTCAAAGTAACACAAAAATGCTACGTCTCATAGTAATATCAAAGAGAGCACGGTATTAGCGAAGAGACAAAAATTGCAGACAAATACGACTTAGTTTATTGAGAATTGATTTTGATTAAAAAAAAAAGAAAAAAAGAAAAAAAGAAAAAAAGAAAAAAGAGGTTGCAGGTAAATGGGGCGAGCACCTTTTGGCAGTTTTTCATAATCTAGCACTCAACTGTTTCTAAAAAAATTGAAAAAGAAAAGAGGAGGAACAAGAAGAAAAAGAAAAATCTCAGACAAGCAGTTGCCGGTGGCGGACAGTAAGAATCCTATCTTCCATAGCATATTTATCATACAAGTGAGGCTGGGTATGGAATGGAGGAAGTACACAGCTCAGGAGGTATGAAAATTCGAAGGGCCGGTTATTCACAGCACCTCAATAGAGTATCATCAGCTATTACTTTGTTGCATTACATTGTACACCTTTAACAACTATAATCATAAATGACTTTGCCGCCTTCTTGCAGAATCTGATCTCAGCCTCTTCACAGGATTTGCCCAACCAACAGAGCTGCTGCTACCACTGCCATTCAGCTGATTTTGGGGTGGTGTCTGCTGGTTTAACCTTCCCCCCTCCTTCACAGTTGGGAGCGAGCCTGGACTTCTGATACTGCGGGGGACACTAGGTGGTGAGACAGGACCAGCAGAACTACTCCCAGGTTTCATACCCAACTTCTCTCTATCTTTTCTCTTCTTCTTGCAAATAACAAGCTCCCCCGGATGAGTGAACGGGCGCGAATCATCCTGTTGGCTAAGCTCCCGGCTGCTGCTGCTACCAAATCTTGTTTCTCTTTGAGCCATATGATTCTTAGCCTTGGCATCTTCACCAGCATGGAGTACTCCACGTGTCTTTGGTTTCTGTAGCGGGCTAGGGTCAGGTTCCATTTCATTTATCAGTTTATGTCTCTTGTTCTGACCTACAGGCATCTGCCTTGAAGATGCGCCGGGTGTAGTACTAGCTGCAGGTCCAGCAAAAGAGATAGAATTCCTTGCTTCTCGGAAGTCAGTCTCTGGAAATTCTATCTTCAAGATGTCAAAGAAAAGATCATGCACTTTCCTTGCTTCAGATCTCACCTGTAATGGTAGCGAAATTTCAGAAATTGAAGTAAAAGAACATGGGGGGAAGCTGGGTATGAGCATGACGTGATGACCAATAGACCACTCAATGCTGGTTTCTTCACTGGTTGACTCAAGTCCGTTTATACATTATTCTTACTCGATGAGTTACATAAATATCAGGAAAACAGGACTGGCAATTGTATGTCTTTTCTGGAGATCAGTATGAAAGCCTGGCAATAGTGAGGAGTCTAATAAGCTGAATCAGTTCAGATCTCAAGTATCATAGCATACCTCATGTGAGAAACCAAAGTATTGCACTGCACGTTTTAACATCAGCTGCACATCAGACACAAATTCGAGCACTCCACTGTACTCAGACTCATCAACACGCATATCAATTGTCTGTAAACCAAATGGACTATCGTCAGCCCCACCGATGCAACCAGAACTTTCAATTCTGTTCCACAGACCATGTAGCAGTGGAATTATTTGATGGCCTCCCTTCTCTATTTTCTTTTGGAGCTTGATAGTGACAGTCTTGCACTGCAATAGAAAGAAAAATCACGCACAAGATCAGAAGTAATATCTGCAATCAACAGGGGAAAGATTGACACACAGAGCCCTGAGTAATTGTATCTTCTTTATGCAAGCAGATACGAAATGAAACCCAACTTGCTTGGGATTGAGGCGTAGTTGTTGACTATATGTAGTAACACTACTCTGAACCAGCTGGACAGATTGTGTTCAAGTACATTAAAGGCAGTCACCCGACCATAATTTCTGAAAATCAAATACTCCTAGCCTGATCAACATATATTAGCCCAAGCTGTAGCAACATGAAATACTCAGACAAAACATAGGAAAACTGATCATAGATTGAGAGGTCATTCTGATGAAAGCTGGAAACCAAAATAATAAATACAGTATAAACTTTAAACTAGAAAAGCATATAATACAAGACAATTAGGCCTCAATCCCAATCTAACTGCAGTCAGCGATAGGAATCTTCTGTATCTGCTCCGCTCTAATACAAGACACTCATTTGAACAAGAGAATTTAAGTCCAGGTACTTGTATAAAAAATATTTTAAAAAAAGATATAACAAAATGTGCTACACAAAACCGATTCCTTCTCCCAAACTCCAGTAGAGATGCAGTATCAAGAAATTAATGCAATAAAAAGGAGTTTCAATTTAAGTAACAGTTGAATACTACTTTCTAAGTGTTTTTACCTTTCTTTGAATGACCTCAGACATCTTAGTCCCTCCACTATAAGTCCCGCTGGGCTTATTATCCCAACTTTCTCTGGTGGGTTCAAAGGAATCATCAGGAGACAAGCAACTGACTTTTCCAGGTTTTCCTGAACCATGCATCTTCACTGAATTAGAAGATTTCCTTGAGGGTATACTTCGCTTACTCTTCAAGGATGCATCACCTTGACCATGCTTGAAAGCACTAGGCTCTGCATGCGCTTTGTGTCCACGATCATTTCTCACTTGAAGATCATATCTACGATCCCCTTGAAGTGCCATCTGAGAAGAATCTCCACGCTGCACAGCTGGTTTCTCAATGAGCGTCTCTTCTGGCCTTTCTGCAGCATGCCTTGGTCGAACCCTCAAACTGCGTTTCCTTTTTATTTTGGGCTGCAACACCTGTTCTTCTTCGCCTTCATCACGATCTTGGATCCAACTACCAGACTGCTGGAGATCCACATGTGAGTCTCCAGATACTGCAATTTCTCCTTCCTCTAATTCATCTGCCTGAAATTTAAAAAATGGAAATATGGATGTCATCAGTACTGGAGGTACACCTTAAAGAAGGAACAAAGGGAATGAATTCCCCACCATCCGTTTGGCCCGAGAACCGGGCCTGGCATCTAATGCTGAAAGGGATCCAAACTTCTGCTGAGATGACACAGACGAGGATACTATTTGTATTGGTTTTTGGCTGTCTGAAGATGATCCTGATGAACCCACTTGATCAGGTACAAGAGTCTTTATCGCACCTTGTGGACCTTGATGGTATTCATATCTATCAGCATAACTTGGACCATCTTCTTCTGATTGGTCTTTGTTAACTGGTGTAACGCCAACAGCACCACTAAATTCATCATCTTCGAATTCCCCAATTTCTCCTTCTTCATGGGCTGAATATCCATTCCTCTCCTCAGAGCTTGCTTCAGAGAAGTCATCGTCCAATTCTGTGTAAATAGGAACCTTCTTGCTTTTGGGCCGCCCCCTTTTCTTCTCAGATTCAGGAGCTCCACTGGAGTCCACGCCAGTACCACTATTAAATAAGACATTCTTCGAGGGCTTTTTTGCTAAATTGGCAATGGCCCCATTAACTTCCTTACTGGTAGCACGAAGCCACTTTGGAACCTGGTCAAATCTAGTCATCTCCTCTTCCCAATCAAATTCTTCATCCATTTGATCAAATTGTTCTACCTCTTCTTCACTCCTAGCAATCATGCGATTTACCTCCTGAAGAGAGGGAACATCATGAAGTGTCTCTTGATATCTCTCTTCGTCATGTAATAACGTTTCTAAAGTCAAACGCCGCTCTTCATGTGTAGTCCTTTGGTCAAAACGCCCAGCATTTATAACTTCATCAGCCATGTCAATCTTATACTGTTGAATATTATTCCGAATGAGACTCTCAATAGATCCCATATACCGGTCCTTGCCCGCGAGGTCATCATCAGAATCAACTGCGCCTCCAGCACGGAATTCATCCTCTTTCTGATGACTTGCAATTTTGTCAACAACTGCCTCCATGTATATGACTTTCACTTCTCTTTTCTGCCCTATACGATGGGCTCTAGCAACTGCCTGTTCCTCATTTTTGGGGTTTGGATCAGGGTCATAGATGATAACAGTGTCAGCAGTCTGAAGATTCAATCCACGCCCAGCAGCACGAATGCTTAGCAAGAAGATAAAGCAATCCGTATCTGGACTATTAAAATCCACAATGGCTGATTCACGATCCTCTAAGCTCGTTGTCCCGTCAATTCTTCTGTAGACGAGTCGTCGCCACTGCAAATACTCCTCCAAGATATCAAGCAGCTTTGTCATGGTACTGAAAAGCAGCACCCTGTGCCCTGTTCTTTGAAGTTTAATTAAGATCCGATCAAGAATCCACAATTTCCCACATGATTTAACAAGAAAGTCCTTTGTAACATTGAGATATGGATAGTTAAGCAAAGGATGGTTGCAAGCTTTTCGAAGCTCCATACATCTATTATTTAAAACTTTATATGTTTTAGGCTGGTAATTTGGATTTTTTTCAGCCCTTCGCTCCTCATCTTCAGGGTCAACTCTAAGTGAACCAGTAGACTTGATCCAGTCGTAAACAGCACTCTGAAAAGCTGACATCCTGCATCTTAAGACAACTGAGACCTGCAGTTGAAGTTATCATTAGAGAGGTTCTACATCACAGTTTTGAAACCAAGGACAACCATGAAGGTATACCTTGGGTGGAAGTGAACCTTCAACATCTTCAACACGACGCCTGAGCATGAAAGGCTCGAGAATTTGGTGAAGTCGATGGATAATAATGACCTTCTTCTCAGTCTCAAGCCAGTCATCCTCAGCATTGTGTGTCGGACCTTCTTTTTGAAAGGGCTTGGAGAACCAATCATGAAATGCTTTGCGATTATCAAATACTTCTGGAAGTAGTAGATTTAGAAGTGACCATAGTTCCTTCAAATCATTCTGCATCAAACACATTTAAGCAAATTCTCTTATGCTAATTCATGCGTTAAGGAAGTTAAGACAAGAATGGATAAGTAAGATAGAGTTAATGTGGTTAAAAGAACAATAAGCACCCAGTTGCAACCAGTGAGCCATGCTTAAGAGCATTTGGCAAAAAAACTCAAGCCAAAGACAGAACTGCGAAGATTTATTTTTATTGTCTATGTAACTCTGCTTAGGCACTACTACTACAAGACACTTAAAACCTCATGCAGGGATTTTCCCTTTAGCTGAACAAAGTTCACAATGATGGATTGTGATTGTAAGCAAAAATATCTTGCTGAACCACAATTTTCCTTGTTAAAACCAATTAAATTTCAAATGGATCAGCATGCAACTAAATTCAAAAGATATATCATTCTATATGTGCAATTTAAGACAATTGAGCAACTGCGCTCAGTCTTGAATAGTTTTGTTTGTAGCATCCTACACTAGCATAAGCCTAGTTAAAGGTAGGACATACGCAATAAGCTTATCGCAATAACGCAAATCCAAACATAAGCAGAGTAATGTAGATCTGAACATAAGCAATGATAGACACAACACACCTGCAATGGTGTCCCCGTGAGAAGCAAACGCCTTTGGCATCGATATCTGTCAAGATCACGAGCAAGAACTGATTCTCTGTCCTTCATACGTTGTGCTTCATCAATTATTATATACTTCCAATCGACTTTTGAAAGTTTAGAACGATCATACATGATGAACTCGTATGTAGTGACGAGAACATTAAATTTCATCGCACAAACTTCCTACAAGATGTAGAAGCATATAGAACCTTCAATACCAAGTTCAACAACATAAGTCAGTTAAATTTCAGCATGAATGCACCATACCTGTGAAAATAACTTGGATCTTTGATCCTTCCCACCAACATAGAAGATGCAGGACACAGATGGAAGCCAATTGAGAAACTCACTCTGGAAATATAAAATGAGTAAGTACAAAGGGAAACCAGAAAGACACTCACACTATCACCAGCAACTGATTACCAACCTTCCAATTAACTAGAACTGCATTTGGCACAATTATAAGATGTGGTCCATAGTTTTGTTTGAATTCCATCAAGTAAGCAATTAATGCCATAACCTGTTGAGACAGAAAGCGAACACAAATAAGAAGCATATCACTAAAGCACAAGTTATGATCATCTGGTAAAAAATGTAGTACCCTGAAGATGTTGTAATCATATGAATTCCCTCTGCTTTAAATTTAGCATGCTGTTTGATAATGTTCATCTTTTTATTCACACTTTGGACCCACTTATAGTAAGAAAGATCCCACTCAAAACATATTCAGAGTAAAGCAGGACACTAAATTGGATGAAAGAGTAAGACATTCACCTGCACAGTCTTCCCCAGACCCATCTCATCAGCCAAAATACCATTTAGCTTATTATTATACAAAGAAAGCATCCACTGCAACCCCACCTGTAACATTTGAATATAAAAATTTTATCTTGCGTAAAAGCACAAAATGAGATACTGAAATTAAGAAAATGAAAATGTATGAAGTCAATCATTTCTGCATGTATTGAAGTTTGCAACTTACCAGCTGATAGTCTCGCAAAGTTCCAGCTCTTAACATAGAAGGCTGCCTTATAACCCTTTCATTCACAGCATGGGCAAGATGGTAATACCTGAACGCATGAAAAAGAGTACAGAGTTGAGATAACCTAATGGCAGCTAAGCAATGACACCGCATAACATGCTAAAGACAGGTGTAGTCAGTTAAGACAAGTGACAGCTGTCCTAGATGTAAACAACCACAATGTCGATGACAATCTGGATGGACCAGATAACCAAATTGCTTCCACATGAGTTAGAACTGCTCGGTTAATATTCAAGAGCAAACTGAACTTATCAGCAAGAAATCATTGACAGCCGAACAGAACTTCTCACGTGTAGAAATGTAAAATGCCAAGGTGTACTAAGGAAAGAAAATGAATTACTTGTTAACTGATGAACCATCTCTGGGTGCATTCATTTCAGAGAAACGATTCCTTATCATGACTTCCTCCCGAGCACAGGCTGCCGCAGATCTTACTTCTTCTTCAGAGAGACCCTGTTATCACGGAAAAAAAATGAAAGGACGCAAATAAAATATAATCACCAACTAGGGACGGAAAAAGTTTATCAAACAAATCCAGTACAACGGGAGGTCCATTTGTTCCAATTAAGAGGGCATAGTTGCAAGACAAGCTTTGGTATATTTTTTTTGCTCATAATATATATATATATACATACATACATATAGATATGTATATGAGATACCAAAAGTGAAAAGCCATCTGGTCACTTCTGCATTGCCCTATGATTAACCAAAAAATTGCACCGACGACATTTTCCCTAAATCTAGCAATTTGTAACTCATGCATAGCAACTTAAGATAGTGGCTGCACAAGGCAGGGCAAGAGAAGTACCTGTGCTCGTGCAGCAGCTGCAGCAGCATTTGCAGACTCCTCAACCTCCTGTTGATTTTTTGTCGCTGTAATTTTACTTCCCAATTTATGAAGATACTCTTCTGTCTGACTCAAAAATGATGAGAGAACAGCATATCTCTCTGAAGCATCACCGGGAATGTTGGTCTGCTGCTCTAGCAACATCTCCCTATATCTCTCAACATCATTATTCTTCAATGCCTCCATTCTTTCATTCCGATTATCATCCTTTTTCTTTGAGAACTCCCTCAACATTCTCTCATGGTACTTAGCCACTCCCCTATTGCGTGCAGTTCGAGCATCACGTATTGCCCAATGAGCCTCAAGAAGCTTCTTACGCCATTGAAAAATAGATTTTAATTGTTTTTCTCGGATAGCTCTCTGGGAGGCCTGCACTTGCCTAGCAAGATCCTGACGCTGACGTTCGCATAGCCTTACAAATTTTCGGTATGGCCTATCAGGCATTGCCATTATTTCCTGCTGCTGTTGCTCAATCTCATCCCTCAAGCGTGCCTGTATATCAGCAAGTCGGAGTTTCTTTTCTTCTATTTGCAATCTTAGAACAAGATCTGGTCTAATCCTTTTCCTCTCTAAATTAACAGCTAGGATATCACCAATCTTCTTTATACTTTCCTCCCTTTTTCTCTTGAGAATTTCTGAGCCTTCATCCATTAGAAGATCCTTGATTTCATAAGCCAACGTTAAATTATTATTGTTATTCATCATCATGGATGGTCCAAAAGCATCATGCTTTCGAGTGAAGACAGGAAAATCGAATAATGGTCCATGATACTTGCGAGCTGGACCTGTATCTTTCTGTTGAGTGACACTAGACTGCATAGGTTTTTTTGCCTGAGTTGCATCAGAACCAATAGCTTGTGATGCAACAGATTTACCCCTATCTGGTGCAATATCACCTCTACTAGGAGTATTCTGAATAGCATGTTCAGCATCCTGGTCAGATTTACTAGCATGTCCCATGATTGGCTGCTCTTCTTTTCCAGGAACAACCACTGATGCAGTCTCCTTTGTCTCAGTTGCGCTACGTGGCACAACTATGGTTGAGGCAGCTGTACTCTCATCACCTGTGACCTCCTCCTTTGAACCATTCAGTCCATCAGATGATGGTACTACAAGCTGGGGACCCTTCTCACTTGGTTCCGGGCGTCTTGAGTTATCTTCTGAGCTTTTTCCCGATGACTTCTCCTGATTCGATGTACCACCAGGAGGAAATGTTTGCTGCATTTGCACGTCTAGAGGTGGCGGAATAATAGCTTGGAGCAACTCACGCGGTAATGTCCCGTCTCCTTTCTACAAGCAAGAAAAAGCAGATACAGATATATTCAATAATAACAGATTTGAGTATTTTGAGCAAGGGGAAGCAAAGTATGTAAAAACTGAGCAGAGTACACTAATGAACAAACCTTTAGACGTCTAAATGCAAGTATCTGGGCTTTAAGAACATGCAGTTGCTGCTTACTGAATCCCAGATGTTGTTTTTGCACCTGACGGACATTTCCACCCTGAGATGCAAGGGAATTCCCCAAATTCCCATCTGGAGAAGAAGCTGCAGAATGTGGTGAAGGTCGACTCAATTGCCTGCCATACTGCGTCTGCAAGGTTTCTTGGGCAGTTGAGGCAGGTTTAGGTGGCAAGGTGTTATCCACACCCTGGTTCGGGTTTATAGATGACTGTGGGTATTGCATGGGAGGCAATCCACTGCTAGCCATAATTGGTTGTCTAGAAGGCAAATTGTTCTCTCTGCCTTGAGTAGAAAACTGCTGCTGGACTATATTATTTGAGTTATTAATTGAAGCGATGTTATGTGTCACACCGAGAGGACCAGTGGAAACAGTCTGCCTAGTTTTAGCAGAACTTGAGCCCGAGACATCACTTGAAGAATGAGCATGGGGCGAGTTTTCGTTTGCAATTTGAGGTGATGAAACTTGCTGCTTTGGCGTATGACCTGATGAAGATTGAACAGGCACATTGCCATCAGGCACTTTCTGCTGGGCCATCATCATTCTGGACTGCATGAGCGGAATTAGCTGTGCCATAATGTTCGCATTTGCAGGTAGTGACAGATCAACATTACGTTCAAGTGCCAGAGCCTGCATTGCTTGCATCTGTGCAGCCATAGCAAGAGAGTTACTTGTCATGTTCGCCATGTTTTGCTGAGATGGTGGAGCCTGCATGGGCTTCGTAGCTACTGCTTGGCCAAGCAATGTTGGCTGGGAAGGAAGCTTCGGATCTGTTCTCTGATCGGCCATCAACTGCTGGCCCTGATCAGATTGTTTCTCACCGCGAGAGAAATGTTCTGAGGATATCTTCGATGATGATGCCTGGGCCTGGTTTGATGCCTGCATGGCAACAAGTTCTTTCATATTAGTAATTCTAGGATCTTGGTCCTTTGCAGGAGGGCCAAACATTCCCATTTTCATTTGCTGCTGATGTTGCATCCCAAGAGCTGACTTTTGTTGGGCTGCCTGGTAAGCATACTGCAAGTATGCCTGTTGGACAGGATTCAACATCTGTTGCTCAAAGCCCTGGCTCCTGTTCTGGCCATCTTCCCGAATGGTGGGAGAACCATGTTGTTGGCCCAAATCAATATACCTCCTCGACTGCTGAGGCAGCTGCATGGATCCAGAAGGTCCAACAAAATTACCCCCACCTAACATTCCATGGGCATTGCCAGTCTGGAAGGCAAGAATAGCTTCATTTCCTTCAGGCCTTCTAAGGAACTGTTGTTGCAATGACTGCAAAATGAATATGCAAAAAATGATACGTCAAAGTTATTTTGTAAAATAAGGTGAGTGATTCAAATATGACCTAAATTATAGTGATCTTATCCTTGAAAATATGCCACTAAGATAAAACCCACATGAGTTTGAAAAAGCAGCTATCATGATTCAAGAAAGCAAGTCTTAACAATTTATTTGAAAACATACCTAGTAAAATATTATTCCAGAAATAAAGAAGGTAAAACCATCTCTCCAGATATCAGAAATAGGAAGCAAATAAAGCACCAAAGTACATGGAAAATATTTTAGCTAAAAGGCAAACAAGACACTCTGAGAAAACTGGTATAACTGACAAAGTTGATCAATCCTGCCACTCAAAAGCATGAAAGAATTTCTAGGGACATTTGCAGCATCCTAAGCACATAATGGACAAAATTCTTCTAGGTTGGTTAAGCTACATCTTATTTCGTCCTGTGCTGTAATTCGTCTTCTTCAGTTCACTTTGTAATAAATTTGTTTCCTATTAAGGATAATGAATTCAAACAAAGTTTTAGACATGAGGAAAACTACTACTCCTTAGAGTTATCATTAAGGTAACAAAGACAAAAAGTATCATATGTATGGACGAAATAGAAGATTACATTCCATAGTCTAAGCAATGACAGTTAATCTGGTAGGAGTTGAGAACATCATTGCAGTAAGAATCACATGGACTCCCAATACTGTTGGAAAAATAAATCTTTTGAACAGGTCAAGGTTAAAATCTTAAAGACCTGGCAAACAACATTCAATCGCTGGAACTCATCACTTCCACTTGCCATTTCAAGGTTAGCAGTTTACCCATCGAGCACAGACCAAAATATATAGGGTTGATTCCTCAAAAAATGAAGTTGATAACTATAAAAATCAACATGTGCTACTACATTTTACATCACAAAAGATTTCTCTCCCATCAAAAGTTTTCAAAGCTTAAGCAGCTGTCACCTCAATGCTATTTGAAACAAGAAAAAGAATGTCTTTCACATAGCAAGCAAATCATATCACTTCAAACCAAGTGCTGAAATTCAACAAAAGCCAGTTCCAAAATACAAGCTTGAGGTCATTTCCAGAACCAAAATAGATAATAAGGATTAATCCCACTTCAACAAAACAAAAATGCAATAAAATTTGGGAAAGAAAAGGTTGTTAACCCTAACCTGGCGTTGCTGTTGCTGTTGATGTTGATGAAACTGCTGCTGCTGCTGCTGATCCAACCCCATATGAGAGGCAGAAGAAGATGATGAAGGAGAAGCTGAGGCTGATGCCGCCGTGCTCCGCCCATGTCCGGCGACACCACCACCTTGCTGAGCTCCACCCCCTGATTGCATGCAGATTCACACACAGACTATTTTCTCAGAAATTGATGAAACCCACCTGAAATTTTCTTGATTAAAAGATAAAAAACTTAATTTTTTTTCCAAAACCCCATCATCAAGAAAATGAGTAAAGAAAGTTTAATTTCAGTGGAAACCCCTGTAGTTTCCTAAAACCCACTTTCCGATCCCAATGTTCAAATCGACCACCCACCTACCCCCTTTAGCTCCGCACCTCTCTGTCCCACATAACTGTACTTATCTATATAATTTTGGCTTTTTTTCAGTATGTATATAAATTCCCTATTTTCTTGATTTTAGAAAAAGGAAGCGAGAGTTTTGCAGAGGTGAATGGTGAATGGATTTTTGGCGCGAATCTGTGGGCCAATGATAAGATCGGAAAAGTTGCCGGCGATCCTCCGAACTTGCCGGAATCTCTCTCTATCTATTATTTATATATATGCTGTCTGGGGGTGTGTGTGAATTTTCACGCAGTTTGCATTTTCAGTTCAAGCCCTAACCAGCTGTTATTTCTATGTGGGTTCTCCTTTTTGCTTTTTTTATTTATTTTTTCTTTTTCCTTTTCCCTTTCCTTTTTTCGGTCTTTTGCTCCTCGTCCCAAATAAAAATGACAAAAATTATGTGACATTTCACATTTGTCTCAGTTTTTGTAAAATTGAGTTTTGGAAAGAGAAAAAAAAAAACTACGAATTTTTGCAAGATTTGGAAATTATAGTTGGAACACATCCCTCAAAAATTACTTATCTGTTTGCAGAAACAATATATCAAGCAAACTCCATTTTATTTGATTCCAACGCTTCGTTGCAATAATGTATTACTTGTGGATTTATGTTATATACAATGTCAAATTTAAGAAGTATGGCCTTTAAGTTACATCCATATATTAATATAAAGATGTACTATGCTATTATTGTATTTTAATATATTTATTGCAAGTTAATTATTAAGTTTTTCAGCTTTGCAATTAGTTAGTTATAATAGAGATCTACCAATATCATTTTATAAGTACTTTGATTGTGTATATACTTTTATTCTAGTATACAATTTAAACTCAAAAAAGTTTAATGTTTAATTTGTTATTACATGTTATTTTTATGAAATTATATTTATCATGAATTTATATGTATATAACTTATAATTGATAACATTATTTAAATATTATTATAGTCCATATATCGAACTTAAACTATTTTATTACTGTATTTTCTATTATTGCTACTGTGTGTCTAGGCTATATAGCTATTATATGTACGTATAGATATGTTTATTGTCTTTTTGCACAACAACTTGCGTTTACCTTGGGTTAAGGGTTGGTTAAGTTAAGGTATTAGATGAATGGAATCATTTGACCTCAGGAAAGGTGATATTTACGAGAATGCCCAGATTTTTGTAATCTTTGGGAATCTGATTACGTAATTAAGGAGCAGAGGGGTAATAACGTGCTGAAGGATATTTCCTATTTGGATTTTAATTTACCAAAAAATGCATTCTTCGTCTCATGTTATACATTACACATTTAAGAAATGTTAACTTTCACTTACGTGTTATATCAATTATATTGGAAAAAGGAGTATTAAATGGTTAGCTTTTCCGAAGAATATCACATCATAATGCTTAGAATTTAAATAGCTATATGATTTTTTTAAAAGTTGTGAAAATCATTTAGAATAGTCTAATATGTAGAATGGTGTTAATATTTTTAAGAAAGTACAAAAATCAACCAAAACAAAAAGGGTCACATGAATTGAGAAATATGTTTTATCAGCAAGCGAAGATTATAAAAACAAAAATTTTGAAAAGAGATATAAATAAGGCAAAATGAGAAGCCAAATGGTAAAACCCAAGTAGACAAATCACACCTATATTACTTATGGGAGATGATACTCCTTTGTAGTAAAGCAATAATGTGGCAGTGGCTAAGGGTATCCAAATTAAGGGACTTCAGTGCATGAATTTGAATGCTGCCTAATTGGCTTTTGCTACTTCCTATTAATTATGTGACCAGAAAGAAAGTAAAAGCAATGCCGTAGCAAATAAAAGCAGGCTTTTTGAAACTTTGAAGCACATTGATATCTTTATAAATTTTTCATTATAAAAGAAAAAATGTTTGACAATCATTTATGTACAAAAATTTTAAATTGAAAAACATCCTTTATTATATTTGTTGGAAATATTAATAGGAAAAAAAGAACGGACACGATTTGCAAGATGAGAAAGTAGGTGTAGGACAAACGTTTCAAAGATTTACAAAGTGCACATTTAACAAATTACACGTAAAAAAATTGGTATTAACTCATTTGGGCGTGAAAATTATCAAGGAAAAAAGTTCCGACCTGCCGGATTCGAACCAGCGACCTAAGGATTTCAGCAGACATACTACAGTCCTCCGCTCTACCAACTGAGCTAAGGTCGGTTAGTGGTTAGGCAGCAAAGGCTCATACAATCTATTCGCTTCCTTAGGCAAAGCGTCGAAAAATTTTACTTCTATTTATTTCGTAAAGTTCGAAGAAAATTTAAAAAGGGCAGGAAGCTAGTTAATTTTGAAATTCAAGTCAAAGATTAAGCGGAAAATGTACGACAAGGACGACGATGTCAATATGCTATGACATAACAATCTATAGGCACCAATCCATTTAATTTAAGGTTGCAATCAGTTATCCAAAACTCACAATAAATTTGTTGATTAACATACTATGACATATATAGCAACAACAAGAGCATAATCAGGATATATCCATGAAGATAGATCATCAACAATAGACAAGCACAAATATCATGCAGAAACGGAATATCAAGCATGTTTTCGGCCTCTTTCCTCATTTTGATACAGAACAGATGACAGATACTTCTTTTTAAAAATTGAATGTACAGTCTAAAATTAAAATTAAACAAAGAAATTATATTTACAACAAATTAATTACCTCTAAAAAATGAGAAAGAAAAAGTATTGATATTAAGTCTATATTTTGAATGTGATCCAGTGAGTACTCTCTGTTTTCACGTACTAAATTGATTTTAAAATTCCCTTTCCCTGGGTTAAAAAGAAAAAAAAAACGAAACTTAGACTCATATTCTTACTTAGTCAAAAATTAACTGCATTTGTCGTAAAAAAAAAAAAAAAAAAAAACTATACCCCCTTAAAAAATGTAAACTACAAAAAAGCAAAAAAGTACACTAGAATTTAAGCAGATCAGGCCATCCAAACATTAGTACTCCTTTAGCTTTGACCTACAAATTATTCCATTCGATCCAATTAATCAGAATTCTCACAAAAAAAAATTCCAAAAGGAATAGTTTCATTTGGCGGATTTAATTTATCTTTTGCTATAATAGAGGCGATCTAGAAAAATATAAGATGCATTGAAGGCAGATGATTGTGTATGGCAGTAGCCAACTAGCCATGGTAGGCAAAGAACAGTGATAATTCGGGGAGTCAGAACCTTTTCTAAAATAGGTTGATATATTTCGATATAGGTCGCTGTTGCTAAAGGTGACCTGCTTTAGAAAAAATTGAGAATTTTAAATAAATCACGTTTTATTCTCAAAATGCAAGGGTATGGGGTTGAGACACATGATGGCTGAAAATCAATCTGAGATCCAGCATGGGGTAAAGGAAAAATTCCTAGTTTTGTTGTCCTAACTCCCTGTTATCAACCCGTGTTTCGAAAATAATGTCTGCAAATAAATCAGGAAACAAACAGAAACAGAAAGATAAATAATATAAGTAAAAGTTCCGAGCCCAACAGTAAGTTGTGTTTCTTTAAGGAATTTAACTCCCTCACTGTTGTATAAGGTTATTGGATAAATTCCTCTCAAGATAGAACAGAACAATTATTTTGTACTATCGACAATAGAAGTTCCAGAACTTTGTCAAACTCAACAATCGACAACCACACTTATGCTCTCATTTTGCTTTAGAAAAACAGTGCAGAAGTGCAAAAGTGATAGGGAGAGAGTATGAATATTTTCGGTGGTGAGAAAGTGAGGCAAAACCTCTGAATTTTATAGCCAAATAGTTTGTTTGGTCACGAATTTTAAATTCAAACCGACCGTTAGACTGTTAGGAAATTATCTACGAAATAAAATTCGCAAGAAAAAATATCAAGAAATAAGAAAATAAATAAGGAAAACGAAAGATAAATTTGGTCCAAAAAATTATCAATCAATCATATCAATTGACCGAATTCGAATCCGGACACCACTTCTTCTCAACTCTTTAAGAGCTAAAAGATGTGCTTGCACAAAGATTTTTTTTTTCATTTTCAGATGAGGGACAAAGTGATTAGTAAATGAACACTTTTTCCCTCTATTTCCCATTCACACCTCTTACCTAATTAGAGAAAAACACAACACTCCTAAGAATCCCAAGTCCCAAATTAAGCCAAAAAGAAGAGTAAATTTCATGGGTGATCATTCAATTTTGTGTTCATTACGCAAAAGTTACCTTTTTTCTTTTTGTTGCGTAAAAATCATTCAACTTTGTGTTTATTACTCAAAAGTCACTTTTCTTTCTTTTGTTACACAAAAATTATTTTACTTTGCTCTATGTATCATAAAAATCACCTCAGCCAAATTTTATAAATACTTTTACTTGAAAAGTCTATTATGTCCTTGGCATTATTAATCCTCTAATTTATGTAATACCTTTTATATTATATACCATATAATATGTTTTTACTTAGGTATTTTACTTATAAATAAAAATAATTTAAATTATTTTATTTGTTAGTTTTAAAATATATTCATACATCTAATTTTTTTCATGGCACTCAAATTTGTTTAATCATATTCAAACATGAACATATTTTAAATAAAAAAAATGATTAAAAAATATTTATTTTTTAATATTTGTTTAAAATAATACAAACATATTTGTTTAACAAATCATAGTTCTTTTATAGTCAATAGAAATTTTTAAAGAAGTTTCAAAGCTATTTGTCTTTAATATTAAGTTTTTTAAAGCTTATCTGTTAATATTATTTATTTGAAAGTATTAATCTGATGTGTCATTTTGCCAAATGTGGGTATTTTATTTATTAAATAAATGAGTATGGCTTGGCTAATAAATCAATGAGCTTTAATTTTTTAATTCTCATTAAACATATTTTATTAAGCATGATTAGAAACGTGGACTTGAGATTTGTTCACGGTAATGTTACTGACAAATTCAATAATGCTACTTATATATATTGAAAATTAATAAATTATATTTACGAATATATTATAAAAAAATAAATAAAAATAATATTAAGTTATTTTAATTATAAGAAAAATTTATGGGTAAAATATATTACATAGTATATATATAAAAGGTATTACATAAATGAGATGATTTATAATATCAACTATCAAGGGCATAATAAACTTTTCAAGTGAACGGTTTGTAAAATAGGGTCAAAGTGATTATTGTGATAACTAGATCATAGTAAAATGATTTTTGTATAACAAAATAAAGAAAAGTTACTTTTAGGTAATAAGTATAAAATTGAATGACTTTTACGTAACAAAATAAAGAAATGTGACTTTTGGGTAATGAATTGAATGACCACCCATGAAATTTACTCAAAAAAGGAAAAGGGAAAGTTAGAAAGTATTTGAGCCTATAGATTTGAACTACTTGACCTACGGTTACCCTTTATTTTCATATTTTATAAGTAAAATATTTTCTTTTTGATGGTCTGGTTCACGAAGCATCCTCATTCACACAGGATCCGGGGGGTCCGGGGAAGATCGCACCCCCATGTGAGTGATATAGGTAGCATACCCTAATGCAAGTATCAGTGGCTTATTCCACTATTTGAACCCGTGACATATAGGTCACACGGAAATAACTTTGCCGTTGCGCTCCCCTTCAAGTAAAAACTATAGACAATTTTTCTATTTGTCCAAATTCACGTCATTGTTCCAATTTTATGGAAAATCCTCTAAGGGACCATGGCCAAACCCTTGTTTTAGAATTTTTAACAGATGCCATAAACCCCATATATCGAACAATATCGCATATGTCCCAATCGCTTTGGATTATCCCTAGCCAAGTGATACTTCATTTCAGTTCTAACCTGTTCAGGGAAAAAAGACAATAGCTCAATTGGTGCTATATTGATAAGGCAAGAAAACAAGGCCACCAATGACCAATTGGATTTATTTGCCATAAGATTCATAACTAAAGAAGATTGAGGACATAGGTGCCCTGCTTTTCAGTCCTCATATTTTTTTTTTCAAAAAACTAACTGCCAACTGATTTCTATGCTATGAGTTATGACATAGCAACAACAAGAGCAGAGCACATAAGCAGGATTTCAGAAGGTGAATCATCAACAATTAACAAGCATAAACATCATTCAGAAAAAGAAAACATTTTTCTTGCAGAGCCTTCAACTATATAATCATCATAAGTAAAATTTAATCAACTGAAACAGGTTCCATGTTCTCTGCCTCTTTCCTCAGATCTTGATACAGAACTGATGACAGGTACCTCTCTCCAAAACTTGCATGTATAGTCTGAGATTGAAAATAAATAAGTTACATTTACAACCAATTAATAACCTCTGAAAATTGAGCCCAAAAAAAAAAAAAAGTTCTGATTATTAAGTCTATATTTTGAATGTGACATATTCATACCACTATGAGTTTGCCTTTGTTTTCTGGTTTTTGAGCAAGTTGACGAGCTGCTACTGTATTAGCTCCCGACGATATTCCAACCTATACAATTGAGATAAGCTTTTTCATTACATGATATAAAGGAATCACAACAGATTTACTCTATAGATGAATGCTACTTTGTAGTTTAGAGTGGAAAGATCTATCACATTTTGTTTAAATGAGAGTGATCAAGAATTTGGACTATCTGGACACTTACTTCATCAAATGGTTCATGCCTGTTTACTTCCAGGAGCAACAAAGATCATGTTGGTAAGGATTAGCACCTGATTTCTATTTCTATGGTCGATGATCATAGAAGCCCCTTTACCATTATGTATAAATGGGCAATTCCATTTGTGCAGATATGGTGAGACACATTTAATCCTTATTTAGCTTTGGTTTTAAAAGAAAAGTTGCATTTATCTTGAACTTTACCATGAGCCCTTCCTTGACTGCCAACTCCCTAGCCATGTTTACGGCGTCTTCACTAGAAACCTGCAATACACGAGCAAGCACAGATCATGTACAATTACCAGAATGACTAAGCTGTAATTCATTGGAACACTTGGTAATCACACAATTGTGTTGCTATTTTCAATTTCAGAAGAAATGAGATTAACAAAGAACTTTACGTACCATCAGCACTTCCTCCATTATATCCATGTCAAGAATATCTGGCTTGAATCCAACCCCATTCCCTGTTATGTGATGAGGACCTGTATTGGTGGACATTTAAAGATTATTTATAAATTTTATAAGAACATGCAGTAATTTGAATACTTCATAAATACTAGGATGTCACAGACAAATTGAAAGATGAAAGTAAACTTACCTGGTTTTCCACCATTCAGTACATTGCTTTCAGTTGGCTCAATTCCATATATCTAGCAAGAGACGAGAAAATATAAGCCTGGAGTTATTTTAGCTTATGGGTTTAACTTCTATACATTGATGGGTACAAAAACTAATAAGGCGGATTACCTGATAAAACAAGTTAAAATACATCAATAGTGTAAAATTATTTTCACTCCCAGTGTATATAAGTTAAATTTGTTAACTCGTTTTGGAACATAGCCAATCAGAAGTTCATTGATAGTACGGATTTACCTTGACATTAGGATTTTTGGATTTCAGATATTGTCCAACACCAGAGACAGTGCCTCCACTTCCTATTCCCATGACAAATATGTCAACATTACCCTGAGTTTCTTCCCATATCTCAGGACCAGTCGTCTCAAAATGAATCTGTTTTCAATGTGAAACAATTGAGAATCCTATAGTGAAACGAAGAACATAGGATTAAGTAAGGTTTCTTCAAACTACCTGAGTGTTTGCAGGATTAGAAAACTGTTGAAGCATGAAAGCATTAGGTGTAGATTCCAAAAGGTCATAAGCTTTCTTAACAGTGCCTCCCATTCCTTTGGTTGGATCAGTGAGGACTAAATCAGCTCCAAATGCTCTCATTGTCACTCTCCTCTCTAAGCTTGTGTATGATGGCATTGTCAAAACCATTTTGTAGCTTTTCATTGCTGCCATAAATGCCATGCTGATCCCCATATTTCCCGATGTTGGCTCAATCAACGTCGTCTAAATATAGAAGTAGGTCAAATACAACATATACTAAAGGAGTTTAAGTTCTGCGTACTGACATCATAACTCATAAGATATATTTACACAATAAAGTTATTATAAGAGTAAAACTGGCTTCTTAACTTTTTATGCTCCTGCTAATAACCGGATAGAGAATAAGCATGATACCTCTCTCCCCATTTACTGTCCAAATAGGGCGGATATTCTAAGTTCTAAAAGAACTAATAAAAGAATGGAAAGAATCGAGTTTACTTACCTTTTCAGGTGATATTAAGCCTTTCTTTTCTGCGTCGTTGATCATTGCCAATGCTGGTCTGGTGAAAATACAAGAGAATTGTTTTTTCTTAATACAGAGTGGAAGCAAAGAAGTGATGTACAAATAAGAATACAGTTTTTAGACAAATGAGATGTATTCCACCTACAAACAAATACTCAGCATAGACAGGAGAGAAGTTTGAAGAAGATACCTGTCTTTGATGCTAGAAGTAGGTTGAAACATCTCTTGTTTCACAGCTATGTGAGCTCCACATCCTTCTGTCACTTTGTTAAGATAAACCATTGGTGTTTTTCCAATTAGCTGAAAGTTGAATATTAATGGGAGTGTGTCAATTTATCACATGAGCATATAACATGTCCCCAAAATTATATTCAATGGTCATTTTATATAATATTTCCCAGAATTGAGCTTAGGCCGACATGAAGATAATTTTAAGTGTTGAGGGAGTGTTTGACCATGACTTCACTTGTAAACTGAAATCATTATTTGCAAGCTGAAGTTTGGCCACCAGTAATTACAAATTATTGAGCTTCAGACTTAAGCTTAATAATTCGTATTTCAAATACAAATACTAGCAAAATATTAAAAGCTCGCTCAACTTCAAGTGAAATAATGGTTTTCAATCACAAAACTTTAACTATCTTTTCATATTCAAATACAACAACTTCCATTTACATTTTTTCCACTTCATTTTCAAATGCTTCCTTTTAAAACTTCAACCAAATATTATCTCATACAAGTAGGGTTGGGCATATATCGGGTATAATCGATACCCTGAACCGATAAAATGCTATTGGGTTATCAATATCGGGTTACTGGGTAAATAGTTCGATAACGATTTAATGTTATTTGACTATTGGGTTATTGATTCGGGTCTCGGTTTATCCAATTTTATTAACGGTTTAACTGATAGCCCAATAAGCTTTATCAAAATTATAAGTTTATCCACTAAGTATATAAAGCTACTTTATGGCTTCATTCATTCATTCTCTTAATTCTCTCGGCAGTTACTTTGCAGACCTTAATTCTTAGAGTAAGTTTTAAACTTTTATGAATTTCTCATCTTAATTCTTCCGTTAAGATTTTTAGTTTTAAACTTTATAGAACCAATTGTTCAGATTTTTAGTTTTTCTATTTGTTTCTTTTGTCGCACTGGTTCTTTAGCATTTACAAGATTAGACTTTTATTATTTCTTGTGAATTATGCCTGCCCATAGTAAGATAGTTAGTAAGATTAAATGGTTGAATGTCTTATCTTGCTCCTGCTAACTTATAACTTTGAAAATTGTGATCATTCATTAGGATTTTCAAATGCAAAGAAAGTTTTCTTTTTTAAAGTTGACATTTAATCCCTCTTTTCTTAAGAGGAAAAATTCAGTTCCTTTCTCTTAACACTATGATCATGATTTCTATAATAGAAATATGAAACATTTGGATGTTTTTGATTCTTATTGGGTAAACCGATAACCGAACCGATAAGGATTTATAACCGACTAACCGATATTTTATTGGTTTGATTATTGGTTTAGCATATCTATAAATCGATAACCGATATGCCGAACCGATAACATTCACAACCGAATTGAACCGACCGATTCCCACCCTACATACATGAAAGAAAAAGATATGATTTGTAGAAGGAAAAAAAAGAAAGAAAGGAAGAGTAATAACTAGAGAATTTCGTTTTTCTTCCTCTTTGCCGGGTTAATTGTGTGTTCGAATAAAGTTACAAAATTATTTTTTTTCACATTAAAATAATCGAACTATATATAAATTGATAAAAAAGGTTAACTCTTCGGCACTGAGTTATGACACGTCATTTTAATACATGCACAAGAAAGGAGACTCAAATGCCATAGCCGGAAACTAATTTCAGCTATGATCTCTCTCGTATATATACATACATAAAATCCAGAAAGAGACCAAAATTTAAAAGAATTAAATAAGAAGACAAAGACAGAGAAAGAATATTAGGAAGAATTCACGAAAGGTAATGAGAGCATAAATGTAGAAAATAGGGAGAAAGAGAGAGGGAATTAATTAATTGCACTAACTTGAGAAACTTCTGTCTTGATGTTAGTAACAGGAAGTTGTAATTTGGGAGTATGAAGTAAATGCTCAGTAGAGAACAATCTGGTACTAGCAACTTTGATGAAATCAACATCACTATTACAGTATCTTGATCTCTTCATCAATCTGCCTAAAGCCGCCATTAATGAATCCTCAACAGCTCAGAGAAATTGTCTCTTCAGCTCTTGCAAAAATGCAACTTTATATTGCACTTGGAAAGTTTACACAAGAGTACTACTCTATATGATAACTTAGCTTTTCTGTGTACCTCACAGTTGAAAGATATGACACCCTTTTTATAACGAAACGTTTAGTCTAACCTTTGGATTATCCAATCGGACTTCTTTGCTGTATCTTTTATTTTTTTCCCTCTCTCTCCCCCACACAATTTGTCAGGTATATAGAGTTAGTATTACGGAGAGAATTTGGACTCTTCCCAATTTCAATAAAAAAATCAAATAAGCTAGCAACCAATTGACAAGTTGTAAAAAGACATTCAAGCTCACATGACATTTTTTCTGTTTTCCACTTGATCTTCAATATTCGTATTAGTATTAGAGCCAATTAAATTTGGATTCACGCCGGAAAATTTCATATTGAGAGTAAAACACTCTTTACTAAAGGTGATTCTCTGCCTAAGGCTCGAACTCGAGACCGTTGATTAAGGATAAAAGAATACTTATCATTTTATTACTGTTTACCCGTAAAACGGTACAATTAAATTTATACGTGGTTTCTAGATAAGTGAACTAATTTGATCCTGAAATAATGCAATAATTAAAGAAATGTACAATACTTAGCCTTGAAACATAGACGAAACAACAGAGATAACAATTCCGGGAACAAAGTTTCTAAGCACAGCAATGATGGGATCAAAAAACAAGTAAGATTGTATTAAGCTTTGTATAGAATGTAGTATAAGTTTTTTCAGAAAATTCGTGTGTCTACAATGATAATTGAGCTTACTATTTATAGCTATGTCTAGGGAAAGAGATCCTAGGGTCGTGTCCTCATTTAATGTCAATTATGAGGGTCATTGATGAAGACGTAACAGTGGACATAAATGCCAAATTCTCTGTAACGGACCGTCGCTCTTAATGCTGTAGAATATTTCTTATTAAATGCTACCAGGCATAGAGCATTTAACACACCTTTATGAACGTTATCCTTTCCGGTGACAAGTGAAATGGCAACGTTTGGTCTTCGGTCATTCTTGTCTTGGGTTCCACGTATCCTCCCTTTAGACGACCACGTATCATATCATATTTCACCCTATACATTGCTTTCCAGTGACATAACTTTGTGTTACCGAAAAGTTGGTAAAAACACCTTTTTGGCGAGAATTAATATAACTCTCTCTGAAGGTTCCTGACAGTTGATTAGACGCACGTCTCTCTGCATTTAATGCTCCAAACATGCGTCATCCCATGATTCAACACAACATTTGTCGATTATCGAGGTAATCATGGCCATGAATTTAGCCGCCAAAATTTTACTTATACGGCACATTCTTTTTCTTTGCGTTTCATAATTTCTCGAACTCCTAATTTGCATCTTTATTTTCCATTCTTTCTCTAGTTCTCTTCAAACACAAAACCTTTTTCCTTCTTCTTTTTCAATGGCTTTTTCTTATAAGCGTACTGGTTCTACAAAGAACAAGAATAAAACCGAGGACTTTGTTCCTCCAACATTGGGTTTCATCATTCCAAGAAAACTCAGTACCACAAAGGACATTGAAGAGAAATTCCATACTGCTAATCCTCGTACATGAGCTATTAGTAAGTACCCTTCTTCGATTCGTCCTTCCAGTATTCCTGCTGTGAAGGAAGACTGTCATTGCCATGAGTTGGATATCATCGCTCCTGATCTATCGGAGCGAGTGACTCTTCCTAAGGAAGGTTTTTACATACTTTTACACGTATCCCTTTACTTTGGGTGCATTTTCTTTGAATGGGGAGCTTGATTCCGTGATTGCGGAGTTTTGCCTTCACTACCAAGTGTGTTTGGCACAGGTAAGTCCTTCAGTGCGGAGGACGGTCGCCTGTCTTCGGCACTTGTGCCAGGAAACTGGAGAGGAGCTAACCTTAGCTCATATGATGAATCTCCATTCCCCAAAAATTTCCGTGGGGGAATGATAAACCTCTGCAAGCATGGCCACCATGCTTTGCTATCTAGGATGGATGATGACAACGATCGTGGGTGGATGGAACGGTTTGTTGTAGTTGCCACCAACGACATCATTCCGACAAGGGCTTCATCCTTTCCGGCCGCTTGGAACCGCACTCGTAAGTTCTTTGTTTTGTATTTCTTTTTACTAGATATTCCTTTGTGGTCGTATCAACTCTTCACCCTTTGCATGTTTCAGCAACTTGATGGATCCCACCGGGTGGTGGAAGGTTTGGACCGATGAGTTTAGACGATCTTGGACGTCACAACGACCGAAACTCATTTGTGGAAAGAACTGACCTTAAATACGGGTGAAAGGCCAAAAATCATGGTAATTTTAATTTACATTGCTTCCATTTTTTGTATATGAAGCACTTGGTTGAACCCTTCTGACTTGTTCATGGAATTAGGTCTACCTGCGGGCTCTGTTGCTATCCCCGGGGAGGACGTTTTAGTTCATCCTGCTGATGCAGCAAGGCTGCTTCAGGAAGCACTTACTCGAACAGGTATCTCTGGGCTTGTTTCGGATGCAAACACTTCTTTACGGAGTCCCCGGTTGGAGGATAAGCAAACAAAGAGAAGACATTCCTCCACGGCAGGGGAAAAGAATAAGAGGGCAAAGACTGATTGCCCCGAGTCATCTTCGGTGGCGATGACGACTGGTCCTCCTTCCGGACCGGCCATAAACACCGTGATGATTGATGATGACGAAGAAGCCAGTGATGAGGGAGCTTCTCTTCATAGAAGGAAACGATCCTCATCATCTCAACAGGATGCTCGACCTGTTGGGATAGTTACACTAACTAAAGACGATGTCTCGGCACTTTGGGGAGAATTTGATTTGGTAGAAAATGCCAACTCCCATTTTCTGGCTCCAATTGCTGTAACCGAGGTGCTGCGGGGTTGAGTACCGGGTCCTTGCTGTATTTGGTTGGCGAGCATCCAACAACTAACACTGCATTTGATGCAGGTGCTTTTCATTCTTCAACTCATCAGCTTCATCTCTACCTTTACTAACACCAGCAGTTGCTACATCACCTCCATCGGTCGCACCTGACCATGAAGATGGTGTTCCTCTTCCATAGTCCCCAGTTCATGGGAATTTAGGGCAAATTTATGCTGCCATTTCTGAAGATCCACAAAGGAGAAGGAACGTTACTCTTTCAGTCTCTACCAGATGCAACTTGCTATCCCGACCGATGGAGCTTGCTAATTACCTGAAGCCAAAAGGCTTCAGAAAAGAGTGGGAAAAGAGTCAGGCACTCTCGGGAGAGTGCTTGTTGAACAATTCCATGCACAACGCCGCAGTGGTACGTCCTTTTCTTCCTTCATTACTTCTTTTACTTTTGTATGAATGTATTCTAAGTTTTACTTCTTCTTGTCTTGTAGGCCAATTTTCTTGTTTGTGAGGGCCTTCAAAGGTTGATTCGTGAAAATAAAGAACTTACTTATGAATAGAATCAGCTTTTGGTGGAATGAGACCAAACTGTTCTCCGCCTCTCGGAACTAGAAACTAAAGCTACTGAGGCTGTTGTTTTGGAGGCTCGTTTGCAGCAAAACGAGCAAGAAGTGGTGACCCTCAGCCAAGAAATTAGGCCGCTGAGGGTTAGATTTGATGAAGCCAAGGCCAAATGGGTTGAAGTCCAGGATGCCGGTCTTGCTGCAACCGAGCGCGAGGCTGCTGCTGCTGCCGCCGAAAAAGTAACCAACTTGGAAGCAGTCTTGAACTCCAAAATAGAAGAACTTGATGTTGTGGGGGTGAAACACGCCCAACTAGAAGAGAAGTACAGGAAAACTATCGAGCATAACAGACTCTTTAGTTCAACTGTTCGCGACCTTGACGTCAGCCTCAAGTCTGCTAGGTCCGCCCGAGAAAGCATTTCTATCGAGGTTTTCCAACTCAAAGAAGAACTTAAGCACCGAGTGACGTCCCTCGTTATTGAAAAAACTTATGCCGTGTAAAACATGAGGAGAAGAACCTTGGAAGATGCCAAAGCTGGTACCATTGATTTTGATGCCAAAACTACTAAGGCCCAAGAGCTTGAGTTGGCTGCGCCTGGTTCTTTTGGTTCCGGTTCTAAATTTCAGGAACTGAAGAGGGATCGGAAGGCGATGATGCTGAAGACCAAACTAGGAAAACTATTGAGCCATCGATGGACCCACCTACATTTCCCGGGAATGTGGACACTTCTCTTCCTCCTGGTTCCGGAGGTGTTGCAGTTTAGCTTTTCTTTTCTTTTTTCCATTTTATATTTTTACCTTTTTGGCACATTCTTGTAAATAAAGACATATTTTTTTCTCAAGCATCCTTTGAGTCTTACTTTCTTTTGAATGTCCATGCAAGTTTTTAACCTTTGCACTTGCTCAACAATTCTTCGCACGTTTTTCTGTTCGCGCTTTACTATGTGTAGTCTCGGATGCATTCTCTTCGAAGCTTTTTGGTTCTGAGCATTATCCCTTTTACGTGAGGGTTTCTATAAGTATTTGCGCAAGTTTACTTTTTGCGTCCTTTTCATATGCAACTTCGGGTGTTTTTCCCCGATGTCATTTTAGATTCTGGACACAGATTCTTCCGGAACCAACCCTTTAATGTGAGGGTTTTTATAAGAGAGGGCCCTCTTATGTTTACGGTGCTCTTGAAGAGGACGTCTCTTGTTCATTACGGCACTAACATTTGAATTACTTGTTTAACTTTCAAATGACAAAGTTAGCTCATCGTTCGAACAAGAAATAAGATAAAAAGCAAAAGGATTTCATTGTATTCCTTTTATTTTCAAAAAATACATAAGCATTTTGCTATGCAGAAAAGAAATTGCCATTACTTGTAGCTATCTTGTACAACTTATTTTTACGGGGCTGGTTGCGCAGTCCCCGGTCCCGATGATACATTTAGTTTCTGGATATTCTTTCCTCGGTTGGCGTGGCAGTCATTGTTGCCGTATCCTCGTATCATTCCCCCCAGTGTTCGAATGCGAAGAGTGCAAATTGGAACACTGGAAGTCTTGTATCTTCGAAGATTCTACTAATGAATTGCTAGATAATCCTCAACTTGGTAACACAACTTTATTTCTCCTCAGGAATTTATGCTATCGAGCGAAGGAATATCTAACAGCCCTCTAGTGGTTTGTGCTCGTGAAAGGTTGGGTAACCTTTGTTCAGCAGCAAACTTAACTTGCTAGTAGGAATTTGTTATCAAACCAAAGATTATCTAACCGTCCCCGAGTGGAGGCTTGTTTGTTTGCCTTGCTATCAAAGGTCTTATTGCCACTGTCTTCGTAGTATGCTTTCTGTTGTTGCCTCGTTAAAAACCTTGCCAGAAAAACCCAATTGGTGCAAAAACTGAACGAAGAGAAAAAGAGTGCAACACATACTATCCGTTTCGATAATGTTTATCCAGAATAATATCTTTTGAGGTGCGCCACGTTCCACTTTCTAGGAAACTTATATCCATTCTAGTTCTCCAACTCGTATGAACCTTTCCCAGTGATAGCTAAAATCTGGTAGGGACCTTCCGGCGTTGGGCCTAGCTTCCCCTTGTTGAGCTCCCGGGTATTTTGGGTTACTTTCCTCAAAACTAAGTCTCCTACTTTGAAATAACAAAAGTTGGCTCTTCGATTATAATATCACTCCATACTCTGCATTTGAGCTACCATTCTTACATGCGCCAAGCCCCTGCGTTCCTCGAGCAGTTCTAAGTTGATTAACATTGCCTCGTTGTTTGACTATTCATCTGCCCGAGAATATCTCAAATTAGGCTCACCTACTTCTACCGGGATTAGGGATTCAACACCGTACACAAGGGAAAAAGGAGTTTCTTCTGTACTTGATTTGGCTGTTGTTCGATAGGCCCATAGAACTCCGGGCAGTTCTTCGGTCCATTTGCCTTTTGCCACTTCCAACCTTTTCTTGAGGTTTTGAATAATCACTTTGTTTGTTGACTTCTCTTGATCGTTTGCACTCGGATGATAAGGGGAAGATGTGATCCTCTTTATCTTCAAATCTTCGAGGAACTTTGTAACTTTTGCACCGATAAACTGTGGCCCATTGTCGCATGCTATTTCTTTTGTATTCTGAATCTGCAAATTATATTTTCCCATAGGAAATCGACCACTTCGCGTTTTTCGACCTTCTAATAAGGACTTGCCTATACCTATTTACAAAAAATAGTCAGACAAAATTAAAAGAAACCTTACCTTTTCGGGAGCCGGTGGCAGCGGTCCGACGATGTCCATCCCTCATTTCATGAACGGACATGGGGAAAAAACCGAATGTAAGGGTTCTGCCAGTTGATGTATTAGTGGTGCGTAGCGTTGGCACTTATCACATTTTCATACGAAGTCTTTGGCGTCTTGTTCCATGCGAGGCCAGTAATATCCTGTTCGTACCAACTTTAGCACCAAAGAATCTGCGCCCGAGTGATTGCCGCATATCCTTTCGTGGACTTCTCTCATGACATAATTAGCTTCTGACGCTCTTAAGTACCGGGCCTTGGAAGGATTTTCTATACAATTGGTCTCTCTTGAAGCTATATCGTGTAGCTTTGGCACGTAATGCCCCTGATGCTTTGGGGTCTTTAGGCATCTTCCCGTGGTCGAGATAGTTGATTATTTCATTTCTCCAGTCCCAGACCAGACTAGTCAAATTTACCTCATAGTAACCATCCGTATCCAGGACCGAGCTCATCAGTTGTAATACCGTCTCCAATTCCGATCCCTTTATTTTCGTCGATGATCCTAAGTTTGCTAATGCATCCGCTTCGGCTTTATCCTCCCTCAGGATGTGAGTGATTGACCAATCCCGGAATCGCGCCAAAAGATCCTGGACCTTTACCACGTATCATTGCATACGTTCTTCTTTGGTATCAAAGATCCACTAGACCTGATTTACCACCAGCTGCGGGTCACATTTAACTTCGATAACCTCGGAATCAAGTCCCTGGGCTAATTCTAGCCCTACAATCAAAGCTTCATACTTTGCTTCATTGTTAGTTAAAGGGATCGTTCTGATAGCTTGCCTTAGGGTTTTCTCCGAAGGCGTAATTAAGACTATTCCGAGTCCAGATCACTTTACGTTAGAAGTTGCGTCCGTAAATAAGGTCCTGACCCCCGATGTTGATTCCAACACCATTACTTCCTCCTTGGTTGCCAGAGGCAGTAGTGGCAGACTAAAATCATCCATGAAGTTAGCCAAGACTTTCGACTTAATTGTAGTCCTCGGTTTATATTCTATGTCGAACTCACTTATTTCGACAGCCCATTTGGCCATTCTGCTTGAGAGCTCGGCTTTATGGAGGATGTTCCGCAAAGGAAAAGTAGTCACCAAGGCTATCGGGTGACATTGGAAGTAGGACCTCAACTTCCGAGCGGCGACTACGAGAGCTAAGGCCAGTTTTTCCAAATGTGGGTGGCGAGTTTCTGCTCCCGTTAAAACTTTGCTAACGTAATAAATGGAAAATTGTGTATATTCGTCCTCCCGGACTAAAACCGCACTTACCGCAACTTCTAAAACCGCGAGGTAAACTAGCAGTGTTTCACCTTTTTTGGTTTTGAAAGCAATGGAGGGCTTGATAAGTACTTTTTCAGATCCCTTAGAGCCTATTGCAACTCCAGTGTCCATTCGAAATTCTTCTTCTTTTTGAGCTGTGTGAAGAAGCAATGAAATTTTTCTGACGACTAGGAAATGAACCTGCTCAAAGCTGCTAATCTTCCTGTGAGCCTTTGGACTTCCTTTACTTTCAACAATTGATCCGGGATATCCTCTATGTCCTTGATTTTATTGGGGTTTAGCTCAATTCTCCTTTGTGAGACCAGAAATCCCAGAAACTTACCAGAATTGACCCCGAACGAGAACTTCTCGGGATTAAGTTTCATGTTATGCTTCCTCAGGATGTCGAATATTTCTTGCAAATGCTTAAGATGGTTACCTGCATTCAAAGACTTAACGAGCATATCGTCTATATAAAATTCCATAGTCTTTCCTATTTGCTTTTAGAACATCTTATTACGAGCCGTTCATAAGTGGCTCCAGCGTTTTTCAACCCGAAGGGCATTACATTGTAACAATATGTACCGAAATTCGTTATGAACAAAGTTTTTCCCGATCTTCCCGGTTCATCTTGATTTGGTTTTACCCGGAATAAGAATCGAGGAAACTCATCAACTCGTGCCCGGCCGTGGCATCATTCATTTGATTGATATTTGACAGTGGGAACGAGTCTTTCGGGAACGCCTTATTAAGTTCTTTATAGTCTACACACATGTGAAATTTATTTTTCTTCTTTGGAACTACTACTACATTAGCTAGCCAGTCCGGATATCTTACCTCTCAGACCGAGCTGATTTTAAGCAAGCGGGTTACCTCTTCTTTGACGAATTTATTTCTGGTCTTGGCAATAGGGCTTTTCTTCTGCCCTTACCGGAAGTATGTTGGGATCCAAACTCCGCTTGTGCACGGCTATTGCAGTCGGGATATATAGAATATATATAAATTGCTCCAGTTCCTCCGTCATGGACTTTGTTGCGTCCTTTATTCTGGAACTTGGAAATATATTGGCACCTGATATTGTTCTGACGACTCTACTTTCGGGCTAACTCCTTCTAGCTCGGGAGTAGGTGCCAGTTCCTGTAATTGCTATGCCATGCGTTCCTTCCCTTTGCTACTGGAAACTGAGATTGCATTCATCTCTCTCATTGTCAGTTGATCACCTCTTATCTGCTTGATTCCTTCGGGCGTTGGAAACTTCAGGAATTGGTGATATGTCGACGGTAGAACTTTCATCTCGTGTAACCATGAACTTCCCAAGATGATGTTGTATCCCATATCACCATCTACTACTTTGAAGAGAGTTGTTTTCATTACTCCTTCAGTGTTCGAGTAGCAAGTTCTCTCCCCGGGTCGTCACGCTAGCAAGGTTGAATCCAACAAGGAGTTTTGTTGCCCGAATAATAATTCTGGTGAGGTTAGTTTGTTCCAATACTCTCAATTTTATGATATTGGCCGAATTCCCTAGATATACTAGAACACGTTTAATCTTAAAATCTAACACATTTAAAGAGATTACCAATGTGTCGTTGTGTGGTAATAGCAATCCATCCGCGTCCTCTTCTGTGAAAGTGATATCGTCTTCCCGGAGTCTTTTACTATGAGTTATCAATACTTTCGTCTTCTTTGCTACTGAAAAGTGACCCCGTTAATCTCATCCTGCTGAAGACCATATTGATCGTTTGTCGTAGGGGTTCTTCTCCTGCTTTCGAAAGTTTCGCGTTGTCTCTGTTACTACCATAATTGTTCTTAGCTCGGCAACACAAGAATTCTCTGAGGTGACCATTCTTCAATAGTGCTGCCACCTCCTCTCGGAGGTGTCGACAGTCCCTTGTTTCTTTATCGTTCATCCCATGGTACTCACACCATAAGTTGGGATCCCTCTGGCTGGGATCGGATCTCATAAGTCTCGGGAATCGATCCACTATAATGTTTCTCATGGCTGACACCGGTTCCACTATGCTGACGTTGAAGTTGTATTCCAATAACTTGGGGTAAGAAGGATCCCGAGACCCCGATGTCTATTTATCTTAGAGCAATATGTTGTTTCGACCACGATCGGTTCCTCTGTCAACGGTGAACTTGTTTGTTGCCCCAAAGTTTAAGATATGACTCACGTTTCTTATTTCTATACTATAGGTACATATACTACAGTCAGACTTTCTCTATAACAACATTCCTATATAACAACACTTCACTATAAAAGCCAAGTTTTTTTGGAACCAATTTTCATGATATGTTAATAATATATGTTCTCTATAATAGCACTTAGATGTAAAGTCAAAAATATTCGGAACAAACGAAGCTGTTATAGAGATGACTGTATCTGATTTAACTAAGTTGATTATATTTGCATTTTTAATTCAGTTTAGGTTTTGTAACATCGATTTTTAGCATTTAATTGATTGCTACTTTTTTTACAATTCAATTTCTATAACATAATTTTTCATCTAAATAATTGACTAAATATCAACGTGCATATAAAAGCACGAATATAATGTTGGTTGAATGCTTTATATATTGTTCAGGGACAAAATTGGAATGTTAATATCTCTTCCTAATATGACTTTACAGTTTACATGGAATTCTAAAACCAATCAAATTCCAACTTTTGTGATATAATATCCTACTTATTGAAGTTCTTAACCATACCAATTCTCGCTTGATAAAAACGTTGAACCACTTCTTACCCTAATAACCAATCATTATCTTTACTTACTATTTAGAGGAGAAGACGAAGCAGTAATTGTGAGAAGCACCTATACAGAAGAGCAAACAAGGAACAAAAGGAGAAAGCACCTAACAGAAGAGGAAACATGTAAATTAATATACATACTCTCAAAAACTTATTCATAAACTATGCCCTCATGTATTTTTGCTTTAGTATTATTAACAATATTTTAATTCTTCTAAGAAAAAAAGAAAGAAAAATACCGTTATACAAGACACTTTGAACAGACTTAATTTTAGTTACGTTGCCTCTTTTATTCTTTAATAATAGGTTAATTTTTATCAGTCATTGTCGCAAGCACGTTATATCAGTCTATTGGAAGGCCGTTCAAGTTAGAACGTTTGTTGTTCCTGTCTGATTTTTTTAGTACAATAATATGACATTCTTTTGATGAAGAGACCTATAAAAGGTGTTAACTTAGCAAATAGATCATGCCTTTTCTAAAACTTCTAAAATAATTTTCCATTGTGTTTGGATATTGTGTTCTCCATTGTAAAGTTGAAGAGTAATTCTCAAAAATATCCGCACGAGAGGGAGAACTGGTTTATGATATCCAAAATATTAAAGCTTATATGACTTTTTTTGTGTGAATGTATTATTGTTTTAATACAGTTGAGTTCAGCCTGATCATGCTTGATAATTGGTTTGTTTAATCTTCTTGGCCGTATTTAATGAATTAAAATTTAATAACTTATAAAAAATCACCAACTTCCTCAGCCAAACCCGACACATATTTTAGTTTACTGATTAGCTAATAAAAAGGTATGATGGAATTATAATAACTGTCCAATTATAATGAATACATATTTAGATAAGAAAAAATTTTCTAAAAGAAAATGTATCTATAATGCAGAACAAATTCGAAGAAGAATTTCAAACATCTACAAAGGATTCCTTATACCACTAAACTTTGATAGCGGTTATTTAAGCGTTATCAAATCTATTCATCATAACATATTTTACTGCTTTTAAATATTTGATTTTTTTATATAGTGGCTTATGCAAAATATCCGTGATATAATGTATGTACACTTTCTTTACTCAAATTCATACTTAGTTTTTAATTATACTCATGGGCTGGATACATCAGCATATTAAATGATGTTCACTTGAATATAATCGTTTTTCAACAGAAGAGGAGATTTCACCATTTACAAATATCAGAGTCTAAACTAAATAATTTGTACTGATATCTATCACATATGTTGTGAATTAGGGAGTTCTGGTATAAATATCAGTGCACAAATTTAAATATTCTTACGCCACAAGACTTATCGATATTCTCTTATTTAATTATCTTTAATAACGACATACAATACCTTTATATTTGTAAATGAGTCACTTAATCCCTATTGTCAGACACAATCTTACAGTATAGTAACACTTTTGTACCTGTTTACCCTAAAATACGGGTAACAATTGAATTTGTACGTAGTATTAAGGATACGTGACTAGGCTTGATACAATAAAATAAATAGCGATGAATAAAGACTGATTTTAAATAAACGAGAGAATAAAACAAACCACTAAGGTTGAATGACTTTGCTGTGACGAAATGAGCAACAAGGAAAATAAACGGTTTATGAAGAAGATAGCCAAAAATGATAACTGTATTACTGATAGTATGTTCTATGCTCTACAATAGAATTGAGTTCTTTTTTATAGGAGGAGAAAAGGAATTCTACATAAGGTAAAAAACCTAATTACAGGGTAAAATATCCCTGAAAATACTGGGTTCAACGTCTCTGATGATTGGGGCCGTGATTCCCGCCGAGATAAATGCATACCACGAGATTTCCGACCCTTCCGTTACGCGAAACTGATATTTTTACCACAAGATGCTTTTATCCAGACCGGTCTTGACCGCCTCATCTCGAACGCTTTGGCCCCGAACCGATGATGTCTGACCTTGAGCTTCCCTTCTTGAAGCACTGGTCCCGATCCAAAATAGACCGACCTCGGATTGTACCCAAGATCGATATTTCTTATGTGGCCGATTGTATCCGACCCCATACAGATAGTCCCCTCGTTTGTTGGAGAGTAGTGACAAGAAAAGATATGGGCCGCCGCCTTTCGAAATTAGGTCAAGCAACAACATACTTATTGACGAAGTTCGAAGCGTCAAATCACACAACCTACAAAACGTCTCGCTGATGGGTGACGGCAGCATGATGACGCACGTGATCGCTGTCAAAGAAGGTCCTTGCTTGTCCTAGCTGGCGACAAACCCTGCAACTTCTGCAAATGCCATTTAATGTTTTCTCATCTCGTGTTCCGAGCCGCCGCTTTTGAAAAGTGATAAATTGAAAAAGATATGGTAGTGATCTCGCTCCACGCATTGCGCACTTTGTTCATCCAAACTGGGCAGAGTTAGGTTCAAGATAGAGAAGGAGAGCCCTTCCATTTCTTTGATGCACACGACTTTTTCACGGAGTTTGCTTCCACAGTTGCTTGAGCGACAACCACCTTGCGTCCCAACCTTCTCGACTTTCTTTGGTGCCAAAGACCAATGACTAGTTAACCAGGAAGCCAACTATTCTTCTGGACGAGAAGAGCGAGTCTTAGTCTGGGGTGAGAAGCCAATACGAAGCTTGCCGGCAAAAGGCATGTATGGTAGTCTTTTGTTTGATGATAACGGGAAGGGCAATTGACTACAACCTTTTTCGCTTCTCCTACTGCTGCTCCCGGCCCCGTCCCGCAGCCGACCGATCTGCTGCCTTAACTTTAGAAAGATCGTTTTTATTCAACATTTCTTTTTTTTTCTCTAGAAGTAGGGAAAGTAAGAGAAGAGTGAATGAAGACCCCCACGGAGCAGTAAGGAGATCGATGAGTTAAATAGCTCCTTCACTCTTTAACTTCCAGACTTTACGTTGTTCAAACCTTTCCTTGCTTTTGCTCTCTGCATCTTTGCACCTCAAACTTCTTTCATACATTATCCTTTGCTTTTATTCTCATCTCTTCAACTCCAATGGCAAAAACATCCAAATCCGTCCCTCAAAAACAACAACCTTCTTTCTCTCAGCCCGCTGAAGAGGTTGAACCAGTTCCTGTTGAGGGAACTTCCACAGAGCCTCCCCTGAAAGCTTTCGTACCGGTTGGATGCTTTATCGGCTCCGACTTCAAAGTGGAGAAAGCCTCTTCCGTACCTGGCCGGGGGCGAACCGGTCTCCATGTACATTAGCTCGATCATCCACAAAATCCTTGACAGGGTGAAGACGGAGTGTAAATGGGTTGGCAAGGATGTGGTAGTCCCCTCTTCGAATAAGGCGATTACCACCCATGTGGAGGGTTACTTGAGCGTCTATACCTACCCTTTTACGTTGGGACCTTTGGACCCCATAATTGTCACCTTTTGTAAAAGGTATAATGTTACCCTGGGCCAGGTTCATCCCTCCGTTTGGCGGATAGTTCAACTTTTCCGCTTCTTCGTGAGTAAAGTCGACGGGCACCCCTTCACCGTTGATCATCTACTCCGACTGTACAGTCCCAGAATGTTCCGAGGGGAGCTAATAAAACTTGCTCGCCGGGCCAGTAAAGCTCCGTTCTCGAGCATTGATGAGGACAAGGACCGGGTTGGATGAGCCGGTTTGTTCGAATAAGAACCTCGGACCCGATCCCCGCAGAAGACATGCCGTTCCCCGAGAGGTGGAACTTGAGACGTAAGCGTCTTTTCCCTACTTAAAACCATCTGCTGTTTTCCTTTTGGTATCTAACCGATATATTTTGTAAGGTGCAGCCGTTTCTCAAACGCCGGCCGCGATTCATCATTTGGAGGAGTGGGTAAAGTGGTGGCTCAGAGGGCCTACTCGGAGTGAGCTTGGCGGGAAATATCGAAAGGCCTTTGGGAGGCCAAAAATCATGGTGATCCCAACAATATTCATCTTTCTTATTTCAAGTGATCAGCGTTATCATTAATTTTTCCCCTTTCTTAATAGGTCTATCGAAGGATGCTGACTTGAGGTCGGCACCCATTGGTGGAGAAGCTCCTTGCCCTCCCCCTGTCTTGGAGAAGAAGGGAGAGAAAAAGAGAAAAGAAATCCCCGGTCCTTCAGAGCCCGAGAAAAGGAAAGCTAGGAAGAAAATGTTAGCTCGCAAACCCAAAATCACTGATCCGGCTATCCAACTGAGCGACGACTCAAGGAGGACAGAAACCTCGATACTTTAAATAACGAACCACCTCGGACAGTCCCTGAGCCAGCTGTCGATGATGCTTGCATCCCTCGAGCAGAGGATCTCGAGGCAAGGACGAGGACCGGGGTACGTGCTGATGCAGGGGAGGCAACACAAGGGATCTCGGACCTCCCAGAGACAGTGGATTCTCCCTCCTTTTCGGAGGCAACTCTGAATGAAGCCCAGGCTGCAAGGACGCACACGCCGAGCAAAGGCCCGGTATCAGCAGGAGCCTTTGAAGAGTTCTTTGATGGAGTTCCATCGGCCGATACCTTTGGGCTCGAAGTGCCGAGAAGGAGTCCCCCCGCCGAGACGAGTGGGGTGTCTTTCGGTCTTAAGCTAGTCGATAGATTTCCTGCTCCGAGCTCCAATCCTGATTGGAAAAGGGTAATAAATTTCACCATTCCCGAGGATGCTCGAGCTTTGGTTGCGCCTGCAGGTGTGGCTAGCTATCTTCATTGTTTGGTGACCGACGAGGATTAGGCCGCAATGGACGCAGTAGACTGGGCCTGTTTATTCAACGAAGCTCAACAGGCATCGAACAAGGTATACTCCGCTATTAGTTCTTATTAGCGCCCGTTATCTTACCCTTAGATTTGTACTGACTGTTTATTATGTACACCTTGCAGTCTTCGGTGCTTCATCATGAGGCGTTCCTTCGGATAAGGGAAGAAATTGCACAAGAAAAGGCACAACGTCAGCGGCTCGAGAGGGAGATGTCGAACCTTCGAGCCGAGCTGGACTTCATGTGCAGGGAGCATGACAAAGCAATCGACCAGCTGGGGCAGCAAACCAACCGATTAAATCAACTCCGGTCTGCAGTGACCGAGGCTTAGGCTGAAACCAACGAATGGATAGCTAAGGCCGATACACTGACTTCGAAAAAAGAGGCCCTCCAGGCTCGCTTAGTTCCCTTGGAACAGCAGGTTTCGGAGGCCCAAGATAAAATCAGAGTTCTGACCAAGAGCACCGAATCTCTTCAATCCCAAGTCGAGACACTTACCCAGGACCAGGATATTCTGGTGAATGAGCTGCAATCAGCAAAGTTTGAGGTTGCCACATCCAAAGACAACGCCGACGATTTGATAGCTCAATACAGAGTTGATGCCGAGGCCGTCCAGGAGCAATCGAAGGTTTTGGTCAAATACACTAAGTGCCAAATCCGCCTTTCCGTCCTCGAGGAGCTACAAGCTCGGGGCTTCGACCTATCTTCTGAGGTCGATGAAGCAGCAAAGATCGAAGCTGAAACAAGGAGGCAGGCCTTCCCTGAGGAAGAAGAAGACGGTTCTGACTGACGTTGCTTGTAAAATGATGTGTCATTTTTGATTTTTGAATATATAAAAGGATTCCTCTATTTTGTCTGACTTTGTTCTAAAGTTTTTACATCTTGCAACTTCCCTGCCTTAGCTAGGGTTTATTCCGCCATAGATTTCTTTCTTTCATGTCCGACCAAATAAAGCCCACGTCTCGAGGGGACCTTGGTCCAGTAAGGGGCTGAACTAACCTTAACAGGTTTTAACCCGATTCGGCCTTAACCTTTTTGTAAATTCGGAGATGCCTTAACAGGCTTCGTTCCTCCCCGAACTTTTTTTGTTCGATACGGCCTTGGCCTATTAAGAAATCGGGATCATGCCTTAGCAAAATTTGGATCCCTTTCAAATTTTAATGAGTTGATTTGGCCTTAGCCCTTTTAAAGAGTCGAGGTCTTGCCTTGGCAAGCTCTAATCATCCTCAAATTTTAACATGGTTTGGCCTTAACCTTTTATAAATTGGGATAGCCTGAGTAGGTCTTATTTCCCTTTGAGTTTTGTTAACCCGATATGGCCTTGGCCTATCAATCAGTTTTGGGGTTTGCCTTAACAGGTCTTACTCCCCTTCGAATTTAGTGTGGATATTTGAACGATGTTAGCTCTAGATAGTGCAATGATAATCGAAGAGGCCCTTGGGCTCAGAAACAGAATATTGGTGCCAAAGAAACTTTATTAGCATTCATACACTTGTACAACTTTACTTAAGGGGCAGATCGATCTATTTGGGCACGGTCCTTTGACCGTTTGACCCTTACATTGGCTCCTAATGATCTGCGTGAAGTTCCCTTGAATTTGAAATAGCTAAATGAAGATTTCGAAATAAACAAGCAATCTCCAGATGTTCAAGGTCGATCGAAGTCGAGCACCAAATTTCATTATCTTCGATGAGTGACCGATCTAAGTTAGCACGACTCCTGGTTGCCTCGTTAAAAACCTTGCCGTAAAACCCGATTTGGGACAAACCGGTCGAAGGAAAAAAGAATGCAACGCGTGCTTTCTGTCCTAGTGTATCGTGTTTCCTGGCTCGAGGCCGTTCCATTTGCAACTTGTAGATGTTAGTATCGAGAAATAAAATAAAAGAAAAGATGAAATCTATTACCTTAACAATAATACCGCTTCAGGTGGCTCACGTTCCAATTGTTTGGAAGTTGCTTGCCATCCATAGTTCCGAGCTTGTAAGATCCCTTTCCGGTGATCTTCAAGATTGTATAGGGCCCTTCCCAGTTCGGTCCCAATTTTCCTTCCTTGGGATCTCGAGCGTTGGGTGTAACCCTTCTGGATACCAAGTCCCCAATGTTGAAGTACCGGAGATGGGTTCTACGATTGTAATATCTCTCAATTTTTTGCTTCTGCGCACCAACCGAACCAGAGCAGCTTCCCTCCTTTCATCCAAAAGTTCCAGGCTGATGTTCATAGCCTCCCGGTTTGATTTTCGGTTGCGTATCGGAACCTGACGCTCGGTTCACCTACCTCGACCGGTATCAGTGCTTCAGTGCCGTGGACTAGGGAAAATGGGGTGGCCCCGATGCTGGTTTTCTCGGTTGTGTGATATGCCCATAAGACCTCGGGCAGCATTTCCCTCCATTTTCCTTTTGCGTCGGCTAACCTTTTCTTCATGTTCTGAATTATCGTCTTGTTGGTTGACTCGGCTTGACCATTGCCTCTGGGGTGATATGGAGTTGACAATATTCTCTTAATCTTGTTATCTTCTAACTGTTTGCCATTATCGCATACAACTTCCGATGGCATCCCGAACCGGCAAATAATATGGTCCCATATGAAGTCAATTACTTCCTTCTCCCTGACCTTTTCGTAAGCCTGTGCTTCCACCCACTTGGAAAAGTAGTAAGTCATAAAAAGAATAAATTGAGCTTTACCTGGTGCTCAAGGGAGGGGACCGACGATGTCCATTCCCCACTTCATAAACAGCCATGGCGAAAGGATCGAATGCAGTGTCTCTCCGGGCTGGTGAATCATCGACGCGTGCCTTTGGCATCTGCTGCACTTGCGTACAAACTCCTTCGCATCTCTTTCCATGTCAATCCAATAATAACCGGCCCGAATTGTTTTTCGAACCAAGGACTCAGAGCCGGAGTGATTGCCACATGTTCCTTCTTGTATCTCCCTTAAGATGTATTCGGTGTCTCCAAGTCCAAGACATACGGAGGGCCTCCGAATGTTCTTCTGTATAAGGTTCTGTCGTCGGCCAAAAAAAATCGGGCTGCCTTTGTGCGTAACGCCCTTGATTCTTTGGGGTCCGATGGCAATTTACTTGAACTAAGATATTCCATGTATTTGTTTCTCCAATCCCAGGTCAAGCTTGTTGAGTTGATTTCGGCATGGCCTTCTTCCACCACCGACCTCAATAATTGCATGACCTTTTCAGAATCAATTTCTTCATCCTCGATCGATGACCCTAGGTTGGCGAGGGCATCAGCCTCACTATTTTGTTCTCGTGGTATGTGCTGTAGGGTCCATTCTTTAAACCTGTGTAGCGTGGCCTGAAGCTTGTCCACATACCTTTGCATACGCCCCTCTCTGACCTCGAATGTTCTATTTACTTGGTTGACTACGAGGAGGGAGTCACATTTGGCCTCGATTACTTCTGCTCCCAGGTTTTTGGCCAACTCTAAACCTGCAATCATAGCCTCATATTCTGCTTCATTGTTAGTCAATTTTACAGTCTTAATAGACTGTAGAATCGTATTCCCGGTTGGGGGTTTGAGTACGATGCCAAGCCCCGATCCCTTCGAATTTGATGCGCCGTCTGTGAACAAAGTCCACACTCCCGAAGGAGTCCCCGATTCGGTCATCAGTTCTCTCGACCTCTGGGATAAGCGACAGCGTGAAGTTGGAGACAAAATCAGCTAGTACTTGAGACTTGATCGAGGTTCGAGGCCGGTACTCAATATCGTATCCGCTTATTTTGATAGCCCACTTGGCCAATCGACCTGATAGCTCAGGTTTGTGCATAATGTTCCTAAGTGGGTAAGTTGTTACTACACATATGGGGTGACATTGGAAGTATGGTTTCAACTTCCTAGAGGCACTCAATAACGCGAGTGCTAATTTTTCTAAATGTGGGTACCTAGTTTCGGCCTCCCCTAATGTTCTACTGATGTAGTAAATGGGGAATTGCGTACCTTGTTCTTCTCGGACCAGGACCCCGCTCACTGCTATTTTCGACACAGCAAGGTAAAGGTATAACTGCTCACCTGCTTTGGTGTATGCAGCAAAGGTGGGCTAGAGAGATACCTTTTAAGCTCTTCCAACGCGCGTTGGCATTCTGGTCCCCATGAGAATTCGTTCTTCTTCTTCAGCAAGTTGAAGAACTGATGGCTCCTGTCGGATGACCTTGATATAAATCGGCCTAGGGCTGCTATCCGACCTGTCAGTTTCTGTACAGCTTTCACACTGTCTATGATCATTATGTCTTCGATGGCTTTGATTTTATCGGGGTTGATTTCTATTCCCCGGTTCGAGACCATAAAGCCAAAGAACTTTCTTGAGCCTACTCCGAAAGCACACTTCTCTGGGTTCAACTTCATGTTGTACCTTTTCAGGACGTTGAATGTTTCCTGCAAATGACTCAAATGGTCCTCTGCTCGTAGGGACTTAACTAACATGTCATCAATATAAACTTCCATCGTTACCCATAGTTGTTTTCGAACATCTTATTTACCAGGTGCTGGTAGGTAGCCCCCGCGTTTTTCAGCCCGAAAGGTATCACATTATAGCAATAAGTGCCATACTTAGTGATAAAGGATGTTTTTTCTTGATCATCCTTATCCATTTGTATCTAGTTGTAACCAGAATAGGCATCAAGAAAACTAAGAGTCTCGTGGCCAGCAGTAGCATCGATCATGCGATCGATGTTGGGCAAATGAAAGGAGTCGTTGGGGCACGCCTTGTTTAGATCTTTATAATCTATGCACATCCTAAGCTTATTTCCTTTCTTAGGAACTACAACTACATTTGCTAGCCATTCCGGGTACTTAACTTCCCGAATGGACCCTATATTCAAAAGTTTAGTTAACTCGTCCTTGATGAAGGCTTGCTTGATTTCGGACTGAGGCGGCCTCTTTTGCTTGACCGGCCGGAATTTTAGGTCAGTGCTTAGCTTGTGAGTTGTAATTTCCGGTGGTATCCCTGTTATGGCAAGGTGGGACCAGGCAAAAGAATTTTCGTTAGCTGAAAGAAATTTAATTAATTTGGTCCTGAGCTCGGAGCTTAAGCCCGAGCCCAGGTATACCTTTCAATCGGGCAAGTCGCTGCGGAGTGAAATTTGTTCGAGCTCTTCGACCATTGATTTGGACACATCGGACTCATCGGGACCAATAAATGACCGGGGGATCCCATATTTGTCATCTTCGAGCTGGTCTTGCTCACCCTCGTTTGTTGAAGGTGGTATCTGTGATTGCTATTGGGTCTTCTGGGAAGGAGCGGTCGGTTTCGGTATTGTCTCTTCCACTGCGAACATTTCTCTTGCTGCATGTTGTTCTCCGTAAATGGTTATGACCCCATCAGCTGATGGGAATTTCAACATCTAATGTAACGTCGAAGGTACAGCTCTGATATCATGAATCCAAAGTCTTCCGAGCAAGGCAGTGTATCGCATGTCGCCCTCGATCACACAAAACATTGTTGCCCGAACAGTGTCGGCGGTGTTAACCATCAGTGTTATTTCCCCTTTGGTTGTTTCGCATGCCATATTGAAATCATTGAGGATTCGAACTTCGGAGATGATCTGGTTTGTCAATCTAAGCTGCTCGATGACCCATGCCCGAATTATATTAGCTGAGCTTCCGGGGTCGACAAATACACGCTTCACTCGAGTCTTGTGTACGAGTATCGATATCACCAAGGCATCGTTATGGGGTTGTACAACTCCTTCTGCATCTTTATCACTAAAGCATAAGGCTCCTTCCGTAGCATAATCCCGACTACGCTTCTCTCGGGTGATAGACATCTTAGTACGCTTAAACACCAGGCCTTGGGGTGCATCTACCCCTTCGATTATCTTGTTGATCGTGTGCTGAGGTTCTTCTTGATTTGTGGGCCTGTCTCTGTTTCTGTAATGGTTCTTGGCCCGGTCGCTTAGAAATTCCCGGAGGTGCCCTTTTTCAAGCAACCGTGCTACTTCCTCCCTCAGCTGCCAGCAATCTTCCGTTTTGTGTCCATGTGTACCATGGTACTTACATATTAAGTTGGGATCTCTTCTGGCCGGATCCGATTGCAGCGGCCGAGGCAATTTGGTATCCTTAATGCGGCCAATGGCGGATACGAGAGTCGTTGAATCGACTTTGAAGTTGTAGTCGGACAGTCTGGGCGCTTCTCGGTGATTAGCGGCTCTTTCGAAGTTATTTCTTGGCAACGGTCCTCGGTTCCTTTGACTAGGATCGTTCCTTCTCTCCTGTCTCAGGGACCTTTGTCTTCTCGGGATGGACCTTCGATCGCCAGGGTACGGTCGATGCCTATCTCTGTTCGACCTCGGCTCTCGATAATTATCTCTTAGAATCCTATCATGAGTTCTGATAGGATAAGTGGATCCCGAAGGGACTCCGAGCTGATCATTTTCGACCCTGATCTTTGATTGGTACCGATTGTGTATGTCCGCCCAAGTGGCAGCAGGGTATTCCATCAAGCTTTGTTTGAGCTGTTGAGAAGCTGTTGAACTTCGGGCATTGAGCCCTTGAGTGAAAGCCTGTACGGCCCAATCATCGGTGAACGGTGGTAAATCCATTCGCTCCATTTGAAAGCGAGATACAAACTCCCTCAGTATCTTGTTATCTCTTTGCCTGACTTAGAATAAGTCTAACTTCCGTGTCTCGACTTTAATGGTACTGGCATGAGCCTTGACGAAGGTGTCTGCAAGCATGGCGAAGGAGTTGATGGAGTTCGGAGGCAAGTTGTGATACCAAGTCATTGCTCCTTTGGACAAGGTCTCCCCGAATTTTTTCAGAAGAACGGACTCAATTTCGTCATCTTCGAGATCGTTTCCCTTTATAGCGCATGTGTACGCCGTTACGTGTTCATTTGGATCAGATGTCCCATTGTATTTGGGGATTTCTGGCATGCAGAACTTTTTTGGTATAGGTTTTGGGGCAGCGCTCGATGGGAAAGGCTTTTGTCCGAATTTCTTTGAGTCCAAGCCTTTCAACACCGGGGGTGCTCCTGGAATCTGGTCTACCCTCGAGTTATATGTTTCTACTTTCTTGTCGTTGGCTTCGATTTTCTTTTCGCCCGATTCGACTCGCTTGGTCAGTTCCTCGAGCATTTTCATGATTCCAGAATTTATCCCCGACCCGCTTTCATCCGGTTGTGCTGCGGTCGGTTCATTTTCGGGTACAACTCTTTGAGAAGAACCGACTTCGACCCTGTCCGAAATTGGACTGCGACTTTGCAATTGGGCGATGGCTGCTTGCTGGGCTTGTAGCATGTCGAATATCATTTTGAGGCTGATCCCGTCCCCTTCATTATTTTGAGTTCTCGAATGGTGTTCTCCCCGAACACTATTCGACGGGCCAGAAGTCCGATCTACATCAACCGCCATTTGAGAGTTGGCGTCGGTTGGAACCTCATTACCGAGCATCACATTGTTTTTTTCGCCCTGGTGGTCGAGCTCATCATTGATGGGATGTGAGTGCGACATGACTATATTGTATCCTGAAAACAAAAGATTCTGCAAAGAACAAGCGTAAAATAGTGTGTGACAGAAATTTGTATCAAACGTTTCACTATTATCCTTAGCCCCATGGGGGCGCCAAACTGTTTACCCTAATATACGGGTAACAATTGAATTTGTACGTGGTATTAAGGATACGTGACTAGGCCTGATACAATAAAATAAATAGCTATGAATAAAGACTGATTTTAAATAAACGAGAAAATAAACAAACCACTAAGGTTGAATGACTTTGCTGTGACGAAATGAGCAATAATGAAAATAGACGGTTTATGAAGAAGATAGCTAAAAATGATAACTGTATTACTGATATTCTATGTGTCCTTCTACCATAGAATTGAGTTCTTTTTATAGGAGGAGAAAAAGGAATTCCACATAAGGTAAAAAAACCTAATTACAGGGTAAAATATCCCTAAAAATACTGGGTTCAACGTCTCTGATGATTGGGGCCGTGATTCCCACCGAGATAACTGTATACCACGAGATTTCCGGCCCTGCCGTTACGCGAAACTGATATTTTTACCATAAGATGCTTTTACCCAGACCGGTCTAACTGTTTCATCTTCGAACGCTTTGGCCCCGAACCGATGATGTCTGACCTCGAACTTCCCTTCTTGAAGCACTGGTCCCTATCCAAAATAGACCTACCTCGGATTGTACCCAAGACCGATATTTCTTATGTGCCCGGTTGTTTCCGACCCCATACAGGAGGAATATGTTTTATGATGGGAAAATCTCTTTTAAGAGAGTGGTTCATGAGAACAATAACCTATATTAGCTGGCCAAAGTGAGATATTCTACATAATATTTCTTTTCTATTAACATAAATGATTCAGCGTTTTCAAAGGGTATATGCCCTTGATGGGGTGCAAGCTGGTAAAATGGTCATGTCCTCTGGTAGATTAGTACAAATGTAACACCGATGGAGCTTCAAGGGGCAATCCAGGGCCTAGTTTTGTTGCCTATTATGTTAGAAACAGTGATGGTGACCTTGTGTGTGTTGTAGTAAGGAGATTGGTGGATACTAACAACATGACTACTGAGACGATGCTATATAAGAAGGTTTGGATTTCTATGTTTCTAACTTACTGGTGTTAATTGTTGAGACCGGCTCAATGACAATAAAGAAGGTGTTGGATAGTATTTAGGAGGTGCCATGGAGCATTGTGATGGAGGTTAATGGGATCAATCAATTGAGAATAATGGGATAAGTGTAGTTTGCTCATGTGGTGAGATAAATGCAAGGCATTGGCATATTATGTTACTAACCTATATGATTTTTCAGGTACCATATATTTTGACACATTTCATGCACTTAGTGTTGCAACAAAAAAGATACTTAATATTGATAAGGCACAAGTTCCTAACATAAGGTTTAGACCAATCAAAATAAGGGATCCAGGTTGAAAGACAAGACTTAAATGATCATCAGGACAAAGAAGATACTTAGAGCATTAATCTACCCGGCATGCTTTGATGGACACATGCACTTGCTGGGAAAGGTTATTGTCTTGTACATTATCATGCAAGTTGTTTCTGGCCTATCCACTTTGTAAGATCTCATTACATTGATAGGGGGATAAGGATTTGGTTTAATAACTTTTGTTGATTCCCTTCGGCGTATTAACATTGCATAATGTTAAATCTCAATAGGTGGTATGGTTATCACCCAGTTGCTTCACAAATGGGCCAAGTACTTACTGATTAGTCACATTTCATGGGAGGCAATTCATTGGAGATTGGACACACTCAAAAGACATAATGCACATCTCAATTTTTCCTTGAAGGATTCTTCTTTTGATTTTGGTATCATAGCACATAGCGAGAGCTTTGCAGGTGTTGGAGATGGCACCAAACCAAGGCAATTGGGTACTTCTACAGTAATCATCTTGTTGGAATTGTCATTTTGCTTTATTTTATATTTATTAGATTTCATTATTAGAGTCAACTTAGGATAAGTTGTCTCTAAGTTGACATTAGATTTAGATCTTACGAAGCTTATTCCTGTACATATTATAAGACTTATTTGGTTTGATTTTATGTATATAATTAGCCACTAAGCAATCTGCTTAGCGGTCCTTTTGCTAAAAAAAATTACCTTGAGTAGAGCCAAATGAGTGTTGTGATTTCCGTGAGTGTATTTGGAGCGATCCCCTTCCCATTCTACAAATACCTCCTCTTGTACGTCGTTGCAATAAGTTGGAAAGCCAGGGATAGTGATGTTAGGCTAAAAATCCATATTTTCACATGTAATTTGCCTTGCATTATACCTCAATCTTGTTAACTTTGGTGTAAATATTTGTGACTCAAGCTTAATAATAGTGTTTATATGTGTAGGAGTCAATTTGAAGTGATTTGGCAAGCTTGCATGCAAAGTGAAGTAAAAACAGAAGAATTTGGAGGGAGTATGAGTTTGGTGCCCAAGCTGGTGCTAGGCGCCAACCAAAATGCCAAAGGCAGAATAGTGGAAAATTTCGGTGTCCTGGTTGGCGCCAGGCGCTGAGTGAGACGGCTAAGGGCGAATTTCGTCCTAATTCGGCTAGGACTTGGTAGTTTCGACTCTATAGGCCTCCAACATGTATAAAAGGAGTTCTAAACCTATTTCTTAGGGGTTAGACGCTATTGGGGAGGAAAAAGGCGACAGGAACACTTGGAAGCAACGAATCACAAGAGTTTTTTCTCTTTCATTCTTCCTTAATCTGTATTTTAATGTTTTCAATTATTATCATGATTGTTAGTATGGTTATGAGTAGCTAAACCTTCCCATCTAGGGTTTGATGGGACCTCTTGAAGGATGACTTTTCCACTGCGTTTAATATGAATTTGCCATTTGCTTTTCTCTACTTGTTCAACTATATGATTATTGTGGTTGATTTAAGGGCCCTCAATTGACAGTGCCTATTTAGTATGTATTTCTTGGAAAAGGGTACACATTTAGGAAGTTATTGACCAACATCACTCTTGACGTATATGAGGAATCAATACGGAGGGTTTAAAGGTGGGATTAGGAATAACGAAACCTTGGTACGAACTTAGTGAGCGGTTAACTAGTGCTAGCTAGCGTAGTTCGGAAGAATACGTCTAGTAAATAATTATATTTGCTCGAAAGAGAATTACGACACCCAAAGTGCGCACGATCAGTAGAGAATATCTAGGCGAATTTATATGAGACGTTGGGGAGAGGATTCCGACGAGAGGAGAAATCGTAACCCTAGACTTTTCCAATCTTGTCTACAATATTTGCCTTGTTATTATTAAAATTACAGCTTTTTAACTACCTTGCCTTTAGTTAGTAAACACTAAAACCATTATTTAATATTTTTGAAGGTTGATTACTTGAATTTGTGCGAATCTAGTGGCTGTAATTAGTAGGTTAATTCCCTATGGGATTCGACTCCGGAATTGTAAATTGGATTATATTTGCAATGACCGCTAGACGTCTTAGGAGGCATAGTTTGGCGTGATTAAATTTTGGCGCCATTGCCGGAGAATTAACGATGTTATTAATTACGGCTAGAAGAATCGCTAGAATTCGTAGTTTAGTCAGCTTTCTCGACTTGAAATTCATTATATTGAAACTCCTAAAGTTTGTAGTTTTGTGTGTTACAGGTGCATGCCTGTAAACTCCTCAAGAACCGGTGAATTGTACGAAGCATTACCGGACCCTGAGAAAGATTTCAAGGCACTAAATCAAGAAAACAAGAAAGACAAACGACAACAGAACTCAACAGAACAAATCGAATTAGACATCCGAGACGTCAATGACAATCGAAACAATAGAAAGAATGCAAATGACCTGACTATGATTGGGCACAACCCACTGCTGAAAATCTGGCAACCGCAATCGCAGTCCGTCAGATACAAGGAGAGTCATTTCAAATCACAAACAACATACTACATCTGTTGCAGAACAAGGGACTGTTCTCGGGGTCTTACATTGAAGATCCTCAGCAGCATCTACAAAATTTCCTATCAATTTGTGTCACGCAAAGGCAACCAAATGTAACACCGAAAGCAATAAGGTTGTTGTTGTTTCCATTCTCAGTGGTGGGAGAGGCTCAGACTTTGCTCAATTCGCTCACCATAAACTCCATCACTACTTGGGAGGAATTAGTTAAGCAGTTTTTGAACCAATTCTACCACCCAATAAGACTACCAAGCAAGTTGATAAGACATTGAGCTTCAGGAAGAAACCAGCTGAAACATTGCAAGAGACGTGGAAGAGCTTCAAAGGGATGCTGGTTAAGTGTTCGCACTATGGCATTCCGGATCAGATGTTGGGACAAAGATTTTACATGGGATTGGCAGACAGCTTGAAAGCCAACGTTGATGCTTCAATAGGTGAAGCATCTTTGAGCAAATCATTCAGAGAGTGTAAGGTTTTGCTTGATAAAATGGCTCAAAACTCAGGATGGATGACAAGGGACTCTACAATTACTCTGGTAGTTCATTCAGTAGCTCTAGACTCAAACAACTCCATGGCTGAGAATATGGCTACTATGATGACACAATTGAGTATCCTCATCAAAAATGTTGATGAGTCGGGCCAAAAGCAAGTGCACATAGTTGACACAAAAAATGGAGGATTATGCACACCATGAATTAACCATCCATATGTATGCTTGTGGAGTGATGAGAGTGACAATCAGAACTATCAAGAGAATATGAATACTGTGGGAAATTATGGAGGCCTGAGGCAAGGTGGTCAGAATTGGGGGCAGCAGAATCAACAGTACAGACCAGCACAACAGCAGTACAATAACAACAACAATCCAGGAGCTATGCGACCACAGAGTCAAGTTGTGCCTTATCAAAGGCAACAAGGGTACAATCAGCAGAATCATCAACTAGCTTATCAACAACCTCAACAGCAATAGATAGTGCGACAAGATGATGGGTTGTTTGAAACTAAAGGAATATTGTAACAACTCATTGGGTTGAGAGGGAAAATGGAAGAAAAGGTCCACCAGATGCAAGAAAATTTAGTATCATACCCGACTCAACTATCAATGGCATTGAGATTCAACTAGGGAAAATATCCATGGCCCTTAGCAATCGTCCTCAAGGGACATTACCTGTGGACACACATGTCAACCCGAAGGAGCAGGGCCCGAAGCAGCTAATGGTTGTGAGTCTGAGAAATGGTAGAGATCTTGACCTAGAGCAAGAAATTGCTCGCGAAAGCCGACCAACTAGGACACCCGTGCCAGTACCGATTGAGGTAGATGAGTCAACTGAGCTAACAGAAGTAAGAATCCATCCAGCCTAGGAGGAAATAAACAAGGAAAAAGAGGTTGAAAAGGAGGTTGAGGAAGTGCAAGAGAAGGCATTAGAAAAAGTGCCTGAGTAGGATCGAACTCAAGTCATAGGAAAGAAGCAACCGCCAGCACCCTTCCCATAGAGGTTAGCCAAATATCAAAAGGATGAGAAATATAAGAAATTCATGGAGATGTTGAAGCAGATCCAGGTGAACATTCCATTTATTGATGCCTTGAGGGACAGGCCTGGTTATGCAAAAATGATGAAGGACTTGATGTCTCGCAAGTTCGACTTTCAAGACTTGGCAACTGTACACTAACTCAGACATGTAGTGCTGTCGTGATGAGACCCATAGCTGAGAAGCTATCCAACCCAGAGAGTTTCACAACCCCATGCACAATAGGCAGTTATGCTTCTGCTAAAGCATTGTGTGATTTGGCGGCGAGCATAAAGTTGATGCCCTTGTCTATCTATAAAAGGTTATCCATTAGAAGAGCAAGGCCCACATCCATGTTACTATAGCTAGCCGACCGAACGGTGAAAAGGCCATCAGGTATACTTGACGATGTACTTGTGTAGGTTGGAAAGTTTGTGTTTCCCGAAGATTTTGTCATTCTGGACTGCTAGGTTGATGAAGAGATTCCCATAATTTTGAGTAGGCCATTCTTGGCCACAGGGAGAGCTCTGATTGATTGTGAAACTAGGGAGCTAAAGATGAGACTGAACGATGAAGAAATAACGTTCAATGTGCAGAAGTCTATGCGAAGCCCAGTTTGTTTGCTACCTACTCTTTGATTAAAGTTGTGGATGTGACTCTGGAGGAGGAAGATGAGACATTAAACGCAAAAGACCCTCTAGCAGCCTGCTTGATAAACTTAGAAGAGGTAGATAGTGAGGACTTAGCGGAATGGGTATTGGCCCTTGAAGACCAAGGGTACTGGAAAAGAGAGCTCGAATTCGAGCACTTACACTTAGAAGAAAGAAAGACCTCTCCATCTAAGCCATCAATTGAAGAGCCAGCACAGTTGGAGCTAAAACCGTTACCGTCTCACCTCAGATATGCTTTCGTAGGACCTAGCTCGACATTACCTGCTATTATCTCATCTGGTTTGTTAGATGTACAGGTAGAACACCTTTTGCAGGTTCTGAAAGAGTGCAAGACCACAATTGGGTGGATAATTGCAGACATAAAGGGTATCAGCCCAACATTTTGCATGCATAAGATTCTACTGGAAGATGGGCACAAACCTTCTAGAGAACATCAAAGAAGGTTGAACCCCAATATGAAAGAAGTGGTGAAGAAAGAAGTGATCAAGTGGTTAGATGCGGGAATCATCTTCCCCATCTCTTACAGCAACTAGGTTAGCCCAGTTCAGTGTGTGCCAGAGAATGGTGGAATGACTGTATTGCAAAATGAGAACAACGAGTTGATCTGAACAAGAATAGTCACGGGATGGCGAATCTGTATGGATTACAGAAGACTGAACAAGGGCATCGAAAAGACCATTTTCCACTGTCGTTCATTGATCAAATGTTAGATAGATCGGCGGGGAGGTCCCATTTTTGCTTCCTGGATGGATACTCGGGGTATAACTAGATCTCTATTGCCCCGGAGGATAGAGAAAAAAGTCGTTCACCTATCCATATGACATCTATGCCTTTTGCAGAATGTCGTTTGGCCTATGCAATGCTCCCGCCACATTTCAAAGGTGCATGATGTCCATCTTCACGACTATAGTAGAGGACATAATGGAGGTTTTCATGGATGACCTATCAGTGGTGGGGAACTCATTCTATGACTGCCTTATGAGTTTGAAAAGAGTATTGAAGAGGTGTATGGAGACAAATCTAGTACTGAACTGGAAAAAGTGCCATTTCATGGTCCAGGAAGGTATAATCTTGGGACACCTAGATTCAAGCAAGGGTATTGAGGTGGACCATGCTAAGGTTGATGTAATTGAGAAGTTGCCTCCACCCACTTTCGTAAAGGCCATAAGAAGATTCCTTGGTCACGCGGCCTTCTACAAGTGGTTTATCTAAGATTTTTTGAAAATTGATAACTTTTGTGTAAATTGCTTGAAAAATATCACCCCTTTGTGTTTTCTGATAACTGCAGTGTAGCTTTTGAGGAATTAAATAAGAGACTGGTGACAGCACCAATCATAGTGGCACCTGACTAGTAGCAACCTTTTGAGCTAATGTGTAATGCAAGCGACTATGTTGTGGGAGCAGTTCTTGGGCAGCGAAAAGATAAATTCATTCATCCAATCTATTATGCAAGTAAAACCTGTAGTGGTGCCCAAATAAATTACACAGTGATCAAGAAAGAGATTTTAGCAGTGGTGTTCGCATTTGACAAATTCAGGTCATACTTGATAGGCTCGAAGGTAATTGTGTATACTGACCATGTTGCTCTCATGTACCTAATTGAGAAGAAGGAGTAAAAACCGCGCCTGATTCAATGGTTGCTACTGCTGCAAGAATTTGACTTTAAAATCCGTGATCAAAAGGGAATGGAGAACCAAGTGGCTGTTCACTTGTCTAGGCTGGAAGGCACAAAGAAGAAGGTTGAGGTGGAAGAGATTGTGGAGACTTTCCCGGATGAAAAAATGTTGGCAACGAGCCTTTAGGTAGCGTGAAGGTATGCAGACATTCCAAACTACCTGGCGAGCGGAATTGTCCCCTATGACCTTTCCTTTGTTCAAAAGAAAAAGTTCTTTCGTGAGTGTCGCACGTATTATTGGGATGAACCTTATATATTCAGGATTTGTGTTGATAACATGATCCGGAGATGTATCCCCGAGGCAGACCAATCTTCTATTTTGCAGGCTTGTCATGCATCCCCATATAGTGGCCATTTCGGGAGAGTAAGGACAGCAGTGAAAGTGTTGGAGTCGGGCTTCTAATGGCCGGCATTGTTCAAAGATGCACATTTCTGGGTGAAGGGTTGTGATGAATGCCAATGGACCAGGAAACTGGCAGATTTTATCATTCTGGACTACTAGGTTGATAAAGAGATTCCCATAATTTTGGGAAGGCCATTTTTGGCAACAGGGAGAGCTCTGATTGATTGTGAAACTAGGGAGCTAAAGATGAGACTGAACGATGAAGAAATAACGTTCAATGTGCAGAAGTCTATGCGGTGACCTAGTGAGTTTGCTCTTTTATTGAAGTTATGGATGTGATTCTGGAGGAGGAAGATGAGACATTAGATGCAAAATACCCTCTAACAGCCTACCTGATGAACTTAGAAGAGGTAGATGATAAGGACTTGGTCGAATAGGTTTTGGCCCTTGAAGGCCAAGTGTACTGGAAAAGAGAGCTCAAATTCGAGCCCTAACACTTAGAAGAAAGAAAGACCCCTCCATCTAAGCCATCAATTGAAGATCCACTATAGTTGGAGCTAAAACCGTTATCATCTCACCTCAGGTATGCTTTCTTAGGACCTAGTTCGACATTACTTGCTATTATCTCATCTGGTTTGTTAGATGTGCAGGTAGAACAACTTTTGCAGGTTCTGAAAGAGTGGAAGACTGCAATTGGGTGGACAATTACAGACATAAAGGGTATCAGCCCAACATTATACATGCATAAGATTCTATTGGAAGATGGGCACAAACCTTCCAGAGAACATCAAAGAAGGTTGAACCCCAACATGAAAGAAGTAGTGAAGAAAGAAGTGATCAAGTGGTTAGATGCGGGAATCATCTTCCCCATCTCATACAGCAACTAGGTGAGCCCAGTTCAATGTGTGCCAGAGAAGGGTGGAATATCTCAACAAGAACAGTCACGGGATGGAGAATCTGTATGGATTACAGAACACTAAATAAGGCCATCCGAAAAGACCATTTTCCACTGTCGTTCATTGACCAAATGTTAGACAGATCGGCGGGGAGGTCCCATTTTTGCTTCCTGGATGGATACTCAGGGTATAACTATATCTCTATTGCCCTAGAGGATAGAGAAAAAACGTCGTTCACCTGTCCATATGGCATCTATGCCTTTCGGAGAATGCCGTTTGGCCTATGCATTTCTCCCGCCACATTCCAAAGGTGCATGATGGCCATCTTCACAGCTATAGTAGAGGACATAATGGAGGTTTCCATGGATGACTTATCAGTGGTGGGGAACTCATTCGATGACTGCCTTATGAGTTTGTAAAGAGTATTGAAGAGGTGTATGGAGACTAATCTAGTGCTGAACTGGGAAAAGTGCCATTTCATGGTACAGGAAGGTATAGTCTTGGGACACCTAGTTTCAAGTAAGGGCATTGAGGTGGACCGTTCTAAGATTTATTTAATTGAGAAGTTGTCGCCACCCACTTTCGTAAAGGCCATAAGAAGTTTCCTTGGTCACGCCGCTTTCTACAAGCGGTTTATCTAATATTTTTCAAAAATTGCTAACTTTTGTGTAAATTGCTTAAAAAATATCACCCCTTTGTGTTTTTTGATAACTGCAGTGTAGCTTTTGAGGAATTAAAAAAGAGGCTGGTGACTGCACCAATCATAGTGGCACCTGACTGGGAGCAACCTTTTGAGCTGATGTGTGATGCAAGAGACTATGTTGTGGGAGCAGTTCTTGGGCAGCGAAAAGATAAAGTCATACATCCAATCTATTATGCAAGTAAAACCTTGAGTGGTGCCCACCTAAATTACACAGTGATCGAGAAAGAGATGTTAGCAGTGGTGTTTGCATTTGACAAATTCAGGTCACACTTGATAGGCTCGAAGGCAATTGTGTATACTGACCATGCTGCTCTCATGTAGTCAAAACTGCTCTTGATTCAATGGTTGCTACTGCTGCAAAAATTTTACTTGAAAATCTGTGATCGAAAGGGAAATGGAGAACCGAGTGGTTGTTCACTTGTCTAGGCTGGAAGGCACAAAGAAGAAGGTTGAGGTGGAAGAGATTGTGGAGACTTTCCCGGATGAACAACTGTTTGGCTACGAGCCTTGAGGTAGCGCCATGTTATGCAGACATTCCAATCTACCTGGCGAGCGGTATTGTCCACTATGACCTTTCCTTAGTTCAAAAGAAAAAGTTCTTTCGTGACTGTCACATGTTTTATTGGGATGAGCCTTATCTGTTTAGGATTTTTGTTGATAACATGATCCGGAGATGTATCCCCAAGACAGACTAATCTTCTGTTTTGCAGGCCTGTCACGCATCCCCGTATGGTGGCTATTTCGGTGGAGTAAGGACAGCCGCGAAAGTGTTGGAGTCAGGCTTCTACTGGCTGGCATTGTTCAAAGATGCACATCTCTGGGTGAAGGGTTGTGATGAATGCCAACGGACCGGGAATATTTCTCGCCGACATGAGATGCCCATGAACTCAATTTAGGAGGTAGAAGTGTTTGATATATGGGGAATCGATTTCATGGGGCCTTTTGTCAGCTCGTATGGCAACAAGTAAATACTTGTAGTTGTGGATTATTTGTCAAAATGGGTGGAAGTTGTGCAACTCCTTACAAATGATGCAACAGAAGTCATTAGTTTTTTGAGAAAGAATATATTCACCCGGTTTGGCACTCCAAGGGAAATAATCAGTGATGGAGGCACTCACTTCTACAACCGAGCTTTCGCAAAGTTGTTAGAAAAATATGGTGTTCGCCACAAGGTTGCCACCCCCATATCATTCACAAACAAGCGGGCAAGTGGAATTTTCGAATAGAGAAATAAAGAGTGTGTTGACTAAGACCATGAATGCTACAAGAACGGATTGGGCAAAAAAGTTAGACGACGCACTCTGGCCCTATCGTACCGATTTTAAAACTCCAATTGGCATGTCTCCATATAAACTAGTATTTGGGAAAGTGTGTCACTTACCCATGGAGTTGGAGCAATAGAGGCTTTGTGGATATTAAGGCAGCTGAATCTCGACATAGAAATAGCAGGTACACGTAGAGTCATAAAGTTGCACGAGCTTGATGAGTTCCGCTACCATGCTTTTGAGAGTACAAGGCTATATAAAGAGAATGAAGATGATGCATGACAAAAATATTCTTGAGCGTAATTTTAAACCTGGAGACGTGGTATTGCTATACAAATTGGAGATTGAAGCTGTTTCCGGGCAAGTTGAAGTGAAGATGGTCAGGACCATTTTGTGTGGTAGAGATGCATCTCGCCGGAGCCATAGAAATTGCATCAGAAGATGGCTCCGCAAGTTCAAAGTTAACGGGCAAAGGCTAAAACATTATCAAGGCATGGCTGAGGGAGCTAAAGTGATCTCGACCATGTACTTGAAGGATCCTTGATAAGGGATGGCTCGAGTCGTGTCGCGACATTAAATCAGGTGCTTCAGGGGAGGCAACCCATTGTAATGTTGTAATTCGTCATGTCGCGACGTTAAATCAAGTGCTTGTTGAGAGGCAACAATTTTCTTGTTTTCGTCTAGTTGTCATTTACTTTTTAAAAAAACAGTTCAGTGCCCAATTGGGCGCCAGGCGCCAATGAAAACAGCAAAGGCAGAATCAAAAAATGCACAGCTGCCCCTTCAGTTCCAGGCGCGGATGAAAAAGCCCGGGTAAGTCCCCTACCCGTTTTACCCCCAACCCGACCGAAACCCATCTCCCCACCTAATAACAATGAAACACCACTTTTTAACGTATCAACCAACCCGCCCGTCACACCTTAAACGCCAAAATCCCCCATGCCAGTTCTCTCTCCCTCTATCTCCCGGAATTCTGTTCCCCCTGCTTGCTACTTCTCCTTCTCTCAAGCACAAGGTGAGTTTTCTTCCTCTTCTCTTATTTTCTTTTATTTTTATTGTTATCTTCTCTTCTTCTTCTTTTTGTTTTAATTAATTCTTGAGTTGGTATTATTGTGTGTTTTCTCATCTCTCACTGTTCTTTCTCCCCCAAACTTCTTATAGAGTAGAGTGTTGGCAAGTGTGTATTGAATAGTATGTTATTTTGGCGTTGTTAATTGACTACTGGGTGGAAATACTCAAAGTCCAACCACCTCATTTAATTTGGGAGGGTATGGCACTTGTCCAATGGTTTGAAAGGCTTGAATGAAAGTGTTGCACACCAAGTGTTCGATGAAATTATTGAAAGAACATTGTTGATGGCCGGTGAAGTCTGAGTATCCGATAGCATTGTTTGTTGGCACTAAGTGTGAGTGTGGGTTATTAGAGAGGAGTTCCTCCTATCCACCATCCTGCTTTATATTTTTGTTGTATGTACATTGGGGGTAGGTTGGGGAATTTCCTTTGATGAGTAGTAATAATATGTTAGTACCTAGAAGTAATGTAACTTATTATTTTTAGATTCTAGCTTCTTTTTAAATTCTAGCTTCTTGATTTTAATTGCATAGTTAATAGAAGTAGTAATGTAGTATATTAAGAATTAGTTGGTAGTTTAATTCAGAAAAAAAAAATTAGACTTTTCCCGAAGACGGACCTCTTGGACAGCTTTCTTGAGGGATTAAGGTCTAATGAAAAATTCTAAAAATATTTTTATTTTTATTTTTAGTTAGTCATAGTAGATAATAATCCCTCTTGGTTTTTCTTTTGGCATCGGTTCTTTTCCAAGGGATGTAACTTGAACGGGGTAAATTTTATTTTTATATATATTTTTGATTTTTTTAGGAAATACAAAATTGAGTGCCCTATAGGCCTTTTGACCCGTTTGATGCTAGCATTGTTAGGCCAAAGCATGCAAATTATCTTGCTAACATGTTTTAATGAAAAATATGCCGTGAAAGATTGAAATCGCCTGTCTGCGACGCCTTCTCTCAGTTGCTTGACTCATTGTTCATGTAGTGCTTTATTGCTTAATACTTCTTGACTTTGTGTTACTTGCCTAAACTTGAGATTGGAATGGAACTGTCCGACTTGGGTCATGTGCAATGTGTGATGTGAGGTTTTGATTACATTCTGTGTTATCCTATGTTTGTTTAGAACTTGCCTAGTGTGTTAGTCGAAGCAAAATCAGTAATTTTTGTGAGTCTAAGAGATGATGTAGGCATTTCTTTGATTGTGCATTGAGCTATTATGCCACCATATATAAAATTATTTGTAGATAGCCCATTTTAGCCTATAAGCCTTTTCTTTGGCACCCACCTTACAAGCGGATTCCCATTTTGTTCTTAATTAAAAAATTTCGAACCTTTATCTCCGAAAGCACTTAAGCCGCTAGAAGAGTAAGGTGAGAGTTGGGGTAGCTTTTGAGTGGAACCATAGAAAGGCCAAAGGTACATGTATGTTTTGGAAGATCATTAGCTGGGCAACCTAAAATTATGGAGAGTGTTGAAGAAGAAAAAAAAAATATATATATATAGAAAATACACCTCCTATTCATCATGATCCGGGCTAGTGAATGCATAGTTGTGCTTAAAGAAGAAGGGCCAAGTTGTATATGGTTTCGTGGCATTGCTTGAATTGTTCATGAAAACTGTGTATTTAAAAGTTAAGTTTAGTGTATTAAAGTGCTTAGGAGGTTTAGTCACTATATCCAAAATATATCCTACCCGTCCCTTAGCCTATATTACAACCCGTAAAGACCTAATTGATCTTAGACTTTGCGAGCTTAGATTAGTGGAGATTGTTTACCCTTAAATCCAAGTAACAATTGAATTTGTTCGTAGTGCTAAGGATGTACGAATTGATTTGATACAATGTAGGATATAATATAAAGCAATTGAATTTTAATAAGCAATAGAACGATCAAACCGCTGTATTTGAATGGATTGCTGATAATGGAATGAAACACGACAAACGATGATAGATATTGATAAATGACAGCTGAAATATTTAGTATTTTTCTTGTCACTGTTGTGTTTTACAATGAAGGTAGATACCCTTCTTATAGGTAAAAGAAGACTCCTCAATATGGTAAAACCCTAATTACAAGATAAAATCCCTTCAATTACGGGGTGGAATCCATAAAATAATGGTTTAACGTCTATGACGGTTGAGATCTTCACTCCCGCCGAGATATTAGGAATCTACGAGATATCCGGTTGAAACTGACCTTTCGTTACGAGGTGTGCCTGCGCCTACTGATGCCAATTGCCCTATCTCGGTTGCTCCAGTTTCGTACCTACCTTGCTGACCCTGGATAGATATCCGGTCTTGCATTCTGCCCGGGCTCGATCCTCCTTATGCGGTCGATTATATCCGACCCAATACAGATAGTCCCCTCGTTTATTGGAGAGTAAGGACAAAAAATGATATGAACCTTCGTTCTTTGAGATCCCCGATTAAACGACCAACACCTTCATTAAGCCTGACTCGAAGTCAGAGGCATTAAGTCACTCAACCCTAGAGGACTCCTTATTAGCGTGTGACGGCAGCGCCGTGACGCACGTGACCACCAACATAAGAAATCATTGCTTGTCCCATCTATCTGCAAACTCTACAACTTCTGCGTACAATATTTAATGCTTCTTTCCATCGTGCTCTGAACCGCCGCTTTTTGAGAAAGTATAAATACTTCTTTCCCTCTTTGTATTTCCTTCTTTACTTTTACGCTGCTTAACAATTTGTTTCCTTTAGCTTTCTTTATCAGAAACCTCCTTTTTCTTTTACTTCTTGCTTCTGCTGCTTCTATCGTCATGGCCAAAACTTCTAAATCAGTTCCCCAGAAACAACAACCTTCCCCTGCTCAGTCTGTTGAAGAGGATGAGCCCGTCCATGTTGAGGAACCCTCCATGGGACCTCCATTGAAAGCTTTTATACCAGTTGGTTGCTTTATAGGTTCCGACTTCAAAGTCAAGAAGACTTCCTCGGTACCTGGCCGAGGCGAACCGGTCTCGTTGTATATCAGCTCTAAGGCATCCCGACAGGGTAAAGGCTGAATGCCAATGGACCGATAAAGAGCCCTTCCTCGGATGAAGCTATTACCACTCATATGGAAGGCTATCTCAGCGTATATACCTATCCATTCACATTTGGACCCTTGGACCCTATAATCGTTGAATTTTGTAGGAGATACAACGTTACTCTGGGTCAGGTCCATCCCCCCTGTGGCGTATAGTTTATCTCTTTCGCTTTTTTGTGAGTAAGGTTGAAGGGGGGCACCCTTTCACCATCGATCATTTACTCCGACTATACAGTCCCCGAATTTTCCGAACACTAAGCGCACCGGTAGGCGTGGCTAGTTATCTCCACTACTTGGTGACTGAAGAAGACCAAGCCGCAATGAATGCAGTGGATTGGGCTTGCTTGTTCATTGAAGCTCAACAGGCATCGAACAGGGTATGTTTTCTTGTTTGTTTTAAACTACGCTCAATGTCTTGTTTCTAAGTCCGTACTGACAGTTTTTAGTTCATATTTCCCACAGTCTTTGGTGCTTTATCATGAAATGTTCCTTCGAATCAAAGAAGGAATGACACAAGAAAAGGCTCAACGTCAGCGGCTCGAAAGTCAGATATCGAGTCACCGGGCCGAGCTGGATTTTGTAAGGAGAGAGCATATCAACGATGTTGACCAGTTGGGGAAAATGACTAACCGGTTGGACCGACTACGGTTTGAACTGCACGAGACCAAAGCTAAAACGAGCGGGTGGAGAGCCATGGTCGAGACTTTAACTGCGGAGAAAGAGGCTCTCCAAACTCGATTAAGAGAACAGGCCTCGAAGGCGCAGGAGAGAATCGGAGCTCTGATTAAGAACAATGAATCCCAACAGCTCCAAGTTGAGTCACTTACCCAAGATCGGGTGATTCTGGTCAACCAGCTACAGGAAGCGAAATCGTAGATTGCCACCACTAAGGCTAATGCTGAAGACTTGATAGCTCAGTATAGAGCTGATGCCGAGGTCGCCCAAGAGAGATCGAAGACGCTGGTTGAATACACTCAGTGCCAAACTCGCCTTTCCGTTCTTGAGGAGCTTCAAGCCCGTGGTTTCAATCTGTCTTCCGAAATTGCTGAGGCAACAAAGATTGAGGCTGATATGAGGAAGCAAACCTTTCCTGAGGAAGATGAAGACGGCGCGGACTGACGTTGTATCGATATTTTGTAGCCCGGATATGTAAAAAAATTCATTATATTTAGATTTTGTTCCTTGACTTTCATGTCTTGCCATATCCTGCCTTAGCTAGGATTATAAGTTGCGACCGACTGAATTGGTTAATAATTAGTTCGGCCTTAGCCTCATTGCAAATTCAGAACGGGTTAAACGAGCTTTATTTTCTCTGTTTTCGACCATTAAGCTATGCTTTTTAGTACGCGAATCGGGATCATACCTTAGCAAAAATTAGGCCCCTTTCAATCTGATTCGGCCTTGGCCTTGTTTTGGATAGTCGAAGTCTTGTCCTTGCAAACTTCGATCAGTTTTGAGTTTTTAATTTAATTCGTCGTTGGCCTTTCATAAACTGGGGTTGCCTAAATCGGTCTCAATTCCCTTCGTGTTTTGTTAACTCACCAAGGCCTTGGCCTGATCAGTCGATTTCGGGGTTTGCCTTGTTAGGTCTTATCCCCCCTCAGATTCAATGTGCATCTTTTGCCAATGTCAATTATTGATAATGCGAAGATAATTGAAAAAGCCCTTGGGCTTAAGAATACAATGTAGGTGCCAAATGACTTTGTTAATATTCATGTGCTTGTACATCTTCATTTGATGAAGGGGGATCAGATCGATCTACTTGGGTACGGCTCTTCTGACCGTTTGACCCTTATATCAATTCCTAGCGATTTTTATGTAGCCCCCTCAAAATCGAAGCGAGTAGATGAAACATCATTAGAGTTTAACATAAGACTTGTGAGTTCCGATGAATGATTGATCTATGTTAGCACGACATACGGTTGCCTCATTAAAAACATTGCCGTAAAACCCAATTTGGGAAAAAACCAGTCGAAGGGAAAAAGAGTGCAACGCGTGCTTTCAGTCCTAATACCTTGTGCTGACTTGCTTGATATCGACCTATCCTGCATGTGTCAGTGCCAATGAACAAAATAGAAAGAAAGTAAAAAAGCGAAGTAAGTTACCTTAACAATAGTATCGCTTCAAGTGGCCCACATTCCAATTATTCGGTAGCAACTTACCATCCATAGTCCCGATCTTGTAAGATCCCTTCCCGGTGACCTTCAATGCAACATAGGGACCTTCCCAGTTCGGTCCCAATTTTCCTTCATTGGGGTACCGGGTATTGGGCGTGATTCTCCTAAGTACCAAGTCCCCCGCACTAAAGTATCGGAGACGAGCTCTCTGATTATATTACCTCTCGATTCTTTGTCTCTGAGATGCCATTCAGACTAGAGCGGCTTCTCTTCTTTCATCTAAGAGTTCCAGACTAATATTCATAGCCTCCCGGTTGGATTCTTCGGTTGCGTGTTGAAACCTGATGCTTGGTTCGCCTACCTCGACCGATATCAATGCTTCGGTGCCATATACTAGGGAAAATGGAGTGGCTCCGGTACTAGTTTTTTCGGTTGTTCGGTATGCCCACAGGACTTCGGGTAACATTTCCCTCCATTTTCCTTTAGCATCGGCTAGCCTTTTCTTCAGGTTTTGGATTATGGTTTTGTTGGTCGATTCTGCTTGGCCATTGCCACTGGGGTGATACGGGGTTGACAATATCCTCTTGATTTCGTTGTCTTCGAAGAACTTGGTTATCTTGCTGCCGATGAATTCTTTTCCGTTGTCGCAGATGATTTCTGAAGGCATCCCGAATCGGCAGACAATATGGTCCCATATGAACTCGATTACCTCTTTTTCTCTGACCTTCTCGTAAGCCTGTGCTTCCACCCACTTAGAAAAATAGTCAGTCATAAAAAGGATAAATTGAGATTTACCTGGTGCTCGAGGGAGGGGACCTACAATGTCCATCCCCCACTTCATAAACGGCCATGGCGATATGACTGAATGTAATGTTCCTACAGGTTGGTGGATGATCGGTGCATGCCTTTGACACCCACTGCATCTGCGTACGAATTCTTTGCATCCTTCTCCATGTTGTTCCAGTAATAGCCGGCCCGAATTACCTTTCGAACTAATGAATCGGAGCCGGAGTGATTTCCACAAGCTCCTTCGTGTATTTCTTTCAAAATGTATTCAGTGTCTCCCGGTCCGAGACATATAGCTAGAGGTCCTTCGAAGGTCCTTCTGTACAGAGTTCCATCATCGTCCAGACAATATCGGGCTGCCTTCGTGCGAAGCGCTCTCGATTCTTTGGGACCGGATGGCAATTTACCAGAGCTGAGATACTCTACATACTTATTCCTCCAATCCCAGGTCAAGCTCGTTGAGTTGACCTTGGCATGACCTTCCTCCACCACCGACCTTAACAACTGCATGACTTTTTCGGAGTCAATTTCTTTGTCTTCGACCGATGAGCCTAAGTTGGCGAGGGCATCGGCTTCGCTGTTTTGTTCACGAGGTATGTGCTGTAGGGTCCACTCCTTAAACTTGTGTTGTGTGACCTGAAGTTTATCCACATACCTCTGCATACGTCCTTCCCTGATTTCGAACGTTCCATTCACTTGGTTAACAACAAGGAGGGAGTCGCACTTGGCCTCGATTACTTCTGCTCCAAGGTTTTTGGCCAACTCTAGACCTGCGATCATAGCCTCATATTCGCCCTCATTATTAGTCAGTTTTATAGTTCTAATAGATTGTCTAATCGTGTTCCCAGTCGGGGGCTTGAGTACGATGCCTAGCCCCAACCCCCTTGAATTTGAGGCACCGTCTGTGAACAGAGTCCACACTCCCAGAGGAGTCCCCGATTTAGCCATGAGTTCTTTCTCGACTTCGGGGATGAGCGACGGTGTGAAGTCGGCGACAAAATCGGCCAACACCTGAGATTTTATCGAGGTTCGAGGTCGATACTCGATATTGTACCAACTGACCTCGATGGCCCACTTGGCCAATCGACCCGACAACTCGGGTTTATGCATAACATTTCTAAGGAGATAGGTCGTCACCACGCATACTGGGTGACATTGAAAATATGGTTTCAATTTCCTAGAGGCACTCAGTAAAGCGAGTGCTAGTTTTTCTAAGTGTGGGTACCTGATCTCGGCTTCTCCTAATGTCCTACTAACGTGGTAAATAGGAAATTGCGTACCTTGTTCTTCTCGGACCAGGACCCCGCTCATTGCTATCTCCGATACAGCGAGGTAAAGGTATAACTGTTCACCTGTTTCGGCGTATGTAGTAAAGGCGGGCTAGAAAGATACCTTTTAAGTTCCTCCAATGCATGCTGGCACTCCGGAATGAGAATTCGTTCTTTTTTTTTAGTAAATTGGAGAATCGATGACTCCTGTCCGACGATCTCGATATAAATCGGCCCAATGCTGCAATCCTACAGCTTTGACGCTACCAACGATCATTATGTCCTCGATGGCCTTAATTTTGTCAGAGTTGATTTCTATTCCCCGGTTCGAGATCATAAACCCAAGGAACTTCCCATAGCCCACTCCGAACGCGCATTTTTCCGGATTCAATTTCATGTTGTATTTCTTCAAAACATCAAACGTTTCCTGCAAATGACTTAAATGGTCCTCTGCTCGCAGGGACTTGACCAACATGTCATCGATATAAACTTCCATCATTTTACCTAGCTGTTTTTCAAACATTTTATTTACTAGGCGTTGATATGTCACTCCTGCATTCTTAAGCCCGAAAGGCATCACATTATAGCAATAAGTGCCATACTTAGTGATGAAGGATGTTTTTTCTTGGTCATCCTTATCCATTTGTATCTGGTTGTACCCATAACAGGCGTCGAGAAAACTAAGAGTCTCGTGGCCAGCAGTAGCATCGATCATGCGATCGATGTTGGGCAAAGGGAAGGAGTCTTTGGGGCATGCCTTATTTAGGTCTTTATAATCTATACACATCCTAAGTTTGTTTCCCTTTTTAGGGACTACAACTACATTAGCCAACCATTTTGGGTACTTGAGCTCTCGAATGGACCCTATTTTTAAGAGTTTAGTTACCTCGTCCTTGATGAAGGCCTGCTTAACTTCGGACTGAGGTCTCCTTTTTTGTTTGATCGGCCGGAATTTTGGGTCGATACTCAGCTTGTGCGTTGCAATTTCCGATGGTATGCCTGTCATGTCTAAATGGGACCAAGCAAAGGAATTTTCATTAGCTGAAAGGAAAATAAGTAATTTGGACCTGAGCTCGGAGTTTAAGCCCGAGCCCAGGTATACCTTTCGATCGGGTGCGTCGCCGCGGATCGGGACTTGTTCGAGCTCCTCGACCGTCGATTTGGTTGCGTCGGACTCATCCGGAGCAATAAACGATCGGGGTACCCCGTAACTATCTTTGTCGAGCTGATCTTGTTCACCCCCATTAGTTGAAGGCGGCTTCTCTGATTGCTATTTAGCCTTCTGTGGGGGAACGGCAGATTTCGGTGCAGCTTCCTCCACTGCGAACATTTCCCTTGCCACGTGTTGTTCCCCGTAGACGGTGATGACTTCCTCGGCCGATGAAAACTTCAACATTTGATGTAAGGTTGAGGGTACGGCCTTGATATCATGTATCCAAGGCCTCCCAAGCAAGGCGTTATATCTCATATCGCCTTCAATTATGCAAAATTTTGTTGCCCTGATGGTCCCAGCGATATTCACCATCAGCGTTATCTCACCCTTGGTTGTTTCTGAAGACATGTTGAAACCGTTGAGGACCCGGACCTCAGAGATAATCTGATTTGACAGACCCAGTTGCTCAACGACCCAAGATCGAACTATGTTGGCCGAGCTCCCAGGGTCGATAAGTACGCGCTTTACTCGGGTATCATGTACTAGCATCGAGATCACCAGTGCATCGTTATGAGGTTGTATAAGACCTTCGATATCCTTGTCGCTAAAGTACAAAGTTCCTTCTGTTGCATAGTCCCGAGTACGTTTTTCTCGGGTAATAGATATTTTGGTGCGTTTCAACACCGGTACTTGAGGCGCATCTGCTCCCCCGATTATCATGTTGATTGTGTGTCGCGGCTCTTCTTGATTTGCTTTTCTGTTCCTATTTTCGTAGTTGTTTTTTGCTCGATCACTTAGAAATACCCGAAGATGCCCGTTTTCGAGCAACCGGGCTACTTCTTCTCTCAGCTGCCGGCAATTTTCCGTTCTGTGCCCGTGAGTGCCATGATACTTGCATATAAGGTTGGGGTGTCTCTTGGCAGGGTCCGTTTGTAACGGTCTTGAACATTTGGTTTCTTTGATGCGACCGATTGCTGAAACAAGAGTCGCCGAATCGACATTAAAATTATACTCGGACAAACGAGGTGCTTCTTGGCAGTTACCGGTTCTCTCGAAGTTGTTTTTGGGTAACGGTCTCCTGTTCCTTTGGTTGAGGTCGTTCCTGGTTTCCTGTCTCGGGGATTTGTGCCCCCTCAGGACAATCCTTCGATCTTCTGGGTATGGCCGGTGTCTATCTCGATTCGACCTTGGTTCTCGATAGTTATCCCTCAGAGATCAATCAAAAGTTCTAATCGGGTAGGAAGAGCCCGATGAAACCCCGATCTGATCATCTTCTATCCTGATCTTCGACTGATACCGATTGTGAATGTCTGCCCAAGTGATGGCTGGGTACTCGATCAAGCTCTGTTTGAGTTGCTGAGATGCCGCAGAACTTCTGGTGTTGAGCCCTTTAGTAAAGGCTTGCACGCCCAATCATCTGTAACCGGTGGCAGGTCCATTCGCTCCATTTGAAAGCGAGACACAAATTCTCTTAGCATTTCGTTGTCGCATTGTCTAACCTTGAATAGATCTGATTTTCTCATTTCAACCTTGATGGCGCCCGCATGGGCTTTGACGAAGGTATCGGCGAGCATGGAAAAGGAATCAATGGAATTCGGTGGTAAGTTATGATACCACGTCATTGCTCCCTTGGAGAGGGTCTCTCCAAATTTTTTCAGGAGGACGGACTCCATTTCATCGTCTTCGAGGTCGTTTCCTTTTATAGCACAAGTGTAAGCCATCACGTGCTCGTTTGGATCTGAAGTCCCGTTATATTTAGGGATTTCGGGCATGCGGAACATTTTTGGAATCGGCTTTAGAGCGGCGCTGGACGGGAAAGGTTTTTGCACAAACTTTTTCGAGTCCAAACCCTTCAACACCGGAGGGGCCCCCGGTATCTGGTCTACCCTTGAATTATACGTTTCAACCTTCTTTTCGTTTGCCTCAATTCTTTTTTCACCTGTTTCAACCCGTTTGGTCAACTCCTCGAGCATTTTGATAATCCCGAGTTGATTCCTGAACCGCTCTCATCCGGTTACACTGTGATCCACTCATTTTGTTGGGCTACCCCTCGAGAAAAAATGACTTCGGCCCCGCCCGGGTTCCGATCGCGATTTTGCAATTGGGCTATGGCCGCTTGCTGAGCTTGCAGCATATCAAATATTACTTTGAGGCTGATTTCATTTCCTCCACTATGTTCAATCCCTGAGTGATCCCCCCCCCCCCC